>OU015767.1:32546963-32578915 GCA_907173295.1 Fagus sylvatica
TATATTATCTTATAGACAATTGTAAACGTTTCATTAAATTTTTAATATTGGTTGAAAACGTTTGTTTGATTTGACAATTTTACATATCCAGAATTATTTTAGTTTGAGCTTTTGTTAGACTAGGTCAAGATGGAGCTAATCAAATAATGTAGATAGCATATCTCTTGGTAAATTAAATTAAATACAGGTGGTGAGTTTACATGCAATATACTTCAAAAAGGACTACTATATCAATTGTCTACTACTAATTCTAACCCTAATTCTTTATACTTGCTATTGGACGAGTAATTTAAAAAGTTGCTTTATTTACCTGTCTGAAGATGTTAATTTTGTTTTTGCAAAATTAATTTGGTGATAATATTATTTTTAGATAATGTATCATTGAGCTGAAATGATATAGTTTAGAACCTCATATATTTCGGATTTTATGAGGAAGTTATATTTATTAATTTTAATAGAATTGTACATTAACATTTTTGTGCATCGCATTAGGTTAGCGACTAATTATAAGTGTTCACATAAAAATCAAGAAATCTATCACATGTCAAGATTTGGAAATTGTAGACATCATTGGCCTCCCATGAGGGGAGAGAGAGAGAGAGAGAGAGAGAGAGAGAGAGAGAGAGAGAGAGAGAGAGAGTTTTTTTTTTTTTTTTATGATTCTGGGTATCCGGACCAACTTGCGCGTACTTGACTAATTCCAGAAAATTTAAATTGGCATCCCATATATTAGGCAAAAAATTAAACCTAAAATTCCATTAATTTCAAAGAAATTTGATTGGTTTATTATCAACATATAGGCACACAAGATCTTAAAGGGTAATTAAGGTTTGAGTAATGCTACGCCTATTGCAAATTACTACATCAGTCTTATAAACTAATATGTTAAATTTTAAACACAAAACAAAAAATTAATTCAGAAATTTAATTTACTTTGTTTTTTATGTGGCACCAATCACATTCATTACTACGTCAGGTTGTAAGTAATTTATTATAAAATTCTAAAAAATTTAGCATCTTCCTTAAAGATTTAGTCATACTGCTATTTTAGGGCGAATATCAAGCTATGACAAAAAAAACAGAGATACATAGGCAACCCTTCAATTTCATAATAATTATCTATTTCACTTTACATGAAGGGGAACTTTATTTCATCTGTCTAATGCTTCATCCTAGCTATGACATATAGTTCTCTAATCGTTGTTCCACCACAACTGTTTCTGAAGATAGTTAATCACATCCTTGTCCAGTTGAAAGGCCTTAGTGAGAACATCAGGATTGATGGGAGGATTAGATCCAAAGATAGCGTTTGCTATGGTGATAATTCCTGGATTTTGGCTATTGAAATGGGGAAAAGCAACTGCATTGGTTTGTCCTATATTGATCTGAAAGTGAATAAGACCAATTGGAAATACAATGACATCTCCCTTATTAAGAATTTTGGCAAAGAGACGATGATCTGGGTTAGATGTGACAAAGCCAACATAGAGGGTACCCTCTAAAACTACTAAAACCTCAGTGGCACGAGGGTGGGTGTGGGGAGGATTTACACCATATGGTGCAAAGTCAATACGAGCTAAGGATGCGCCTAGAGTGTTAAGGCCTGGTATTTGGTCCGCAGTGAATAGAGTGACCTTAGACCCGAATGGATTTGAGATGCTTCTTGGAATGTCCATTCCAGATAAGAAAAAATCATCAGCAGTGGCAAGGTTTGGATCCTTGCAAAATTTTCCATTGACAAATACTGCAGGAAGAAAAAAGTTTGTTATTTTCACAAGTGCATGGAATAGTATTATAATGATGGTTGATAACCTGTCATGCTAAAATTAGAATATATATCCCATCCATATAGTATAGCCTCTAAGTATAATTTTCAAATTTTGTTAATATGAAGTAGTGCAAGAAAATCAATCCAAAAACTTGAAAGGACTGCAAAAAAATTAAATAAATAAATAAATACTATTACTGCTCCTGCTGCTACGTACTGCTACTACTACAACTAAAAACAATATAGAGGATGTACATACCTGCAGAACTGGAATCATTAATTGCCACACAAAAGTCCTGCAGAGGACTAGGGTCAAATGCAGAGGCAAGCAGCGGGAATGCCGAATCTAACATGGCCAGAGTAACAAGGTAAGAAACACTTTTCATCATATTTGAAGCTATCTGCACCTTTTAGTATTCTGTGTATTCTTGCTTGGGTGAGGGGGATGAAATGTTGCATTGGTACACATGTCTATTTATAATGGGGGAATCAATAAAAATAATTGTATTTTGTCCCAAATTGGCATTTGAGTAAATTTTATTTTTTTAAAGGAAATATGCTTTCCTTTACTTAGAGGTAATATCACTTTCGAGCAGATAAGATATTTAATGATTAGGTCTAGTCATAAAAAACAAAGGGGTTCATCTTCGTCCCCTAGTGTAGAACAGTAGTTTATGGGTCCAAGAGGCATGGAATGACCCATTGCCTAAAAAAAAGATAAGAATCTGAATTTTCTAATTATGATGCATTACATCATCCACAGGCTCATATCCAATATGGTTTCAATAACCTCAAGTCACTCACTCCAAGGTGTGATTCTTGAATGAAGACTACAGACTATAGGGACTAATATTGAAAATTAAGAAGAGAATAGGAATAAGGTTTTTTTTGGATAAAAATAGGACTTAAGTATTTACACGAGGTAAGATGCTACAATAACATCACATTTAAGTCAAACTTTCTAATTACTTTACTTGTAAATTATATTCACTCTTTTACAAGTCTCAATTAAATAATTGTGCTAAGAGCCATGTAATTCAATAGTATTAGTTAATTTTCTTTTCATGAAGAAGTATGCTTCAAATCTCCCTCCCCATTATTGTAATTTGCAACTTAGTGAATATAAAAATAAATAAAATAAAAATAATTGTAATCGAACTTAGGATCTATTGATAACAAGGTACATGTCTTAATGTTATGTTCGATCATCATCATTTTTCGATTATAATATTATTCGAATTGGAATAACAATTGTCATCTATATGGATTAGGTTGTGAAATTACGAATACATATAGAACGTCACCTTTCACAAACTCAATAATACACCTGATTGGTTGCAGCAAGAATCGTCCCCCACCCCCCCTCTACCTGAAAAGGACTGTCGACTATTAGACACACAGAAAAAGGTTCCACATGCATCCTATTCCTATTCCAATTTCTAGGAAAACCTACTTTATATTATTATTATATATTTTCTTTTTACTTTTTTGTCTTTTTACAAAATAAGAGCTAGACTTTGGCAAAATGACAGATAAAACCCATTGGTACGACAATTTGGTTGCTAACTTGCTATCCATAATCCATCCATAAAGATTGGATGCAGGTTCTCTTGCTGCATGTGATTGAATTAGATACAAGCTTCCCTCAAAAAATAGTTGTTCTAACTGCCACAATTAATGGGGTAGACACTTGAAAGAGCTGTAAAGTTGGATATGGTCATGAATAATATATATTAAGTAGTTCAATTTTATCTTGAATAAAAATATTTAATATATATAAAAATATATTAAGTAGTTCAAGACAATTTTAATATTGTCTTGAATTAGATAGTTGCATATAACTGTTAGTTTTAGCAACCAATTTGAATCTAAAGTGCAATTTGCAAGTGTCTTTAAAAAAATTGGGGTAATGATTCAAATTTTAATAGTTTGAAGTGCAAAGTACAAATAACCCAATAAATTATTATTTAGAATGGATTTGTGTAATTAACCCTTCTATTTTATATAATGGAATATTAACACAATTTTTATTCATTCCATAAGGATCGATGTAAGATCTAGCTTAGGTGAGTCTTCATTTTTCTTTTAAGTAAAGATATCGGAGATCAAACCTCGAAAGCATACCCACCATAAGGATAGTTCGTGGAAATGCCTGTAGACCGCAGGTTCATCCACAAATAAATTTACAAAGTACTAGTGATATAGACTTTATATTATAAGATTCTCTTTAAAAAAAAAAAAAAAAAAAAACAGATGTGCATTGGCTTGAAGTCTACAAAGGTGCACTCAATAAGCACATCATTCAAGTTAGGCACTATGAATAACTTTTCATGAAAAAAATATCATTTTTCTCTCGTCAATATGTATATATAGGTAATATGAATATTTACAAAAAATTTGATTGGATTAGTCCAATTTTTGTCAGAACATGTGATTACTATAAAATGGTTGGCATTATCAAATGAAAACGATTTATTGGTAAGACTTATTAGGACAGCACTACCTAAATCAGTTACAGACACAAATTTGCAGAACACAAATCTGCAGAATACAGATAAGGCAGAACTACATCACCAAGATAATCACAAGAGATAATATTTGTTGATACTAGTTTATCATGAAGCATTACATTTAAATTGTAGTAGTTATCTTTATCTTGTACATCCTTGAATATAAATATACAACAGCACTCCTGATACAATTGTACAGGAAACCAAAGGCAATACTGTCCTCTGTACATTTGAGTTTCTTTATGGTATCAGAGCATCACTGACTAACGTCAAAACACAAAAAATGTCTTCTTCTTCTTCTTCATCAACCACCGATGCCATCTCTCCAACTCAACCTCGATATACTCCCCTCCTCACACCTTCAAATCATCTCCAAATCAAGCTAACCAAAGATAACTATCTGTCCTGGAAAACCGCAATTATCCCATACATTAATGGCAACAAAATCCTTCACTACATTGATGGAACCACCGCTGCACCTCCACAACATATCCCTTCCCCCACCTCTTCCACCACCCTCATCCCCAATCCTGCCTTTACATCTTGGTTTGAAATTGACCAACTGTTATTAAGTATCTTAGTCTCCACCATATCAGAATCCCTTGTTCCTAGTCTTGTTGGCCGTTCATCCTCTCGTGATGTTTGGCTCACCCTTGAAAAAATGTTCTCATCTCAGTCACGTGCTCGGGTCATGCAAACCCGATATCATCTTGCCATGTTGAAGAAAGGTAACATGTCCATTCCAGATTATTTCCAAAAGGCAAAATCCTACGCAGACTTACTTGCCTCCATTGGACAGCCACTCCACGACAATGATCTCATCACACAAATTCTTGCTGGCCTTCCCTCGGATTACAATGATCTCGTTACCTCCATCAATACACGGCTGGAAGACATGCCTATTGATGAACTTTTTGGTCATCTCTTAACCCATGAGTTAAGACTAGAACAACAGGCCACTGTACCTGATCTTGGCATTCCCATGGCCAACCTTGCGGCCAAGACTTTCAATTCCTCTACACAAGGTCGTCCCCACCAATACTCCTCCAATCGGGGCTCCAATGGTTCTCGTGGTCGTGGTCGAAACAATTATTCCCGTAACCGCAGCAATGGAGGGCCATCTTCTTCCTTTCCCAACTCCAACAATGGCTCCAGACCTCCTTGCCAAATCTGCTTCAAGGTGGGTCATACTGCCTCTACTTGTTGGCATCGGTTTGAGCAACAATATGAAGCACCTATGGCTTCTCAATCTGCTTCACAAGCCTTTGTTGCAGCCACATCACCCTCCATTGATCAGGTATGGTACCCCGACACTGGTGCCAACAACCATCTCACTGCTGACTTGAGCCATCTGAACTTGAATGCTGAACAATACACAAGACATGATCAAGTGCGCATTGGTAATGGTCAAGGTTTGCATATTCACCATATTGGCTCTTCTATATTATGTTCCTCCACTCATGAATTTTTCCTTAAAAATATCCTTCATGTTCCTCATATAAGTCAAAATTTACTCTCTGTTCAACGTTTTCCTATAGATAACAATGTCTTTTTTGAGTTTCACCCTTCCTTTTTATGTGTTAAGGATCTATTCTCGGGAGCCACCCTTCTCAAAGGTCAGAGTAAGGACGGCCTCTATCCACTTCATTCTCTTCAACAAATAAAGCCTCGTGCCCTCCTTGGTGAACGTGTCTCCACCACTCAATGGCATGCTCGCCCTGGTCATCCTTCTCTTCGCATAGTTCGTCAGGTTCTTTCCAAGCATCATCTTGCTGTGTCCACAAATAAATTTCCACAAGTGTGTCATGCATGTCAACTTGGGAAAAGTCATCGCCTTCCATTTTATTTATCTCCTTCTCAGTCTCAATTTCCTCTTGATTTATTATTTACTGATGTATGGGGTCCTGCCCCTCAACTTTCAAATAATGGAAATCGCTTTTATGTTTGCTTTATTGATGACTTTTCCAAATTTATCTGGTTATTTCCAATTGCTTCTAAATCTGATGTCTATAATGTTTTTCTCCAATTCCAAAAATTTGTTGAACGTTATTTTACTCGCAAAATTAAATCAGTACAATCTGATTGGGGTGGCGAATTCAGGCACTTAAACAAATTCTTTTCCACTCTTGGCATTTCTCATTGTCGCTCTTGTCCTCATACGCATCAACAAAATGGCTCTGTTGAACGTAAACATCGACATATAGTCGAAACTGGACTCACATTGCTTGCAACTGCCTCTGTACCTTTTTCATATTGGGATGAAGCCTTTCTCACTTCTGCTTATCTCATTAACTGTCTTCCATCCCCGGTCACCAAAAATAAATCCCCACTTGAAATTCTTTATCACAAGACCCCTGACTATAATTTTCTCAAAACTTTTGGCTATGCGTGTTGGCCCCACCTTCGTCCATACAATACCCACAAATTTGATTTTCGCTCCAAACGTTGTGTCTTTCTAGGGTACAGTCTCAATCACAAAGGTTATAAGTGTCTTGATCTTTCTACCAATAGGATGTATATTGCCCGTAATGTAGTCTTTGATGAACATACATTCCCATTTTCTACAAATTCCATCCCCTCTCCTTCGGGTCCACATTCATCTCCCTCAATTTCTATTCCCTCATTACCGAATTACACTCCTACAACAACTCCATCTCCTCAAAATTCGGACTCCACCTCATCAATTAATCCCAATGATCCAACACCACTTCCACCTTCAGATATAACTTCTCCTTCTCATCCACTCCCACACGTGTCCTCATCTCCTATTTCCACCCAATGTCCTCCCTCTCCAGCTCATGACTTATCCTTACAACCCACTGCTGCCTCTAATCCTCACGTGTCTTCTCCCACCATCATACCCATGTCTCCCAATCCTCCAGCCAATACTCTGAATTTGCACACCAATACTCATCCAATGCACACTAGAAGCCGTGACAATATTGTTCAGCCCAAGCAATTTTATCCTGGAGTCATCAGATATCCCTTACCAAAGGCTCTTCTCACAGTTACAAACTCTCTCCCGCCTGAACCAAGCTGCTTTACAGAGGCTTATAAATCTGCAGAATGGCGTGCTGCAATGGACACAGAACTCATAGCACTTTTGCGGAACTCCACCTGGTCTCTTGTTCAACCCAAACCCAATACAAATGTTGTGGGTTGCAAATGGGTGTTCCGTATTAAACGCAATGCTGCTGGAACGATTGAAAGGTACAAAGCTCGCTTAGTTGCGAAAGGTTTTCATCAACTCCATGGTGTCGACTATGGTGATACATTCAGTCCCGTTATCAAACCAGTTACAATTCGCACAGTTCTCTCCCTTGTCGTTGCTTCAAACTGGGATATTCGTCAATTGGACGTCACTAATGCTTTTCTGCATGGAGTTCTCTCTGAAGACGTTTACATGTCTCAACCACCAGGTTTCGTTCATCCTTCATACCCCCATCATGTTTGTCATCTTCGCAAGGCACTCTATGGCCTCAAATAGGCTCCACGCGCCTGGTATTCTCGTCTGAGCACTCGGCTTCTTGATCTTGGCTTCAAAGGTTGCAAGTTTGATACATCACTCTTCATTCACAGCTCTAGCCCCGACTTAATATTGTTTTTGATTTACGTGGATGACATTATAATTACTGGACCCAATTCAGTCTCCATTACACGCCTTATTAACACTCTACAGGGAGACTTTGCCTTAAAAGATCTTGGGCCTCTCCATTTCTTCCTTGGCGTTGAAGCTCACAAGGTAGACTCAGGTATGTATCTCTCTCAACGCCGCTACATCACTGATTTGCTCCACAAAACCAACCTGCATGAGGCCAAACCAGTGTCATCTCCCATGGCTTCGAGTACTGTCCTCAGTCAGTACACAGGCTCTTCTCTTTCCGATCCAAGTTCGTATCGCAGTGTGGTTGGCTCTCTCCAATACCTCTCTCTCACTCGGCCTGACATATCATTTGCTGTCAACAAAGTTTGTCAGTTCATGGCCAACCCAACTGAAGATCACTGGAGTGCAGTAAAGAGAATTTTAAGATATCTAAAACACACCATCCACCACTGCATTTTCCTTCACAGAGACACCAATTTTAATATTCAAGCTTTCTCCGATGCTGACTGGGTAAGCTGTCCAGATGATCGCCGCTCCACCACCGGCTACTGCCTCCTTCTTGGTCGCAATCTCATCTCTTGGACATCACGAAAACAGAGAACCGTCTCTCGCTCCAGCACCGAATCTGAATATCGGGCTGTTGCACATGCTTCAACAGAAATTATTTGGCTCCGCTCTTTTCTCTCCGAACTTGGTCTTGTATCTTCTACACCTCCTCTACTTTGGTGTGACAACATTGGTGCAACGTATCTCACTGCCAACCCTCTGTTCATGCCCGTACCAAACATATTGAAATTGATGTTCACTTTGTTCGTGATTTGGTAGCTTCAAATGCTCTGTCTATACGCTTTATCTCTTCAAAAGACCAACTTGCAGACACCTTCACAAAGCCTCTTCCTACGGCTAAATTCATTCTCTTAAGGGACAACCTCAATGTCCGTGAACTCCCCTTGAGATTGAGGGGGCATATTAGGACAGCACTACCTAAATCAGTTACAGACACAAATCTGCAGAACACAAATCTGCAGAATACAGATAAGGCAGAACTACATCACCAAGATAATCACAAGAGATAATATTTGTTGATACTAGTTTATCATGAAGCATTACATTTAAATTGTAGTAGTTATCTTTATCTTGTACATCCTTGAATATAAATATACAACAGCACTCCTGATACAATTGTACAGGAAACCAAAGGCAATACTGTCCTCTGTACATTTGAGTTTCTTTAAGACTTAATGCAATGATTAAGGATCGAAATGATTAAAGGGTTTGATGAATATTTATATCCATATAGGACATTTAAAATTGTGCCACTGAACCTTAAAGGATGGAATTTTAAAAGAGTCAAACCTGGGAAATGTGCAGCAGCAGTCAGCATGAGAAATTCCAGTTAGGTGCTGGTCATATATCATCTTTAATTAGAGAATCTAATGCTATTTACAATATAGGTTAGACTCTCTCTGGACTGTTGCTTATGGAATTTTCAAGTGCCGCCGGTCCTGTGGGGCCTTGAGAATGTTGGGGGTGGAAATTTCTAGTGTATTTTAAGTGGGTGTGCCATAAAGAAGAATTATTTTTGGAGAGAGCATCAGCATCAAAATCTTGGTAGCTCAAGGTCCATGAGATACAAATTGAAAAAGAGAGTGCTGTTGAGGTTTTTCCACCTCATTCACACACACACAAATAAAAATTATGAAAGATGAATATTATATTATGAGAATGAAGAAAGTACTAGGAAAATAACATGGTGGTGATCAGAAGGGTCTCTCACGCTGTCAACAGGTCATATCTATAGGCATATATTATTATGAGATTTGCTCTAAATTATCATGCTTTCATAAATAAATCAACTCAAATTCTCTTGCAACCTTGTCCAATCTCCACTAGCTAAGAATTCTTAATGAGTTTTTTTTTTTTTTAAGTAGACATTGATTATTGAAGATGTTTGTACTTTCGTTTATCTACAACCTATTTACTTAACGGTAGTGATACGTGCTCATCGTCCATACACACCATCTAAAATATATATATATATATATATAATTTAGACATTTATGGATGTATATCCACATTAGGTGGTGTGTACACACCATGATTTGCAACAATATTTACTCTTACTTTAAAGAGCTTTTAAGGTCGTTTTGTGGTCAAGTGATATATGGAGGTCTTTAAACAAGATTGGGTTTCTTAAAACGCACAAGTTGATTTAAAGGCAGTCGAACCAAAAATTTCCTTTGCAGCTCAGGAACACCACAATGACTATAGGTGCATGTCTTTAGGTCTTAAGTTTGACCTTAGCCGCAACCCAAATTCACTAAGGTTTTGATAGGCACGATATCATTAGACATGTGCCCCTAAAACTTAGTCAAGTGTTTAAGTGTTGTAATTTATTTTGCAATGGATAGAATTAGGAGAGATAATCAAATTGAGAACCTTTGTTTGACAAGTATTGCGGGGTTCATAACACCTTCTTCATGCATAACTGAACTCCTAAACTTGTAATTTTGATTTGAGACTAGATTTACCTAGTTTAGATTAGAGGACCCTTCTAACTTGACCTTGAAAATAAATTCAATTAAATATAGGTGATCAATAACACATAAGCAATCCCAATGATTAGTGGCAGCTCTATTCACTATACTCATTCCCAACACACAATCAGTACCCTAAAAGTGCACGTAACCTAAACAAAAGAGGGTAAACACTCACACACGACTACATACACATGAGAGAAGGGAGTGGCCGTCTGTAGGTGGCCATGTCAAGGTCTTCTATCAATAGCCACAAATCATGAGAGTTGCTAATACTAGGCTTAGGCTTCTCGTGACTCGACCGCAAGAGGATGAATCATGTGGGGCCTCTCTAACCTTTGGCTTGAGAAGTTTGAACGTCCATTCATGAGCCTTTAGACACCCCATTTTCGCAACCATTGGAAAAATCCAATTTTCTAAGCAAAATACACCAAGTAAGCAAAATGATTTTTTCACAAGTTTAGGGACAAAACTAAAAAGGATTTATTTTGCATTTTAGTATAAAAAAATATCTACAAAAAAATAAATAATATTCAAATATATTTTCACAATGTATATAAGAAAAAACGTAAGATATCAAGTATAAACAAAATAAATAACATCAAAATTATAGTTAATCCTTCAAATACGAAGTATAATTGTATAAAAAATCATATAATTTCAAATTTGGTTGCTAACTTGCTAGACTTTGGCAAAATGACAGATAAAACCCATTGTTACGACAATTTGGTTGCTAACTTGCTATCCATAATCCATCCATAAAGATTGGATGCAGGTTCTCTTGCTGCATGTGATTGGATTAGATACAAGCTTCCCTCAAAAAATAGTTGTTCTAACTGCCACAATTAATGGGGTAGACACTTGAAAGAGCTGTAAAGTTGGATATGGTCATGAATAAGATATATTAAGTAGTTCAATTTTATCTTGAATAAAAATATTTTTGTATCATTTTATGTTCTACCAATCTAGTCTGTCACACGTTTTTCTTTTTTCTTTTTTTCCTTTATAAAGTACCCAAAATTTCAAATATATGGTATATTGCAGTTGATGAATATTATATAAAATGGACCGTCAAGAGTGAGAATTGAAGATTTTTATTCATTTTATATGTATATAATTGAAGCAATTTAACATGATAGAAATAAAGAGTGAAAGTGAGAGTACTAGAGCATGTCTATAAAGTAAAACAATTCGTGCTACTATCGAGACCTGTCAATATAGTGGTCTGATCAGATGATAGAACCAATCTTAATCTTTGCTTTCTATCCTTCACTATTATTCTTATGCGACAAGGGGAAAAATAGAAGTTGTGGTCCTCACATCACACACTTAATTCTTCTTTTTCTCAACTGTCTACCTTCAAGGTTTTTAGTCCTCTTCCTCTTGACTCCTAGGTAGCTAGCTAACTTCATAACTTTCTCTCCTTGGTTTTCTTTCTTTTGTTTTTTTCCAAAATGGAAACTAGCAGAGCTGAGGAGAAGAGGAGGTATGAGATGGAAGAGGAGGAAGAAGAAGATGATGATGATGAGTATAATAATGAATTAGGATCTGGAGAGGAAGAGAGAAAGAAGAGAATAATGACTCATTCCTCTAGCAAGAAAGGTTCAGGCAGTGGTGGAGGAGGGTCAACGCCACCTACTTGCCAGGCTGACAATTGCAATGCTGATTTGAGTGATGCCAAACACTATCATCGCCGTCACAAGGTCTGTGAATTCCATGCTAAGGCTCCAATTGTCAATGTTGCCGGAATCCAACAAAGGTTTTGTCAGCAATGTAGCAGGTTAGAAACCCTAGTTTTCTTTTCTAATCTTTTTGACAATATAAGCTTTAATTGTTAATTTCTTTGGACTTGTTCTTTATTTTTATAGCTCTATTATTATGTCTAATTTACTTTAGCTAGAACTCTAGCTATTAGAGTAATTACAGGAAATTTAAAATTCTACTCCAGCTAATATTCTATTACTCCTTATAAAATTAATGTGTATTGTTTATTTTTTAATTATCTTTGATTGGCTATCATAATTTTGTGTTTTAATATAATAAAAACTATATTTTATGTATCCGTGTCAAATTGTCATAAAATTAACCTCATTTTCTCATATCACTCATTAATTATTAAAATAGTTAATGTACTTTAGATGGGACCTATTAAAGTCTTAAACGGCTAACTAACAAATTATTAAGATAATATCAATGAAATAATTCTATTTTATTTTATTTTAATTAATCTGTAGATAAACACCAACAATCACACAGTTTTGGTCTCAAATTTCCATATACATAAAAAAACCTCATATCAAATCTTCACACGAACTAATAATTTATTGATAAAATATAATTTAGATCAGTTCTTGATTAATAAACTTTGCAATACACAAGTAATTTGTTTGAATTTTATCATACAAAATGACCAAAGAAACAAGAATAAAATATTGTCTTTTCATGCCAAATCAATTGGAGAGTAAAAAAACAGAAACAGAAAAGAAACAAGAACAAGAACAAGAAGATAATACATACGGTAATCTTTATCTTGGTGTAGAAGCACGAGGATTAAGCGAAGGAGAAAACATCTGTAACACATCAGCATCCCAATCTTCCATCCTGTTGATGGTAAGATTTTCTTCCTGGACGAGGTTCAATGCAGCTAGCCTTTGCAGACTTGTTCCAATGCTTCCACTCCTTTGAAAGACTGCACCTTGATCAATTCCACCAACGCTTCCTGCATTTATTCCATTATCTTGTATAACCCTATGAGACAAATTCTGGCTTGCTCTCTCTTGTCCCTGTTGAACCATATTGTTAGGGGCTATATTATTATAACCATGTGTTCCTTGCATTGGCATTAATACAGGTCGACTAGATATCGATGGTGCTGCAACCATTGGAGGAGATTGAAGGCCAATTTGTACTCCCTGATCATTATAATAACCATAATTCATAGCACCCTGAGAATTATTGGGTAATAATATTCCAGCATCACTAGGTCCACTACTAGTACCAATATTCCATTGCTTCAACAGCAAAGCTCCTAGTTGGTGAAATTCTTCCTGAAGAGACTCATACTCTCGTTCTAGCTCCTTATACTGCCCTAGAGGACCATGAACTGGGTCTTTCTGCCACAGCATTGCTTCCCATATAATAGACTTAGCAGCCTCTTCCCTTTGATATTCATTAAGACCCATGAACATCTTTGCCATCAAGCTCATATCGAAAACACAGTGAACCGCTTTATATTCTTCTGCCTTATCAGCTGGGAAGTGCGGTGCCAACAAACAATCTTCATGGCACTTCTTTCTTTGGTGCCTGCAAGCCGCACAAGCACGCCGATTGTTGATTGGCTCCCCGTTACCAATTACTAGCGTTGCCATAGTTATAATTCAATTCAATTCAATTCAATTTGTGCCAAGAACAAGAACAAGAAAAAGAGTAAATAAGAGAAACCCTATTCTTGGGAGAGGAGGCAGAATTAAATTGAAGTTATGTTTTATGGTGCTTTAAAAGCAAAATATATATAATTCTCCTCAGGCCCTTAACCTAGTTTATGTAGAGTATGATTACATGCTGGCTAATCGTAGCCATTGGTTTTAAAGGATGACATGATGGATTTGTTAAAATTTGAATGGACTTCTAGTGGGGTTAGGGAACAATAAAACCCAAACAATCGAGTTTCAGTTTCATTAGAGCACTACTGAAGAGTGAAGATTAAGCCTAATAAAAGAAATAGAAGTCTAAATAAATAAAATAAAATAAAAAAGAGTTAAAATTTGAGCATTGTAATGGTTATTTCTTTGCAGCATGGCTATCTTTCATCTATAAAAATAAAATAAAAAATGCTGGTGATTTTTGGGTTGATTTGGACTGGGCCATGAATGGTTGGGCTCTTCCATGCTCAAAGTATCCATGAAGTGGTTTAATTGAGTTTGGGCTGATCTTGTTCTCAATTAATCTCATATGTGGTGAAGTCTTAAGTTTGGGCAATCAGGTAGGATCCGCTAGATAACCCTTACCTTTTTCTATTTTTATTTTTAAACAAAGTCTCAAGTTTGGGTCCAAGAGGAGAATCTTTACTTAATATGAATTTATTTCATGATTTAAAATTAAATATTATAAATTTAAATGGATATCGAGTACTATATCATTTAAATTTTTCAAATAACATGACACACTATACATTTGAATTATGAAATATAATCTTAATCATGAATCGGGTCCTATCTATTTCAACCTCGTTCACTTAACCCCATCATTAAATTATTATTATTATTGTTATTATTATTATTATTTTTTAAGTCTAAAGTTTGGATAATCAAGTAGGGTCTTCCAAATCCTCAAAGAGGGGGAAGGCGGCTGAAACATACTAAAATTTAATACATTTGTTACCTTTCGTTTTCATCTCTTGTCCTTTGCCCCATTCTCCTTCCATCCATAGTAGGGGAACACTGATAATAGAGTTGAGTCAAATGTCACTACTCTTTGCACATAAAAATAACTTTTGGGCCTATTAATAGTATTGGGCTGAGTTAATTTATTTATTTAAAGGACCAGATTTATTGTTTGGGCCTAAGTGAGATAAGTTACGTTATTTGAATAAAAGCCCAAAAGGTTAAGATCCAGTATCATCTCGAGGTTATGTTTAGACTAAGTTAAAGACAGTTATAAGCAGTTCGATCTTGGAAGAACTGCTAAATAACAGTTTATTTATAATCTGAAAACACATATGACAGATGTTATCATCTCCAAGGAAGTTGCTATTTGATATTGAACCAGATCTCTTGATGATTTGAAATTCAAAATGAAAAAAGTAACTATTCAATTGAAGAAACTGCTGCTCGAGGAAAGTATATATAGAAGAATAGAAAATAGTTACGGCCCCCGCGTATTTCTCCAGAGTTCAAGAGTTCAATTGTGATTCAAAGTGTGTTTAAGAGTGTTCAAGTGTGTTTAAGTGTGTTTTTAAGTGTGCTCGAGTGTAATTCAGTTGTAAAACAGTGTAATTCAGTGTGTTTGAGTGCATTTAGTGTGATTCCAGTTCGAGTGAGGCATAGATCTTGCAGTTCGAGTTCCAGAAGTGAGTAAGAGTAACATGAAACTTCTCCTTTTGTAAGTTTATGTTGTTCTTGTTCAGTTCAAAGAATTTGTAATCGATTACTGTTTAATATAAAGATTCTACAGTTTGTAACTATTTGCTACCTTGTTGAATTTGAAGTTATTTGTATCTGTAGAATATAAACAGTAACTTGGTGTCTCGAGATTGAATTTGTTATCAAGTTTTGTCTTAGAGATTGTTTAATACTAAATTAAACAGTAAAATTATAAGTAAATTAGTTAAGTGTTTACCATTACTGGATCGAACCAAGTCCTTTATCATTAAGGCACAATTCGGACCAAAGACACCCTTTTGATTTACAAAAATTGGTAATTAATTAAGTGATCAGTTTGGATAAAACTAGATAATGAACTTGATTAATTGGGAAATTTAGTTTTGTTCAAACAACTACTATGAATGTGGAGCAAATATCAGGCCTCAATACTCTTGGTATATCCGTTGTTCGAATCGATTATGCACCATATGGACAAAATCCTCCCCACACTCACCCTCGTGCCACTGAAATTCTAGTAGTCTTAGAGGGTACTCTCTACGTTGGATTTGTAACATCGAATCCTGAAAATCGCTTCTTCAGCAAAGTCCTAAACAAGGGGGATGTGTTTGTTTTTCCGATTGGTCTCATTCACTTCCAATTCAATGTGGGAAAAACCAATGCAATTGCTCTTGCTAGTCTAAGCAGCCAAAATCCAGGTGTAATCACAATAGCAAATGCTGTTTTTGGATCGAATCCTCCCATTAATCCTGATGTTCTTGCCAAGGCCTTCCAACTCGACAAGAATGTGATTGAATATCTTCAGAAGGTGTTCTAGGATGGGAATTAGAAAAAACATTTCAAAGTACCATGAAGAACATGCAATGTTTGCTATGTTTACCTTATCCAATCATAACTAGAATAAAATAAAATGGTTGCTTAAGTAGCTCTCTCTGGGCGGATTTGAGATATATATGATGTTGATTTTTGTTAGGCACCTCTCGCTCATTAGTAATTATTGATAATAAAATAATTATTGATAATAAAATGGTTGCTTAAGTAGCTCTCTCTGGGCCGATTTTTAATAATAAAATAATTTTAAATAATGAATTGGTTGGAGGTTAGCTAAGGTTAACTTATGCTCAACTATATATGATTAAAAAAGGAAAGAAAAAAAAAATGTAATCGACTTGAACAAATCCATTTTCCACTCGGATACACTATCCATGTGGACTGTCTCTCAGATTTTATGCTAGTGTCACTTTTATTTATTTATTTATTTATTTTGCTTAGCCACTTGGGTATTCGACTTGGTGGTAATCCCCCTTCCCAAAAAGCCCTACTCCTCTATGAGGGTGTGGGTTCAATTCCCGGAGTCTTCAAATATACGTGTGTGTGTGTGAGTGTAAATTAAAATTTCTATCATATATAAATATATATATATATATATATATATATATATATATATATATATATATATATATATATATTTATTTTGCTTAGAACTTGTGAGCCACAAGATTTTTGGTCTGCTAGTTTCACATTATATTATCTATACTATAATGTAAAATCAAAGTTTTTTTGACTTTTTATTTTTTTGTTGACCTAATAACACATCAAGTTTTGAAGCCTTACAATTTTCCATGTCAAACTTAATTTTAATAACAAAACAAAAAATTCGTTTTGGCTTATTTCTTTCATCGACTTTTTGGCTTTCTGCCCAACTTTCACCTCAAGCTCGCTCTCTTTGCAACTTTATTACCCTTACCAATTCAAACGATCTCCTGAACCTTCAATCTGGCCGGTTCGTCCCGTTTTTATGTCCTCTATCAACCGTTTTTCCCAACTTCTTCAAAGACTTTCATGGTGTCAATAGTCTTAGGTGAGAACCATGAGATCTTAACATGCAGATTGGCATCAGCGCAACTGGAGATGGAGCTATTGCGAAGAGTTTCGGTTTCATAAGGGAAAATCAATCCTCTCCTCTTCTACCTCCATATATGTCTCTGTTTTGTCTGTATCTGTTGGTGAGAGGATGTTTTTTGAACGACCTCCAATTTAAAGCCTACAATCTGTCACAGTTTGCAACTCCACTTGAATATGAATATGGAAGAAAAAAAAAAATCCTTCAAAATAACTCTTTTGCAGCTGTATCTGTTGGTGGTCAAGATCCATAATTTTCATTTAAAAAAACAGAAACAGCAAACTATAGGAGAATAAAGAATTAATAGAAAACAAAGAGATTACTCCTTTGATTAGTAGATGATATTTGTCATGATCTCTCAATTTCAGTGGTGGTTGAATCCACAGTAGCTGGGATTATAATACGTTCAAGCTCGAAAAACTAATAAAAATCTAACTCTTTAGTACAAGGATCTATATGTTAATTTTCTCTTTTTCCCCAAATTAATACTGAACAAAATATACGTGTCCAACTATGGGTAGTCTAATCTCATGTAGAAGATAAGGATTTGTGAATGGTGAATAGTTCGCTCACCCATGGATGGACAAAGAGGGAACATATATGTTTTGCATTTTGTTGCCATGTGGTTAATAGTGGCTAGGGAATAGCTTTAGGCTTAAGATGTGCCAAAATTAAATTGCACAAACAATAATATACTGGATGCATATCCTCAATCACAACCTCATTTACCCTCTCACAATCCAATATGCATGTATGATATAACACCTATTGAGACTAATTAATTATACACCCTTACAACCTTACTAACATAATTTTATCTATGTGCTTTTGAAACCTTTTTTTAGACTTAGATCATTCGGTTCAGAACTTCACAACCTCTCTCTAATTTGTATTATTCAATTTTATTAGTAGTATTCAAAATGAAACCATGTTTGGCATAAACAGTAATTTACATCTTTGTGTTGTCTCTTTTATTTTGTGTTTAATTTGTTTACCATAAGTTAAAAACTTAGTTATAATTAGTGTTTATTTCCCTTAATTTCTACACCCGTAGATCTCTCTTTGCTATATCTATTAGGTGTTCGCCAAAAACATGGAGGCCCAATTCGACTCATAAATCATAGACTAAAAAATAAATATACGATGACGTACACAACCTTTAAGAGCAACTTTAATTTTTTATCCTCATCTAATATGTTGCCTTCTTTTTCTGTACAGATAAATCTTCAGGATTTGCAATTGAAGGAAAATTTTGTTTAGTCATTGTCATTTAGATGAACATTTTGGAAAAATTTCCATATATTTTTTTTATTCATTTATTCAATCGTTGTCTTTGGGCCAGATTTTGCTAAAGCAATTCTATATAGTTTTTCTATTGAAATTTCGTTGACTTTTTTTTAGCCTTCACAATTCACACATCATCATTTATTTTTTAAATGCTTATTGCATTTAATTTCTACCCCTTTCATACTAGAGTTTAATTAACTACTTGATACTAAGAGATTAAAAATATACAACCACGATAAAACTTGAACAACTTGAATAGCTTGAAAATCTACTAAACACCAAAACATCTTTTTTATTATTTTTTTATTTATGAGATTAACTAAAGCTATATTATCTGTTATAAAATCAACCCAAACTTTTTATTTCATAGAGTTTATTTTAATGGGGTATTGACATACATGATCACAAGTCTATTTCAACGAGTTAGGAATTTAAATGATTTAATGCTTTATCAATATCTTTTAATTATATCATATTCAGTAACTTTCCCGTACAGAACAAAATATGATTTCATATTTACTAAGTTACCCGTGCATCGCACGAGTTTGCGACTAGTATGTGAGTAGTTTTAAGACTATTATAATTTATACTATAATGTAAAATCAAAACTTTTTTGACTTTTTGTTGACTTCCTAAAACTTTGACACATCAGATTTTTAATTCTCATAAATTTACACGTCATTTTATATATTTTTTTAAATTTGATTTTGACATTTTTTTTCGATTTTGTGCCCGATTTATATTACCTCTCTCTCTGGCTTCCTCCCAAGTCCCACCCCGATAGCTTCCACTCGGAAATGCTTCAGTGCCAGACACAGCAGTTGGGTATTCAAAGAACAAATATTAAGCTACCAATAATCCATCCACCGGTCTTGCTTTTCACCCAAACAGTCTGAACAGATATTGTGGTCGGTGAGTTTCTTGGTTTCGAGGTTGACCCAGTTGTTGGAGCTTCACTGGAGAGATTGTGGTTGATGGGTGCGACAGGGACTTACGAGATCGACTTATAAAAGTAATTCATATTTTTTATAAATTTGATGCTTAACAATGAAATTCATGCCCAGATTTATACTTTGGATTATCTTATTATAAAACATTACTTGATACAATAGAAGATATTATATTCGTGCAAGAAAAGGTATCCACTTTTCCCGGCCAGGTGGGAGTCCTTATAATTAGTATTTCACTTTCTTGTGGCTAAACCGCTAAAGTATTTTTGCATACAATGACAAAAGTATCAAAGCTCTGTCAAGTTTTCATAATTGTTCGTGCTTGAGACTGACATGAAATATAGAGAAAGACTAGGATTTGAATCTCTTGCCAATCACTTGATTATGTGGTATTCATCATTCACAGAACTTTGTTTAGGAATAATTGATTTTTCATTAATGTGCTTGGCTGAAATGTTTTTTCCACAACTGGTACTGAGTGTTTTTTTTTTGTATGTTTTTGGTTGACGAAAATTTCAGTCTCTAACAAAGATTTATTACTTTCTATTTGCCTTATAAAGTTGTGAAAGGATTTAGTTGATGGGTTTCGAGTTGAATGTGTTTGTGGGTAGTTCTTTGATCACATTAAATGCATGCAAAGAGTGGTTGCAACAATAATGCATGATGTGTGTTTGATAAAATGCCTAGAAAAAGATTAAGTTATATGGTCCATTTGACAAAAGAAAGTGATATGGGTCATGCATAAACCATTATAGTTCAGCAATTTTTCAGTTGATTGGCAAAAACAATTGAAACAAATAAGCTTTAGCTAGACTAGGGGTTGATTTTTTATTTTTTATTATGAAAAAAAAATTTTAAAAAAAAATTCAAAGACCTTTGCCTATGTTATATATGTAATATACATGTTCTTAGTTGCACGAAATTGCTTTGACCATTGGATCAGCAATAGAAAATATTTTTATAGTAAACTTTAAGCCTTAACTTATGCAATACATATTTAAATGACATATAAACATGCTCAGTTCGGGTTAAAGTGATTCTTAGATACCATTTCTAGGTCTTTAGACTCTAGAAACATGGTGACATAGGTGATGGTGATGGTGATGGTTTGCCTAACCACAGTGGCAGGGTTGAGATGTGCACTCTCTTCACAATTTGATGTTGAGTTCCATACCCTACCTTCTCAACTCTCATATTTTTGGTTCGAAAGAAAGGCTAGATAAATGTAAGCAGATTGAGTACAAGATTCTTACTTCAATATCTCTACTTAGTAGAATCTCACTTTTGCCACTTATAGTAAGAAAATATTTTTGTATTTGAGCTTACATATGAATAGAAACATAAATTGTTTTGGAGCCCCAAATTGTCTTTATTATAGAAATGTCATTTGTAGACATTCTTTTCTCAGAACCTTTTAAAGAAAAAAGATGAATAATTTTTTTTTTTTGTTTTTTCTTAGGTGGTTCTTAGTGAATTTGTTGTTTATGGTTTAATTGGATTGTTTGATGTCCCATGAACATCTTTTGGTCCGTTGCTGGTAGATAGGTGATTTGTTTTGGACTATAACCATGCAAGATTGCTTTAGTTTGGAAATACATGAATTTAAACCAATTTAAGTGGAAGACATATATATATATATATATATATATATATATATATATATATATATATATATATATATATATATAATATTCTTTAAAGTTTATATTTAGTGGCTTTTTCGTGTATCGCATGGGTTTGCAACTAGTTTGAATTAGTTATAGATCCAAATGAAGCTGTCCTAGCATCAACAACTACAATTCCACAACCTAAAAAGGTAAATCTACACATAAAACTGAAAACTTCATCCATTATGGTAATTAGACATACGAAATCTACAGGCATTAATTTCTTCTAAATCAAAATATTTTATGTGTCTCTCTTTAAGCTTTAAAACTCCGTGAATCAATCGCGCAATGACAATTCCAAAATCGGGGCCCCAATTAGAGAAAAAAAACTTTACAGGGTATGTGTAATTGATAGATCTACAAGGAAGCCGCCCTGTAGTTTTGGGAAAAATATAGTTGAATGAAAGGAAAAGTTAAACCATTTCAAAATATTAATTTGACCCTTCAAGGTAAAACGTAAAGAGATTTTGCAAATGAAAAGACAGGTTGAAGAGAAATTTACAAGTATATATGGCTCACGGCACTTACCTTTCTTTGTTTTGTATTCAATCGAACTTTCCTAATGTTACAACAAATGGAGACAACTTATTTGATAGTCGTGAAATCCAAAGTTAAAAGAATTAAAAATAATACACGAGGGTGATAATTAATATACGTACTCTTGGTGCAACTGATATTCTAATTATTAATTAATATTACAACAAACGGATTTCACTTCTTTTTTAATCAACCTTATCATCATTTGGCCTATATATCTATGATACTTTGTGGCATATCCTTATTTCTTCCCCTCAAACTGTGATGAGGTGATAATTAAATGCCCAGTTTGGTCTACAAATATACAAAGGCTTGGCAACCATATATAAGTGTAGAAATAGCTGGTGTAGGTAGCCATTTGTGCGCAATAGTTGAGTTGGTTGAGGAAGAAACCACTTGAAAACTATCGAACTTCAATGCCTAGGAATTCTTGTAAAGCCGTCAGGTCTTTCATAGTAAATTCGTATTGAAGGTGCTTGACAAATTAAAGCATGCAAATGATCAACACTACCTCATGTTCTGCAGATCACTTATGAAAGGAGGTTTAACGAAGAAGAAGCCATGCAATTGGATTGTAATAAACCTGGACTTCAAATGGAAAATAATTTTGATCAAATGACATGCCAGGATAAGTATACTCGACTATTGGAGGAGAATAACACCAATACCCTTGTAAAATTCACTATATCCTAGAAAAACACATGTTAGTGATTTAGGTTCAAATTTATTGCTATATAGTAATCACGGTAAGGAAAACATCTTGTCTTGAAGACTTGGTGACCAATAATCTCGCTTTCGCCTCTTGTGGACACTGCAACCTCATGAGTTTTTCGAAAGTCTTGGAGTCCTCACTTATTTTATAATTTTATGTTTTTTAAAGAGAAAACTAGAAATAAAAAAACTTTCTAAGAAAATTCGTCTGCATTCCACTAAGGATGATTCCCATATACATCCAACGGCTTAAATATAAATATAATCTATGCCTTTCAAATTAAGAGGAAAAATAGAGAGATGCCAAAGTCATAACCACCCTACCATATTCAAGTTCAATTTCAACATTGTTTTATGTTTCTGATTGTGATTTTTTAATTTGTTAACAAATGGTAATTTTTGTAACTAGGTTTCTTTAAATTTAAGTGATTTTTGTTCATTTTGATTGATTTTATCTTTTCGTTTTGGTTTGATTTATTTGTTGTCTTCTTGCATCTCTCTCTCTCTCTCAATGTTTATGTTTATGACTGACTAATTACTGCCAAATATATTCTTTGACTTTTCACATTATCATTCAACAGTTTGCAAGGTGTCAATTATCACTTTCTTTTTGTATTTTAGTATATTATCTTATAGACAATTGTAAACGTTTCATTAAATTTTTAATATTGGTTGAAAACGTTTGTTTGATTTGACAATTTTACATATCCAGATTATTTTAGTTTGAGCTTTTGTTAGACTAGGTCAAGATGGAGCTAATCAAATAATGTAGATAGCATATCTCTTGGTAAATTAAATTAAATACAGGTGGTGAGTTTACATGCAATATACTTCAAAAAGGACTACTATATCAATTGTCTACTACTAATTCTAACCCTAATTCTTTATACTTGCTATTGGACGAGTAATTTAAAAAGTTGCTTTATTTACCTGTCTGAAGATGTTAATTTTGTTTTTGCAAAATTAATTTGGTGATAATATTATTTTTAGATAATGTATCATTGAGCTGAAATGATATAGTTTAGAACCTCATATATTTCGGATTTTATGAGGAAGTTATATTTATTAATTTTAATAGAATTGTACATTAACATTTTTGTGCATCGCATTAGGTTAGCGACTAATTATAAGTGTTCACATAAAAATCAAGAAATCTATCACATGTCAAGATTTGGAAATTGTAGACATCATTGGCCTCCCATTGTAGGGGAAGAGAGAGAGAGAGAGAGAGAGAGAGAGAGAGAGAGAGAGAGAGAGAGAGAGAGAGAGAGAGAGAGAGAGAGAGAGAGAGAGAGAGAGTTTTTTTTTATGATTCTGGGTATCCGGACCAACTTGCGCGTACTTTGACTAATTCCAGAAAATTTAAATTGGCATCCCATATATTAGGCAAAAAATTAAACCTAAAATTCCATTAATTTCAAAGAAATTTGATTGGTTTATTATCAACATATAGGCACACAAGATCTTAAAGGGTAATTAAGGTTTGAGTAATGCTACGCCTATTGCAAATTACTACATCAGTCTTATAAACTAATATGTTAAATTTTAAACACAAAACAAAAAATTAATTCAGAAATTTAATTTATTTTGTTTTTTATGTGGCACCAATCACATTCATTACTACGTCAGGTTGTAAGTAATTTATTATAAAATTCTAAAAAATTTAGCATCTTCCTAAAGATTTAGTCATACTGCTATTTTAGGGCGAATATCAAGCTATGACAAAAAAAACAGAGATACATAGGCAACCCTTCAATTTCATAATAATTATTTATTTCACTTTACATGAAGGGGAACTTTATTTCATGTCTAATGCTTCATCCTAGCTATGACATATATAGTTCTCTAATCGTTGTTCAACCACAACTGTTTCTGAAGATAGTTAATCACATCCATGTCCAGTTGAAAGGCCTTAGTGAGAACATCAGGATTGATGGGAGGATTAGATCCAAAGACAGCGTTTGCTATGGTGATAAATCCTGGATTTTGGCTATTGAAATGGGGAAGAGCAACTGCATTGGTTTGTCCCATATTGATCTGAAAGTGAATAAGACCAATTGGAAATACAATGACATCTCCCTTATTAAGAATTTTGGCAAAGAGACGATTATCTGGGTTAGATGTGACAAAGCCAACATAAAGAGTACCCTCTAAAACTACTAAAACCTCAGTGGCACGAGGGTGGGTGTGGGGAGGATTTACACCATATGGTGCAAAGTCAATACGAGCTATGGATATGCCTAGAGTGTTAAGGCTTGGTATTTGGTCCACAGTGATTCGAGTGACATTAGACCCGAGTGGATTTGAGGTGCTTCTTGGAATGTTTATTCCAGATAAGAAAAAATCATCAGCAGTGGCAGAGGTTAATTTGGGTCCTTGCAAAATTTTCCATTGACAAATACTACAGGAAGAAAAAAGTTTGTTATTTCACAAGTGCATGGAATAGTATCATAATGATGGTTGATAACCTGTCATGCTAAAATTAGAATATATATCCCATCCATATAGTATAGCCTCGAAGTATAATTTTGTTAATTTGTTAATTTGTAAGTTAGTGCAAGAAAATCAATCCAAAAACTTGAAAGGACTGCAAAAAAATTAAATAAATAAATAAATACTATTACTGCTCCTGCTGCTACGTACTGCTACTACTACAACTAAAAACAATATAGAGGATGTACATACCTGCAGAACTGGAATCATTAATTGCCACACAAAAGTCCTGCCGAAGACTAGGGTCAAATGCAAAGGCAAGCAGCGGGAATGCCGAACCTAACATGGCCAGAGTAACAAGGTAAGAAAAACTTTTCATCATATTTGAAGCTATCTGCACCTTTTAGTATTCTGTGTATTCTTGCTTGGGTGAGGGGGATGAAATGTTGCATTGGTACACTGCACATGTCTATTTATAATGGGGGAATCAATAAAAATAATTGTATTTTGTCCCAAATTGGCATTTGAGTAAATTTTATTTTTTTAAAGGAAATATGCTTTCCTTTACTTAGAGGTAATATCACTTTCGAGCAGATAAGATATTTAATGATTAGGTCTAGTCATAAAAAACAAAGGGGTTCATCTTCGTCCCCTAGTGTAGAACAGTAGTTTATGGGTCCAAGAGGCATGGAATGACCCATTGCCAAAAAAAAGATAAGAATCTGAATTTTCTAATTATGATGCATTACATCATTCACAAGCTCATATCCAATATGGTTTCAATAACCTCAAGTCACTCACTCCAAGGTGTGATTCTTGAATGAAGACTACAGACTATAGGGACTAATATTGAAAATTAAGAAGAGAATAGGAATAAGTTTTTTTTTTTTTGGATAAAAATAGGACTTATGTATTTACACGAGGTAAGATGCTACAATAACATCACATTTAAGTCAAACTTTCTAATTACTTTACTTGTAAATTATATTCACTCTTTTACAAGTCTCAATTAAATAATTGTGCTAAGAGCCATGTAATTCAATAGTATTAGTTAATTTTCTTTTCATGAAGAAGTATGCTTCAAATCTCCCTCCCCATTATTGTAATTTGCAACTTAGTGAATATAAAAATAAATAAAATAAAAATAATTGTAATCGAACTTAGGATCTATTGATAACAAGGTACATGTCTTAATGTTATGTTCGATCATCATCATTTTTCGATTATAATATTATTCGAATTGGAATAACAATTGTCATCTATATGGATTAGGTTGTGAAATTACGAATACATATAGAACGTCACCTTTCACAAACTCAATAATACACCTGATTGGTTGCAGCAAGAATCGTCCCCCACCCCCCCTCTACCTGAAAAGGACTGTCGACTATTAGACACACAGAAAAAGGTTCCACATGCATCCTATTCCTATTCCAATTTCTAGGAAAACCTACTTTATATTATTATTATATATTTTCTTTTTACTTTTTTGTCTTTTTACAAAATAAGAGCTAGACTTTGGCAAAATGACAGATAAAACCCATTGGTACGACAATTTGGTTGCTAACTTGCTATCCATAATCCATCCATAAAGATTGGATGCAGGTTCTCTTGCTGCATGTGATTGATTAGATACAAGCTTCCCTCAAAAAATAGTTGTTCTAACTGCCACAATTAATGGGGTAGACACTTGAAAGAGCTGTAAAGTTGGATATGGTCATGAATAATATATATTAAGTAGTTCAATTTTATCTTGAATAAAAATATTTATATATATAAAAATATATTAAGTAGTTCAAGACAATTTTAATATTGTCTTGAATTAGATAGTTGCATATAACTGTTAGTTTTAGCAACCAATTTGAATCTAAAGTGCAATTTGCAAGTGTTTTTAAAAAAATTGGGGTAGTGATTTAAATTTTAATAGTTTGAAGTGCAAAGTACAAATAACCCAATAAATTATTATTTAGAATGGATTTGTGTAATTAACCCTTCTATTTTATATAATGGAATATTAACACAATTTTTATTCATTCCATAAGGATCGATGTAAGATCTAGCTAGGTGAGTCTTCATTTTTCTTTTAAGTAAAGATATCGGAGATCAAATCTCGAAAGCATACCCACCATAAGGATAGTTCGTAGAAATGCCTGTAGACCGCAGGTTCATCCACAAATAAATTTACAAAGTACTAGTGATATAGACTTTATATTATAAGATTCTCTTTAAAAAAAAAAAAAAAAACAGATGTGCATTGGCTTGAAGTCTACAAAGGTGCACTCAATAAGCACATCATTCAAGTTAGGCACTATGAATAACTTTTCATGAAAAAAATATAATTTTTCTCTCGTCAATATGTATATATAGGTAATATGAATATTTACAAAAAATTTGATTGGATTAGTCCAATTTTTGTCAGAACATGTGATTACTATAAAATGGTTGGCATTATCAAATGAAAACGATTTATTGGTAAGACTTATTAGGACAGCACTACCTAAATCAGTTACAGACACAAATTTGCAGAACACAAATCTGCAGAATACAGATAAGGCAGAACTACATCACCAAGATAATCACAAGAGATAATATTTGTTGATACTAGTTTATCATGAAGCATTACATTTAAATTGTAGTAGTTATCTTTATCTTGTACATCCTTGAATATAAATATACAACAGCACTCCTGATACAATTGTACAGGAAACCAAAGGCAATACTGTCCTCTGTACATTTGAGTTTCTTTATGGTATCAGAGCATCACTGACTAACGTCAAAACACAAAAAATGTCTTCTTCTTCTTCTTCATCAACCACCGATGCCATCTCTCCAACTCAACCTCGATATACTCCCCTCCTCACACCTTCAAATCATCTCCAAATCAAGCTAACCAAAGATAACTATCTATCCTGGAAAACCGCAATTATCCCATACATTAATGGCAACAAAATCCTTCACTACATTGATGGAACCACCGCTGCACCTCCACAACATATCCCTTCCCCCACCTCTTCCACCACCCTCATCCCCAATCCTGCCTTTACATCTTGGTTTGAAATTGACCAACTGTTATTAAGTATCTTAGTCTCCACCATATCAGAATCCCTTGTTCCTAGTCTTGTTGGCCGTTCATCCTCTCGTGATGTTTGGCTCACCCTTGAAAAAATGTTCTCATCTCAGTCACGTGCTCGGGTCATGCAAACCCGATATCATCTTGCCATGTTGAAGAAAGGTAACATGTCCATTCCAGATTATTTCCAAAAGGCAAAATCCTACGCAGACTTACTTGCCTCCATTGGACAGCCACTCCACGACAATGATCTCATCACACAAATTCTTGCTGGCCTTCCCTCGGATTACAATGATCTCGTTACCTCCATCAATACACGGCTGGAAGACATGCCTATTGATGAACTTTTTGGTCATCTCTTAACCCATGAGTTAAGACTAGAACAACAGGCCACTGTACCTGATCTTGGCATTCCCATGGCCAACCTTGCGGCCAAGACTTTCAATTCCTCTACACAAGGTCGTCCCCACCAATACTCCTCCAATCGGGGCTCCAATGGTTCTCGTGGTCGTGGTCGAAACAATTATTCCCGTAACCGCAGCAATGGAGGGCCATCTTCTTCCTTTCCCAACTCCAACAATGGCTCCAAATCTGCTTCAAGGTGGGTCATACTGCCTCTACTTGTTGGCATCGGTTTGAGCAACAATATGAAGCACCTATGGCTTCTCAATCTGCTTCACAAGCCTTTGTTGCAGCCACATCACCCTCCATTGATCAGGTATGGTACCCCGACACTGGTGCTAACAACCATCTCACTGCTGACTTGAGCCATCTGAACTTGAATGCTGAACAATACACAGACATGATCAAGTGCGCATTGGTAATGGTCAAGGTTTGCATATTCACCATATTGGCTCTTCTATATTATGTTCCTCCACTCATGAATTTTTCCTTAAAAATATCCTTCATGTTCCTCATATAAGTCAAAATTTACTCTCTGTTCAACGTTTTCCTATAGATAACAATGTCTTTTTTGAGTTTCACCCTTCCTTTTTATGTGTTAAGGATCTATTCTCGGGAGCCACCCTTCTCAAAGGTCAGAGTAAGGACGGCCTCTATCCACTCATTCTCTTCAACAAATAAAGCCTCGTGCTCTCCTTGGTGAACGTGTCTCCACCACTCAATGGCATGCTCGCCTTGGTCATCCTTCTCTTCGCATAGTTCGTCAGGTTCTTTCCAAGCATCATCTTGCTGTGTCCACAAATAAATTTCCACAAGTGTGTCATGCATGTCAACTTGGGAAAAGTCATCGCCTTCCATTTTATTTATCTCCTTCTCAGTCTCAATTTCCTCTTGATTTATTATTTACTGATGTATGGGGTCCTGCCCCTCAACTTTCAAATAATGGAAATCGCTTTTATGTTTGCTTTATTGATGACTTTTCCAAATTTATCTGGTTATTTCCAATTGCTTCTAAATCTGATGTCTATAATGTTTTTCTCCAATTCCAAAAATTTGTTGAACGTTATTTTACTCGCAAAATTAAATCAGTACAATCTGATTGGGGTGGCGAATTCAGGCACTTAAACAAATTCTTTTCCACTCTTGGCATTTCTCATTGTCGCTCTTGTCCTCATACGCATCAACAAAATGGCTCTGTTGAACGTAAACATCGACATATAGTCGAAACTGGACTCACATTGCTTGCAACTGCCTCTGTACCTTTTTCATATTGGGATGAAGCCTTTCTCACTTCTGCTTATCTCATTAACTGTCTTCCATCCCCGGTCACCAAAAATAAATCCCCACTTGAAATTCTTTATCACAAGACCCCTGACTATAATTTTCTCAAAACTTTTGGCTATGCGTGTTGGCCCCACCTTCGTCCATACAATACCCACAAATTTGATTTTCGCTCCAAACGTTGTGTCTTTCTAGGGTACAGTCTCAATCACAAAGGTTATAAGTGTCTTGATCTTTCTACCAATAGGATGTATATTGCCCGTAATGTAGTCTTTGATGAACATACATTCCCATTTTCTACAAATTCCATCCCCTCTCCTTCGGGTCCACATTCATCTCCCTCAATTTCTATTCCCTCATTACCGAATTACACTCCTACAACAACTCCATCTCCTCAAAATTCGGACTCCACCTCATCAATTAATCCCAATGATCCAACACCACTTCCACCTTCAGATATAACTTCTCCTTCTCATCCACTCCCACACGTGTCCTCATCTCCTATTTCCACCCAATGTCCTCCCTCTCCAGCTCATGACTTATCCTTACAACCCACTGCTGCCTCTAATCCTCACGTGTCTTCTCCCACCATCATACCCATGTCTCCCAATCCTCCAGCCAATACTCTGAATTTGCACACCAATACTCATCCAATGCACACTAGAAGCCGTGACAATATTGTTCAGCCCAAGCAATTTTATCCTGGAGTCATCAGATATCCCTTACCAAAGGCTCTTCTCACAGTTACAAACTCTCTCCCGCCTGAACCAAGCTGCTTTACAGAGGCTTATAAATCTGCAGAATGGCGTGCTGCAATGGACACAGAACTCATAGCACTTTTGCGGAACTCCACCTGGTCTCTTGTTCAACCCAAACCCAATACAAATGTTGTGGGTTGCAAATGGGTGTTCCGTATTAAACGCAATGCTGCTGGAACGATTGAAAGGTACAAAGCTCGCTTAGTTGCGAAAGGTTTTCATCAACTCCATGGTGTCGACTATGGTGATACATTCAGTCCCGTTATCAAACCAGTTACAATTCGCACAGTTCTCTCCCTTGTCGTTGCTTCAAACTGGGATATTCGTCAATTGGACGTCACTAATGCTTTTCTGCATGGAGTTCTCTCTGAAGACGTTTACATGTCTCAACCACCAGGTTTCGTTCATCCTTCATACCCCCATCATGTTTGTCATCTTCGCAAGGCACTCTATGGCCTCAAATAGGCTCCACGCGCCTGGTATTCTCGTCTGAGCACTCGGCTTCTTGATCTTGGCTTCAAAGGTTGCAAGTTTGATACATCACTCTTCATTCACAGCTCTAGCCCCGACTTAATATTGTTTTTGATTTACGTGGATGACATTATAATTACTGGACCCAATTCAGTCTCCATTACACGCCTTATTAACACTCTACAGGGAGACTTTGCCTTAAAAGATCTTGGGCCTCTCCATTTCTTCCTTGGCGTTGAAGCTCACAAGGTAGACTCAGGTATGTATCTCTCTCAACGCCGCTACATCACTGATTTGCTCCACAAAACCAACCTGCATGAGGCCAAACCAGTGTCATCTCCCATGGCTTCGAGTACTGTCCTCAGTCAGTACACAGGCTCTTCTCTTTCCGATCCAAGTTCGTATCGCAGTGTGGTTGGCTCTCTCCAATACCTCTCTCTCACTCGGCCTGACATATCATTTGCTGTCAACAAAGTTTGTCAGTTCATGGCCAACCCAACTGAAGATCACTGGAGTGCAGTAAAGAGAATTTTAAGATATCTAAAACACACCATCCACCACTGCATTTTCCTTCACAGAGACACCAATTTTAATATTCAAGCTTTCTCCGATGCTGACTGGGTAAGCTGTCCAGATGATCGCCGCTCCACCACCGGCTACTGCCTCCTTCTTGGTCGCAATCTCATCTCTTGGACATCACGAAAACAGAGAACCGTCTCTCGCTCCAGCACCGAATCTGAATATCGGGCTGTTGCACATGCTTCAACAGAAATTATTTGGCTCCGCTCTTTTCTCTCCGAACTTGGTCTTGTATCTTCTACACCTCCTCTACTTTGGTGTGACAACATTGGTGCAACGTATCTCACTGCCAACCCTCTGTTCATGCCCGTACCAAACATATTGAAATTGATGTTCACTTTGTTCGTGATTTGGTAGCTTCAAATGCTCTGTCTATACGCTTTAT
>OU015767.1:32579015-32707332 GCA_907173295.1 Fagus sylvatica
CCTCAGGCCCTTAACCTAGTTTATGTAGAGTATGATTACATGCTGGCTAATCGTAGCCATTGGTTTTAAAGGATGACATGATGGATTTGTTAAAATTTGAATGGACTTCTAGTGGGGTTAGGGAACAATAAAACCCAAACAATCGAGTTTCAGTTTCATTAGAGCACTACTGAAGAGTGAAGATTAAGCCTAATAAAAGAAATAGAAGTCTAAATAAATAAAATAAAATAAAAAAGAGTTAAAATTTGAGCATTGTAATGGTTATTTCTTTGCAGCATGGCTATCTTTCATCTATAAAAATAAAATAAAAAATGCTGGTGATTTTTGGGTTGATTTGGACTGGGCCATGAATGGTTGGGCTCTTCCATGCTCAAAGTATCCATGAAGTGGTTTAATTGAGTTTGGGCTGATCTTGTTCTCAATTAATCTCATATGTGGTGAAGTCTTAAGTTTGGGCAATCAGGTAGGATCCGCTAGATAACCCTTACCTTTTTCTATTTTTATTTTTAAACAAAGTCTCAAGTTTGGGTCCAAGAGGAGAATCTTTACTTAATATGAATTTATTTCATGATTTAAAATTAAATATTATAAATTTAAATGGATATCGAGTACTATATCATTTAAATTTTTCAAATAACATGACACACTATACATTTGAATTATGAAATATAATCTTAATCATGAATCGGGTCCTATCTATTTCAACCTCGTTCACTTAACCCCATCATTAAATTATTATTATTATTGTTATTATTATTATTATTTTTTAAGTCTAAAGTTTGGATAATCAAGTAGGGTCTTCCAAATCCTCAAAGAGGGGGAAGGCGGCTGAAACATACTAAAATTTAATACATTTGTTACCTTTCGTTTTCATCTCTTGTCCTTTGCCCCATTCTCCTTCCATCCATAGTAGGGGAACACTGATAATAGAGTTGAGTCAAATGTCACTACTCTTTGCACATAAAAATAACTTTTGGGCCTATTAATAGTATTGGGCTGAGTTAATTTATTTATTTAAAGGACCAGATTTATTGTTTGGGCCTAAGTGAGATAAGTTACGTTATTTGAATAAAAGCCCAAAAGGTTAAGATCCAGTATCATCTCGAGGTTATGTTTAGACTAAGTTAAAGACAGTTATAAGCAGTTCGATCTTGGAAGAACTGCTAAATAACAGTTTATTTATAATCTGAAAACACATATGACAGATGTTATCATCTCCAAGGAAGTTGCTATTTGATATTGAACCAGATCTCTTGATGATTTGAAATTCAAAATGAAAAAAGTAACTATTCAATTGAAGAAACTGCTGCTCGAGGAAAGTATATATAGAAGAATAGAAAATAGTTACGGCCCCCGCGTATTTCTCCAGAGTTCAAGAGTTCAATTGTGATTCAAAGTGTGTTTAAGAGTGTTCAAGTGTGTTTAAGTGTGTTTTTAAGTGTGCTCGAGTGTAATTCAGTTGTAAAACAGTGTAATTCAGTGTGTTTGAGTGCATTTAGTGTGATTCCAGTTCGAGTGAGGCATAGATCTTGCAGTTCGAGTTCCAGAAGTGAGTAAGAGTAACATGAAACTTCTCCTTTTGTAAGTTTATGTTGTTCTTGTTCAGTTCAAAGAATTTGTAATCGATTACTGTTTAATATAAAGATTCTACAGTTTGTAACTATTTGCTACCTTGTTGAATTTGAAGTTATTTGTATCTGTAGAATATAAACAGTAACTTGGTGTCTCGAGATTGAATTTGTTATCAAGTTTTGTCTTAGAGATTGTTTAATACTAAATTAAACAGTAAAATTATAAGTAAATTAGTTAAGTGTTTACCATTACTGGATCGAACCAAGTCCTTTATCATTAAGGCACAATTCGGACCAAAGACACCCTTTTGATTTACAAAAATTGGTAATTAATTAAGTGATCAGTTTGGATAAAACTAGATAATGAACTTGATTAATTGGGAAATTTAGTTTTGTTCAAACAACTACTATGAATGTGGAGCAAATATCAGGCCTCAATACTCTTGGTATATCCGTTGTTCGAATCGATTATGCACCATATGGACAAAATCCTCCCCACACTCACCCTCGTGCCACTGAAATTCTAGTAGTCTTAGAGGGTACTCTCTACGTTGGATTTGTAACATCGAATCCTGAAAATCGCTTCTTCAGCAAAGTCCTAAACAAGGGGGATGTGTTTGTTTTTCCGATTGGTCTCATTCACTTCCAATTCAATGTGGGAAAAACCAATGCAATTGCTCTTGCTAGTCTAAGCAGCCAAAATCCAGGTGTAATCACAATAGCAAATGCTGTTTTTGGATCGAATCCTCCCATTAATCCTGATGTTCTTGCCAAGGCCTTCCAACTCGACAAGAATGTGATTGAATATCTTCAGAAGGTGTTCTAGGATGGGAATTAGAAAAAACATTTCAAAGTACCATGAAGAACATGCAATGTTTGCTATGTTTACCTTATCCAATCATAACTAGAATAAAATAAAATGGTTGCTTAAGTAGCTCTCTCTGGGCGGATTTGAGATATATATGATGTTGATTTTTGTTAGGCACCTCTCGCTCATTAGTAATTATTGATAATAAAATAATTATTGATAATAAAATGGTTGCTTAAGTAGCTCTCTCTGGGCCGATTTTTAATAATAAAATAATTTTAAATAATGAATTGGTTGGAGGTTAGCTAAGGTTAACTTATGCTCAACTATATATGATTAAAAAAGGAAAGAAAAAAAAAATGTAATCGACTTGAACAAATCCATTTTCCACTCGGATACACTATCCATGTGGACTGTCTCTCAGATTTTATGCTAGTGTCACTTTTATTTATTTATTTATTTATTTTGCTTAGCCACTTGGGTATTCGACTTGGTGGTAATCCCCCTTCCCAAAAAGCCCTACTCCTCTATGAGGGTGTGGGTTCAATTCCCGGAGTCTTCAAATATACGTGTGTGTGTGTGAGTGTAAATTAAAATTTCTATCATATATAATATATATATATATATATATATATATATATATATATATATATATATATATATATATATATTTATTTTGCTTAGAACTTGTGAGCCACAAGATTTTTGGTCTGCTAGTTTCACATTATATTATCTATACTATAATGTAAAATCAAAGTTTTTTTGACTTTTTATTTTTTTGTTGACCTTATAACACATCAGGTTTTGAAGCCTTACAATTTTCCATGTCAAACTTAATTTTAATAACAAAACAAAAAATTCGTTTTGGCTTATTTCTTTCATCGACTTTTTGGCTTTCTGCCCGACTTTCACCTCAAGCTCGCTCTCTCTGCAACTTTATTACCCTTACCAATTCAAACGATCTCCTGAACCTTCAATCTGGCCGGTTCGTCCCGTTTTTATGTCCTCTATCAACCGTTTTTCCCAACTTCTTCAAAGACTTTCATGGTGTCAATAGTCTTAGGTGAGAACCATGAGATCTTAACATGCAGATTGGCATCAGCGCAACTGGAGATGGAGCTATTGCGAAGAGTTTCGGTTTCATAAGGGAAAATCAATCCTCTCCTCTTCTACCTCCATATATGTCTCTGTTTTGTCTGTATCTGTTGGTGAGAGGATGTTTTTTGAACGACCTCCAATTTAAAGCCTACAATCTGTCACAGTTTGCAACTCCACTTGAATATGAATATGGAAGAAAAAAAAAAATCCTTCAAAATAACTCTTTTGCAGCTGTATCTGTTGGTGGTCAAGATCCATAATTTTCATTTAAAAAAACAGAAACAGCAAACTATAGGAGAATAAAGAATTAATAGAAAACAAAGAGATTACTCCTTTGATTAGTAGATGATATTTGTCATGATCTCTCAATTTCAGTGGTGGTTGAATCCACAGTAGCTGGGATTATAATACGTTCAAGCTCGAAAAACTAATAAAAATCTAACTCTTTAGTACAAGGATCTATATGTTAATTTTCTCTTTTTCCCCAAATTAATACTGAACAAAATATACGTGTCCAACTATGGGTAGTCTAATCTCATGTAGAAGATAAGGATTTGTGAATGGTGAATAGTTCGCTCACCCATGGATGGACAAAGAGGGAACATATATGTTTTGCATTTTGTTGCCACGTGGTTAATAGTGGCTAGGGAATAGCTTTAGGCTTAAGATGTGCCAAAATTAAATTGCACAAACAATAATATACTGGATGCATATCCTCAATCACAACCTCATTTACCCTCTCACAATCCAATATGCATGTATGATATAACACCTATTGAGACTAATTAATTATACACCCTTACAACCTTACTAACATAATTTTATCTATGTGCTTTTGAAACCTTTTTTTAGACTTAGATCATTCGGTTCAGAACTTCACAACCTCTCTCTAATTTGTATTATTCAATTTTATTAGTAGTATTCAAAATGAAACCATGTTTGGCATAAACAGTAATTTACATCTTTGTGTTGTCTCTTTTATTTTGTGTTTAATTTGTTTACCATAAGTTAAAAACTTAGTTATAATTAGTGTTTATTTCCCTTAATTTCTACACCCGTAGATCTCTCTTTGCTATATCTATTAGGTGTTCGCCAAAAACATGGAGGCCCAATTCGACTCATAAATCATAGACTAAAAAATAAATATACGATGACGTACACAACCTTTAAGAGCAACTTTAATTTTTTATCCTCATCTAATATGTTGCCTTCTTTTTCTGTACAGATAAATCTTCAGGATTTGCAATTGAAGGAAAATTTTGTTTAGTCATTGTCATTTAGATGAACATTTTGGAAAAATTTCCATATATTTTTTTTATTCATTTATTCAATCGTTGTCTTTGGGCCAGATTTTGCTAAAGCAATTCTATATAGTTTTTCTATTGAAATTTCGTTGACTTTTTTTTAGCCTTCACAATTCACACATCATCATTTATTTTTTAAATGCTTATTGCATTTAATTTCTACCCCTTTCATACTAGAGTTTAATTAACTACTTGATACTAAGAGATTAAAAATATACAACCACGATAAAACTTGAACAACTTGAATAGCTTGAAAATCTACTAAACACCAAAACATCTTTTTTATTATTTTTTTATTTATGAGATTAACTAAAGCTATATTATCTGTTATAAAATCAACCCAAACTTTTTATTTCATAGAGTTTATTTTAATGGGGTATTGACATACATGATCACAAGTCTATTTCAACGAGTTAGGAATTTAAATGATTTAATGCTTTATCAATATCTTTTAATTATATCATATTCAGTAACTTTCCCGTACAGAACAAAATATGATTTCATATTTACTAAGTTACCCGTGCATCGCACGAGTTTGCGACTAGTATGTGAGTAGTTTTAAGACTATTATAATTTATACTATAATGTAAAATCAAAACTTTTTTGACTTTTTGTTGACTTCCTAAAACTTTGACACATCAGATTTTTAATTCTCATAAATTTACACGTCATTTTATATATTTTTTTAAATTTGATTTTGACATTTTTTTTCGATTTTGTGCCCGATTTATATTACCTCTCTCTCTGGCTTCCTCCCAAGTCCCACCCCGATAGCTTCCACTCGGAAATGCTTCAGTGCCAGACACAGCAGTTGGGTATTCAAAGAACAAATATTAAGCTACCAATAATCCATCCACCGGTCTTGCTTTTCACCCAAACAGTCTGAACAGATATTGTGGTCGGTGAGTTTCTTGGTTTCGAGGTTGACCCAGTTGTTGGAGCTTCACTGGAGAGATTGTGGTTGATGGGTGCGACAGGGACTTACGAGATCGACTTATAAAAGTAATTCATATTTTTTATAAATTTGATGCTTAACAATGAAATTCATGCCCAGATTTATACTTTGGATTATCTTATTATAAAACATTACTTGATACAATAGAAGATATTATATTCGTGCAAGAAAAGGTATCCACTTTTCCCGGCCAGGTGGGAGTCCTTATAATTAGTATTTCACTTTCTTGTGGCTAAACCGCTAAAGTATTTTTGCATACAATGACAAAAGTATCAAAGCTCTGTCAAGTTTTCATAATTGTTCGTGCTTGAGACTGACATGAAATATAGAGAAAGACTAGGATTTGAATCTCTTGCCAATCACTTGATTATGTGGTATTCATCATTCACAGAACTTTGTTTAGGAATAATTGATTTTTCATTAATGTGCTTGGCTGAAATGTTTTTTCCACAACTGGTACTGAGTGTTTTTTTTTTTGTATGTTTTTGGTTGACGAAAATTTCAGTCTCTAACAAAGATTTATTACTTTCTATTTGCCTTATAAAGTTGTGAAAGGATTTAGTTGATGGGTTTTGAGTTGCATGTGTTTGTGGGTAGTTCTTTGATCACATTAAATGCAAAGAGTGGTTGCAACAATAATGCATAATGTGTGTTTGATAAAATGCCTAGAAAAAGATTAAGTTATATGGTCCATTTGACAAAAGAAAGTGATATGGGTCATGCATAAACCATTATAGTTCAGCAATTTTTCAGTTGATTGGCAAACAAGTAAGCTTTAGCTAGACTAGGGGTTGAATTTTTATTTTTTATTATGAAAAAAAAATTTTAAAAAAAAATTCAAAGACCTTTGCCTATGTTATATATGTAATATACATGTTCTTAGTTGCACGAAATTGCTTTGACCATTGGATCAGCAATAGAAAATATTTTTATAGTAAACTTTAAGCCTTAACTTATGCAATACATATTTAAATGACATATAAACATGCTCAGTTCGGGTTAAAGTGATTCTTAGATACCATTTCTAGGTCTTTAGACTCTAGAAACATGGTGATGGTGATGGTGATGGTGATGGTTTGCCTAACCACAGTGGCAGGGTTGAGATGTGCACTCTCTTCACAATTTGATGTTGAGTTCCATACCCTACCTTCTCAACTCTCATATTTTTGGTTCGAAAGAAAGGCTAGATAAATGTAAGCAGATTGAGTACAAGATTCTTACTTCAATATCTCTACTTAGTAGAATCTCACTTTTGCCACTTATAGTAAGAAAATATTTTTGTATTTGAGCTTACATATGAATAGAAACATAAATTGTTTTGGAGCCCCAAATTGTCTTTATTATAGAAATGTCATTTGTAGACATTCTTTTCTCAGAACCTTTTAAAGAAAAAAGATGAATAATTTTTTTTTTTTGTTTTTTCTTAGGTGGTTCTTAGTAATTTGTTGTTTATGGTTTAATTGGATTGTTTGATGTCCCATGAACATCTTTTGGTCCGTTGCTGGTAGATAGGTGATTTGTTTTGGACTATAACCATGCAAGATTGCTTTAGTTTGGAAATACATGAATTTAAACCAATTTAAGTGGAAGACATATAATATATATATATATATATAATATATATATATATATATATATATATATATATATAATATTTCTTTAAAGTTTATATTTAGTGGCTTTTTCGTGTATCGCATGGGTTTAAGACTATTACTAATTTGAATTAGTTATAGATCAAAATGAAGCTGTCCTAGCATCAACAACCACAATTCCACAAACTAAAAAGGTAAATCTACACATAAAACTGAAAACTTCATCCATTATGGTAATTAGACATACGAAATCTACAGGCATTAATTTCTTCTAAATCAAAATATTTTATGTGTCTCTCTTTAAGCTTTAAAACTCCGTGAATCAATCGCGCAATGACAATTCCAAAATCGGGGCCCCAATTAGAGAAAAAAAACTTTACAGGGTATGTGTAATTGATAGATCTACAAGGAAGCCGCCCTGTAGTTTTGGGAAAAATATAGTTGAATGAAAGGAAAAGTTAAACCATTTCAAAATATTAATTTGACCCTTCAAGGTAAAACGTAAAGAGATTTTGCAAATGAAAAGACAGGTTGAAGAGAAATTTACAAGTATATATGGCTCACGGCACTTACCTTTCTTTGTTTTGTATTCAATCGAACTTTCCTAATGTTACAACAAATGGAGACAACTTATTTGATAGTCGTGAAATCCAAAGTTAAAAGAATTAAAAATAATACACGAGGGTGATAATTAATATACGTACTCTTGGTGCAACTGATATTCTAATTATTAATTAATATTACAACAAACGGATTTCACTTCTTTTTTAATCAACCTTATCATCATTTGGCCTATATATCTATGATACTTTGTGGCATATCCTTATTTCTTCCCCTCAAACTGTGATGAGGTGATAATTAAATGCCCAGTTTGGTCTACAAATATACAAAGGCTTGGCAACCATATATAAGTGTAGAAATAGCTGGTGTAGGTAGCCATTTGTGCGCAATAGTTGAGTTGGTTGAGGAAGAAACCACTTGAAAACTATCGAACTTCAATGCCTAGGAATTCTTGTAAAGCCGTCAGGTCTTTCATAGTAAATTCGTATTGAAGGTGCTTGACAAATTAAAGCATGCAAATGATCAACACTACCTCATGTTCTGCAGATCACTTATGAAAGGAGGTTTAACGAAGAAGAAGCCATGCAATTGGATTGTAATAAACCTGGACTTCAAATGGAAAATAATTTTGATCAAATGACATGCCAGGATAAGTATACTCGACTATTGGAGGAGAATAACACCAATACCCTTGTAAAATTCACTATATCCTAGAAAAACACATGTTAGTGATTTAGGTTCAAATTTATTGCTATATAGTAATCACGGTAAGGAAAACATCTTGTCTTGAAGACTTGGTGACCAATAATCTCGCTTTCGCCTCTTGTGGACACTGCAACCTCATGAGTTTTTCGAAAGTCTTGGAGTCCTCACTTATTTTATAATTTTATGTTTTTTAAAGAGAAAACTAGAAATAAAAAAACTTTCTAAGAAAATTCGTCTGCATTCCACTAAGGATGATTCCCATATACATCCAACGGCTTAAATATAAATATAATCTATGCCTTTCAAATTAAGAGGAAAAATAGAGAGATGCCAAAGTCATAACCACCCTACCATATTCAAGTTCAATTTCAACATTGTTTTATGTTTCTGATTGTGATTTTTTAATTTGTTAACAAATGGTAATTTTTGTAACTAGGTTTCTTTAAATTTAAGTGATTTTTGTTCATTTTGATTGATTTTATCTTTTCGTTTTGGTTTGATTTATTTGTTGTCTTCTTGCATCTCTCTCTCTCTCTCAATGTTTATGATGACTAATTACTGCCAAATATATTCTTTGACTTTTCACATTATCATTCAACAGTTTGCAAGGTGTCAATTATCACTTTCTTTTTGTATTTTAGTATATTATCTTATAGACAATTGTAAACGTTTCATTAAATTTTTAATATTGGTTGAAAACGTTTGTTTGATTTGACAATTTTACATATCCAGATTATTTTAGTTTGAGCTTTTGTTAGACTAGGTCAAGATGGAGCTAATCAAATAATGTAGATAGCATATCTCTTGGTAAATTAAATTAAATACAGGTGGTGAGTTTACATGCAATATACTTCAAAAAGGACTACTATTCAATTGTCTACTACTAATTCTAACCCTAATTCTTTATACTTGCTATTGGACGAGTAATTTAAAAAGTTGCTTTATTTACCTGTTTGAAGATGTTAATTTTGTTTTTGCAAAATTAATTTGGTGATAATATTATTTTAGATAATGTATCATTGAGCTGAAATGATATAGTTTAGAACCTCATATATTTCGGATTTTATGAGGGTTATATTTATTAATTTTAATAGAATTAATTGTACATTAACATTTTTGTGCATCGCATTAGGTTAGCGACTAATTATAAGTGTTCACATAAAAATCAAGAAATCTATCACATGTCAAGATTTGGAAATTGTAGACATCATTGGCCTCCCATTGTAGGGGAGAGAGAGAGAGAGAGAGAGAGAGAGAGAGAGAGAGAGAGAGAGAGAGAGAGAGAGAGAGAGAGAGAGAGAGAGAGAGAGAGAGAGAGAGAGAGAGAGAGAGAGAGAGAGAGAGAGAGAGAGAGAGAGAGAGAGAGAGAGAGAGAGAGAGTTTTTTTTTTTTTTTATGATTCTGGGTATCCGGACCAACTTGCGCGTACTTTGACTAATTCCAGAAAATTTAAATTGGCATCCCATATATTAGGCAAAAAATTAAACCTAAAATTCCATTAATTTCAAAGAAATTTGATTGGTTTATTATCAACATATAGGCACACAAGATCTTAAAGGGTAATTAAGGTTTGAGTAATGCTACGCCTATTGCAAATTACTACATCAGTCTTATAAACTAATATGTTAAATTTTAAACACAAAACAAAAAATTAATTCAGAAATTTAATTTATTTTGTTTTTTATGTGGCACCAATCACATTCATTACTACGTCAGGTTGTAAGTAATTTATTATAAAATTCTAAAAAATTTAGCATCTTCCTAAAGATTTAGTCATACTGCTATTTTAGGGCGAATATCAAGCTATGACAAAAAAAACAGAGATACATAGGCAACCCTTCAATTTCATAATAATTATTTATTTCACTTTACATGAAGGGGAACTTTATTTCATGTCTAATGCTTCATCCTAGCTATGACATATATAGTTCTCTAATCGTTGTTCAACCACAACTGTTTCTGAAGATAGTTAATCACATCCATGTCCAGTTGAAAGGCCTTAGTGAGAACATCAGGATTGATGGGAGGATTAGATCCAAAGACAGCGTTTGCTATGGTGATAAATCCTGGATTTTGGCTATTGAAATGGGGAAGAGCAACTGCATTGGTTTGTCCCATATTGATCTGAAAGTGAATAAGACCAATTGGAAATACAATGACATCTCCCTTATTAAGAATTTTGGCAAAGAGACGATTATCTGGGTTAGATGTGACAAAGCCAACATAAAGAGTACCCTCTAAAACTACTAAAACCTCAGTGGCACGAGGGTGGGTGTGGGGAGGATTTACACCATATGGTGCAAAGTCAATACGAGCTATGGATATGCCTAGAGTGTTAAGGCTTGGTATTTGGTCCACAGTGATTCGAGTGACATTAGACCCGAGTGGATTTGAGGTGCTTCTTGGAATGTTTATTCCAGATAAGAAAAAATCATCAGCAGTGGAGAGGTTAATTTGGGTCCTTGCAAAATTTTCCATTGACAAATACTACAGGAAGAAAAAAGTTTGTTATTTCACAAGTGCATGGAATAGTATCATAATGATGGTTGATAACCTGTCATGCTAAAATTAGAATATATATCCCATCCATATAGTATAGCCTCGAAGTATAATTTTGTTAATTTGTAATTATGCAAGAAAATCAATCCAAAAACTTGAAAGGACTGCAAAAAAAATTAAATAAATAAATAAATACTATTACTGCTCCTGCTCCTACGTACTGCTACTACTACAACTAAAAACAATATAGAGGATGTACATACCTGCAGAACTGGAATCATTAATTGCCACACAAAAGTCCTGCCGAAGACTAGGGTCAAATGCAAAGGCAAGCAGCGGGAATGCCGAACCTAACATGGCCAGAGTAACAAGGTAAGAAAAACTTTTCATCATATTTGAAGCTATCTGCACCTTTTAGTATTCTGTGTATTCTTGCTTGGGTGAGGGGGATGAAATGTTGCATTGGTACACTGCACATGTCTATTTATAATGGGGGAATCATTGGACCGGTCTTTGTTCTTCCTTATAAGAATCAAACAAGACTCGGTAAGACTTTGACGGTAATGAACAACTTTTTTGTTTTTAACAAGTGAACCATTCTTATGGTACTTCTACTTAAACATTGTACTTGTAGATGCCCATTTTTTAACCAATACCTGGACCGGGCCCCAATAAAATATTTGGGCTCAATTTAATATTTAAAAGACTAGCCCATTAAACTCAACCCATTAAAATATCCCATATAGCACCCAACAAGCCGTTTGAGCCTATTTTAAAGTGTCTCGACACTATTTAAAAGCCCAAAACAGACCCACATGAAGCCCACAGTCCGAAGTACTCTAATATTATAGTTGTTGGGCTCAAACATTATTGGGATAATTAAAAGGAACAACTGGAACCCAAACAGTGAAGAGCCTAGCACCCAAGAAGCTGTGGACAACCTGTCCGTAGGGCCCTAAAGGCCAGAAATCACAGTTGATTGTTATGGGCTCTATGTCTGTTGCAAGTGGAGCCCACATGATGTCACCTTGTCACTATAAAAAAGGCAAACAGTGGCTGCCTACCCCTCTACTGGTACCAGAAGCATGTGGTTTTCTTCCTCGAGCCATTCCCTGCCATTCCAGCACAACCAGCTCACCATAGTTCTTCATTTCACCGAAAATTATGGATTCTGATACTGTTCATGCAACAGACCTATTGGTAAAAGTTTAAAGACCGTTGGACACATCCAAGATACATGGGAAATGGAAAAATATGATGAAAACCCCATGACCCATGTCCATTTCAGTCCTGAAAAGGATTCAGGGAGTAGCCCCACGGCCTAGACTCGTGAGGGTACTACTCCCCTTATGCGGTTCAGACTTGAGGAGTGTGGTTTGGTGGAGGGGAGTGAGTCCCAAGATCTTAACAACCATTAAGTTGCTGTCACCGGGTCTGCTGGAAGGCATAGTGACTAGCTTGTGGAAACCAAGGTCAATAGAGACATGCATGGCTTAATCTCTCATAAAAAACCAACCAATTAAGCATTTAATGCTTCTGAGGAAGCTTTATCCCGAAATTAAGGGAAGACCATACTCATTTCCTCTTATGGAATGTTTTCAAACTTTCCCTCACAAAATATACCATTTATGGTTAAGTTTAGAAGTCCATTGGCTTAAGGGAAGTCATAAAATTGATTTTTCCATTAGCTTAAGCCACCCTAATCACTCCTATAAATAGGATTGATTGCATTCTTAATCACATAAGCAACAACACCAACATCCCAACAACAACACAGCTAGCAAGACAATCACCATAATCGGCTCAACAAAAGAGAAGATTTTCTCTAAGAACCAACTACCTCACTTTTAGAGTATCCTCTAGAGAAGACACCAGAAATTAGGAGTCTTTAGGTCATCTTCAACTTAGGAACCCCAAACCCAACCCAGAAACAGAATTCCAACTAAGAAGATTGAGATTCACTGCTCAACCTTCTTTATTTCCCAGAAAACTCCCGTAGTAGATGTCTGGGCTGAAATCCTAGAAAGTCCTACTAATGTCATAACACCTTTCCACCCTTGACCTAGCTCCACAAAAGGCCTAAACACATCCCTCCCTCACCCTCATGCATGTCTCATTGGGGTTGACTTTCTCCCACCAAGTCAACTCTCTTTTTAGTTTCAATAAGTTTATCATTATTAATTGCTTGCCTTATGGGAGATGTCAGCAGGAGTATGAAAAACAGGTGTTTTAATTGTCTTTGATTAAAGTTATTGTGCTGCAAGCTCGATCCAGTCGTGGAATGGTGAAAAGCTTGGTCCGATAATTACTTTTTGGGTTTCTTAATGGTACCATCATCCCTTTAAGCCCATTCTGGTCTTTGTTCTTATTTCATTTTTTGGGCTTTGTTCTTATTTGTTTTGGGCTCGGAAAGTTCTTTATTTGGGCTTCCACAGTTTTGGCCTTCAACTCATTTTTGGAAGATGCCCCATTAGCCTTTGGGCTGAATATTAGGCCCTCGGTTGAATTTTGGGTTGGACTCTCTCTTATCAAAACCTAAGTCCACGTTGTGATTATCCTTGGCACGACACGTGGCACCATCACAAAAATATCCCTCACAAACATATTAAAGATCTAATCATGCATATTGGACCACTTCAAAGTCGCAGTTCGGTTCTAATGTTACTTCACCTAATCCACAAATAAAACTTAGACTGAAAGTATATTTGAAATTGACATGACTCAAGAGCCCATATCTGGAACGATGTTTTTAAAGTTTGAAGTGGACTCTGTCCGCCTTAGAGAGAAATCTTTGGAATTTAAACTTTTAAGCTGTGAAATTAAGTAGGTTGCTGGGGCAAGTGAGGAATATAATTATGCTTAGCACACATTCTCCAAACAAAATGATTATTGGTTGGCAATGTCTAACACAACTCGCGAACAATATACCATTTTTTGCATGTTATAGTGTTTAGTACAAATCGATTCTTTTCACACGATTAATAAGTGAGTCTACTTCATGTTGCCCTTCTTAAACCTGCAATCAACCTAAAATGATATAAATAAGGGGAAAGTATACTTTATTCAACTGTGGTTTGACCCATTTACATTTTGTCTACCTATAGTTTCAAACTTGACACTTTGCCCACCTAAGGTTTTTTTTTTTTTTTACTTTTATTATCTTAGCTGTCACTATCGTTAACCTAAACAAAACAAAAGAAAAACTGATGCTACCTCTCATCTTCTTTCTCTCACTTTCGCCACACCCTCACCAAAAAAGCTGAATGCGTCGAATCAGCCCTCACCAGACCAGACGATGATGGACAGTGGCTATAGAAGAGAGCAACCCGGAATATTTCTGCAACCTGAAACTCTCACATGATCTCCTCCTCTGATCTCGATTCATCCCGATAGAAATCAAGGTATGTTTGCAAAAAAAAAATTGGGGATTTCTCTTCTCTAGGAACCGATTGATGGAGGGTTTCTATTCTCTCTTTTTTACTGCCCCGATTCTCTCTGCTGTTCTGATTCTCTCTCTTTTGAAAGTTAGATTTGTTTTAGAAATTTTCTAATTTCTTAATTTGCGATTTTTTTCTTTTCTTTTCTTTGTGTTTGGTTGTGTTTTGTTGTTGTCTGCTGATTTTGTTGCAATGAATTTGACAAAGTAATTTTTGGCTTTCTCTATTTTAGATATGATGGGCATGCCAACAAATGTAGGTTGCTTGTTGGATATTTATTTCTATGTCATGCTTCCTTGCTTTCTTCATATTTTCTTACAGTGTGTTGTTCCTCAATGGTAATGTTATTGATTTCTTTAACATGTGGAGACAAAGTACCTGCTTCAATATGGTCGTATTCTTGCATAAAGTATAATATCATTAATATATATTTTTATAAAGTATATTGTTATCTATAAGAAAACATACAAACATACAAAAGCAAGAACGGAAAAAATTATGGTAGAAAAACAAAGAATATCAAAACTTGTATCATTATTCCTAGAAAATTACAGTGTTTATAATGTTTGGTTAATATGACACTTGTGCTTGCACACTTTAATTGTCCTTGGAACTGCACCAACAACATAAAAATAAAAGGAAATTGATATTGTATAATAATTGAGAAAGAGTGATTCTCTTTAAATGATAAAATATAACATAAGTTAGCCTCAAGCAAGCAATAAAAGATTATCTTAGTCCAATTGCCTCTAAATTTTTGAAGAAATGCAACATGCTGTTTTCATAATATCAGATTTTATAAACACACATATTCAATATAGATTCTTAGAAAACAAAACTTAAATTATATGTTCGTGTCTAGAAAAACAATTAGTCTGACATTTCAACTTCCTTGGGTGACTCTTCTTGCAGAAACGATAAGATCTTTGCTTTTGTAACTGCTTTGTAGGAAGAACAAAAGTCAAGTTAACAATATAGAGATGAGACCATTGATAAGAATATAATGATACCAACCCAAGAATAAATATCAAAACTGAAACGATGTAAGCGGGTGAAAAATGGCCATTGGACATTTTATATAAAAGTTTTTTTTTTTTAATTGAAACATGATAGACTCTAATTATTATTATTATTAGCATTGTTTTTAAAGAATATCAAACGGTTTGGTGTTTACCGTTTGATTTTTTTTTTTTTTTAAATTGTTGTTGATAGATTTTTTTATTATTATGTTTGTGGCTTTTAAAGAAATTGTTGTTGACCATTTAATTTTTTTTAACGATGTTTTATAATTTTAATATCTCTTAGAGAAATATATTTTATTAAGATGTGTTTTAGTAGTAGGAGATTTATTTTAAAGAATTCCTTATTATCCGTTTTCATTTAAAAGTGTTTGGCAATGATTGAAATTATTGTTATTGTTGTTGAAAAAATTTTATCTTTAAAGATGTTTGTGGTTTTGTTTTTTAAGTTGGCGTTTACTGTCATGACATGCCTGTGAAGCTTTTTTGGGGTAAAATATCCTAAATATATATTATTTATTTATTTATTATGTTTGCTGCTTTAAATAAAAATTGGTGTTGACAATTTAATTTTTTTTAAAGATGTTTGTCAGTTTTGATATCTCTTAGAAAAGTATATTTTATTAATATGTCTTTTAGTAATAGGAGATTTATTCTAACGAATTTGATATTATCTATTTTTATTTAAAAGCTTTTAATTATGATATTTTATTAAGATGTCTTTTAGTAGTAAACAACGAATTTTTTTTTAATTATAATCTAATTTAAGAAGTCTTCTAATATTAGGAGATTGTCATAATTGTAAACTTTTTATTATTATATTTTATTAAGATGTCTTTTAATAGTAGAAGACTTCTTTTAAAGAATTTGTTATTATGTTTTTTATTTAAAAACTATTTGGTAAGAATTAAAATGAATCAAAACATAAAAACAAAAAGTACATGTTGTTCATTATTATTATTTTTTTTAAATACCGGGTGTTTACTGTTTGATAAATAAAATATACTTAGTCAGAAGTTGTACAGAAATCACAATGGATTTCCCATATGGTACTGCCCAGAATTGTCTTTAGAACCTTTCTCTTAACATTTTTCTTCTAGACGTTATTGTCTTAGTTTAACTAGGACCAAATAAATTAGATAGAAATTTCCCAAATTTAAATAGACAAAGAAATTGTTGACTGGCTTTATTAAGAAGTATCTATAATAACTGATTGAGATCAATGCACCAGCAATACTTTTAGACGCTTGAGATGCAAAGTTGTAAAAACAATTTTTTATTTTTACCGTCAAATAAGATAATTAAAAATTGCAAAAAGCCACTAGACGATCAAGATGAAAAGTTTATTTTGTAACTTTCAATCTCGTCCCATCACAAAAAGAAGAAGATAATATTGGACTATCAAAACTAGGTATTCTAAAGAAGTCACCTCCACACAAATTCAACATCATTAGGTAACTGGCTACGCAAGCGTCCCATTACAGATGGAGATTTCTAACATAAATAAATTATATATTTTATTCTCCACTTCTAAAACGTAAGACCTTCTAGTGAGACTTGACTGTAACTAGAAGGTGAGACTTGACTGACCTAAACCGTATAGCCAAAATAACCAGACTGAAACTACCTGATTTAACATGATAGGTGGAGACAAATTCTATGAGAATATGTTACCATGATTTTTGACAAGAAATATATGGAAGAAGCTTATAGAACGTTTTATTGAATAAGATATTTTAATTGTTTGTTTGGTAGTTTTACTTTTTATCATGTCATTTTATTTTCATGCCTTGTTTCATTATTTTCCATGTTTTTGTTTTGAGTGATAGTAGGATATATAAATTAGTAATTTATAAATTACTTGTAATAAAATTCATAATAGCTTTAATATTTTTTTAAAACGAGTTATGCAGCCTAAGGCAGCCTATTAGTTCAGATTAGTTGAGCTACCCCTCAAGGTTAGCCTATTAGCGAATTTGAAACAAGAGTTAGAAAAATCTAATAATTGTTAATGGATGGGTGAGCCCTCTCATTGGTTGAGCCCGTCTGAATTGCAAGCTTCAATGTAAAATTGTGAATATGTAATTCAAGATTTAATGGTGCTCCTCTTCATGCTGCTTTTATTTGAAATGTTGTATCTCTTCACCCTCGGTTCTTGAGGCATGGCAAAGAGATATGCTCGCTTTTTCCTAGTTTCAATAAAAGCCTTTTAATTATCCAAAAAAAAAAAAAATTTAAGATTTAAAAGAGCAAAAATTCAATAATGATCCATCCCGATCCACCTAGTGGTCCAAACAAAGTGAAGCAATATGGGGCATCTTTTTTCTTCTTTTTTTTTTAATGAATATGGGGGCTTCTTTAGTCTTTATGCTGGCAGCATAATTATATTATCAATTTTTATCATTTGATTATATTAAAGTGTGCAAGCACAAGTGCCATATTAACCAAACATTATAAACACGGTAATTTTCTAGGAATAGTGATACAAGTTTTGATATTTTTTGTTTTTCTATCATAATTTTTTCCATTCTTGCTTTTGTATTTTGTATGTTTTCTTATAGACAAAGTATTAACCACAAAAGTCTCATCATAATCAATGCCATATTCTTGAGTGAATCCCTTAGCAACCAAGCGAGCCTTGTAACGTTCAACGGATCCATCAGCTTGGGTCTTGATCTTATAGACCCATTTACAACCAACTGCAGACTTGCTAGGAGGCAAAGTGGTCATGTCCCAAGTACGAGTCTTGTGAAGTGCATCAAGTTTATCAGCCATAACTTGCTGCCAAAAAGGATTAGTGCTAGTCTCACAATAGGTATGAAGCTCATGGAGAGTAGCAAGGGCAAAGTAACAATGATAATCAGTAAGATAAGAAGGAGGGGCCCTTACCCGAGTGGAACGACGAATATCTGTGGGAGACTCTGATGGTGCTGATGGTATAGGATCCGAAGCAGGTGAGCCAGGAGCTGGGGACAGAACCAAAGATGGAACATCTGAAAAGCTAGGAGGCGGGGAAAAGTCCCTCACAGGGTCAGGGTAAAGGTTAATGGAAGGATCAGTGAAAATGAGAGTCATGGAGGAAGAGATAAAGGGAAATGTTGGCAACTAGAAAAAGTCTGATGTTCCCAAAATTCCACATAACGTGAGATACGAAGGTGACAAGATATGATATCATAGCAACAAAAACCCTTTTGAGAGATACCATAGCCAAGAAAACAACACAGCCGAGACAGTGGTTCGAGTTTGTTTCGTTCATGGGAAGGAAGAGAGACAAAACAAAGACAACCGAATACTCGAAAAGATGAATAGTCTGGGAGTTTGTCATAAAGTAACTCAAAGGGAGATTTCTTGTGAGTAGTAGGTGAGGGAATGCGATTTATGATATAAACGGCAGTGAGAGCCGTTTCACCCCAAAAACGCTCTGGGACAAAGGTAGATATGAGAAGGGTACCATAACATCAAGAATGTGACGAAGTTTGCGTTCAGCACGACCATTTTTTTTAGAGGTATAGGGACAGGAATAGTGGGGAAGGGTGCCATTAGAATCCAAAATGGAGAGGAAAGATTTATCATGATATTCTTGGGCAATATTTGACTGGAAAACCTTAATTGTGCGAGAAAATTGAGTTTGAATCATTTTCTGGAAAGTTTGAAAAATAGGAACAAGGTCAGAACAATGTTTTAACATGTAAATCCAAGTGAATCTAAAATAATCATGAACAAATATCACAAAATAACGAGATCCCCCCTCAGTGGTAAACGGAGTAGGACCCCAAACATCAGAATGAACAAGATCAAAGGGTGTAGAAGAAAAAGAGTCACTGTTATTAAATGGTAATTTTGTTTGTTTGCCAAATTGACAAGACATACAATCAAATTTATGAAAACTAACAGACCCTAAGTGACCTTGAGAAGCTAATAACTGAAGACGAGATAAAGAGGCATGACCAAGACGAGAATGCCATAAGTCTGGAGATAAGGTGGTTGTGGCAGCAATAGAGGAAGAGACCATATGTGAGGGAATCTGCAAGTTGCATAGCTCAAATAAACGTCCAATCTTACGGCCTGTCCCAAGCAGCTTGCCCGTCAGTGGATTCTACACATCAACACCACGATTAGAAAAGTGGAGATCAAGACCAAGTTCACAAAGTTGACCAACAGAAAGAAGATTGAGGGACAACTTCGGAACAAGATATGTATCAGGGATAGTTAAATCAGGAGAAGAGATAGTGCCTATGTGACTAACAGACATATGTGAGCTATCAGCAGTGTAAATGATAGAGGAAGGAGCTAAAGGCGTCTTTTAAGAAAAATGGGAAGCATGAGGAGTCATGTGATTACAGCAAGCTGAGTCTAAGAGCCAAGATTTGTTACCTGAGGTGACTGAAAAGGCAGGGGGAAGGTTGAGACATATACTGATGAAACATACTCTCAAGTTGAGAGATAGTGACCACAGGATCATCAACAGGGGTAGAACTCATAGCGGCTACTTGTGGACGAGGAAAAGTACCACGAGACTGATGTTGTTTCTTTTTGTTATCTTTTTGCTTGCGGTAGCACTCAGTGATGTCATGACCTGGTTTTTTACAGTACTTGCAAATACGACGAGGTCGATCAGAAGAAGAAGCTGGAGGACGGGGTGTAACCAGGACAACATCTGAAGAAGATAAATGATGATGAGGACATCGATTTTTTTTCAGAAATAAGCTCTTTGACAGCAGCATCAACTGAAGGAAAAGGAGAGCGACTAAGTAGAGCAGCTCGGGTAGGTTCAAAGTCCTCACGGAGACCCATCATAAACTGTGTGAAGCGACGACAATCTTTGTACTTGGCAAAAAGATCGATATCTTCAGCATACCGGAGTGGTGGATCAGCAGCAACTAGTTGTTCCCACATAAAAGCAGTCTCTGAGTAATAATCAGAAATAGACTGACCTGATTCTTGGCTCATCTGATAAAGCTTGACTTCAATATAAAATTCCAAGGCAAAATCATAAGTGTAGTTGTATCGAGTGGCCAAGAAAGACCAAGTCGCTTGACCTGTTTCTAATCGAGGAAGGAGACTGCTAATGGCAGGCACAGAGGTGTTAATGAACCAAGAAAGGATCCTGCATTAGATGCTTTCCCATTCCTCAAAACATGCCTTAAAATCATTAACCTGGATGATTGCATCAGCTACAGAGTCACCATCAGAACTATCGGAATTTGTGACAAGCCCAGACACTGGTTTTGGAATGTCACAAGTAACATAACGCCAAAGTCAGCGCCCTTTGAGAAAAACAATCATGTTTTGAGACCAAGCGTGATAAGAAGCGGGACCATCAAGAATAACAGTGATGGTATATGTAATCTCATGACCTGAAGTAGAACCCATATCTGGAAGAGCCAGATGAGAAAATGGACTTCAAAAATGGAATATATGCGAAAAACCGTGAACAATGATTTTTTTTTTTTTTACACTGTTCGGTCAATGGCGGCTGTCAACAAGGGCAGTCAACGGTCAATGTTGACGTCAGCGTGACGTCACTAGAGCTAACGTGGCACGGGCAGATAAGAGAGAACGTGCGCGTGAGGGTGCGTGGGAGTGTTGGTCGGCGCGTGCGCGCTTAGCTGGAGAACCAGAGACTTCTAGCGGCGTGTGAGGGCGCGTGCGAGGCCGGTTCCGGCCGATTCTGGTGGCAATGGATAGATCTTGATGAGATCTATCCAATGGAGCTGTCTGTGAGTCGAACTGCGACTCGGAGATGAGGATTCTGATGAAGGCAGAAACTGCGAGAAGGTTTGCGATCTCGGGAAAGAGACCGTGAACTCGTAGCAGCGGAGGAACGCCGAATTTTGCCTAGTGAAGGCTACAAGAAAGTGGCTCTGATACCATGTTGAGAATAAGAAGAGAGAGAGTAAAAGTGAGCAAAATAGTTCTGTATGATATATTCAGTGAGTAAACTAATACACAGAATTGCCTTTTTATATAGGTAGAGCAGTGTATACAGTACAAGTATATTGGGCCTAAAGCCTAGTAAGCCTATAATAAGTCTATAATCTATATATAAATTAAAGCAGAAGACGTTGCCATCTTTTTGTCACGTGGCATCTAAGGCAACGTCTTCTGCTTGACACGTAGCATCTTAGGTGACACATGAATTAAATAAACTAAATTCAATACCCACTACCCCATAATAAAAACTACACCATTAATAAATTAAATACCCACTAGCCAATTATATGCTCCAATTAAAAGGTCTTATTAATTAATTTAGATATAAATTGATATATTCGTACAAAATTTGTTAAACACAATATATGTTACTTCAAATATGCATTTAAATTATTACTTGGGTATTTGTTCCAATGGTCATTCCTCTCCTCAAAAAGTCTCATCCCTTTGTGAGGGCGTGGGTTCAATCCTTGGGATCCCCAAATTTATTTCTCTGTTCAGTTCTACTTTTATAACTTTTTGGTCTTCTCGCTTTCTTCCACTGTAATGTTTCTTCTTCAAATTTGTATCAATTTATATTATATTTTATTTTGTTTCCGTCTAATTTACTTACTATTGTACAATTATTTTCTAATATTTAATATTTAAGTGAAAATAAAAGTTTGGGCAAGATAATTTTACATAAGTATTACCTTCATTTTCGTCTTTTCTCAGGTTAAGTATTTGAAAATTATTTTTTCTTTATTTAAAGAACAAAAATTTGTTTAGATTATAAACTTCTACAATTAGGTTATGTTTTTTTCAAGGTGAATGCTAAATAGCTATAAATACCGTCAAATACGTCGAAAAATGATACTTCTATTATATATGTTGTTTGGCCATAAAAGTTTCGTTTCCTTTTTGCATTAAATGTTAAATCAATGATGTAAGTCCTTATATGACAATATACTTTCGTGAAGACTGAAAAGGAGCATGAGGTAGAATCTCATATTTTTAAAATATTCATTTGAATTATTATGTGAAATTCTTACGTGAGTTATATGACTCTAGCTTTAATTATGTAAAATGATGTTCTTCTGTTATAAGATACCTTAATAAATTGATCTTAAAGGATGGAGTAAAACGTGTCTCGTTGTTATTAGCAATCTCAATTGATTTTGATCATATGGTTTTTTTTTTTTTTCATGCATGCAGATGCATTAGCTGAGTTGGTCTTAAAGAGAGTGGAGGATATAATTAGGATGAGTTTTTCTACGCAATAACTTATTGTATATCTTACATTCGAAGTATTTTTGCTTGGTTAAGTTGTAGTCCTCTATTTTTTGCAACCAATAATGCTTTTTTTTTTTTTTTTTTTTTTTTTTTTTTACAATTTCTGATACTATTTAGCTGCATATAAAATTTAGTTTGACTTGATTTTTTTTATTTTTATACAATTGGATATATTCGAAGTATTTTTGCTTGGTTAAGTTGTAGTCCTCTATTTTTTGCAACCAATAATTTTTTTTTTTTTTTTTTTTACAATTTCTGATACTATTTAGCTGCATATAAAATTTAGTTTGACTTGATTTTTTTATTTTTATACAATTAGATATATTCGAAGTATTTTTGCTTGGTTAAATTGTAGTCCTCTATTTTTTGCAACCAAAAATGTTTTTTTAACAATTTCTGATACTATCTAACGGCATATAAAATATAATTTGACTCGATCATTTTATTTTTATACAATTGGATATGTTAAATAGCTTGACAACTATTTGTTTAATATATTTTTGGGGGATACGTGTTAAGTATAAATTATTTTCCAATACTCATATTAGAATTGATGAGGCAACATTCAAATTATCTGATATTTAGGATATCAATAGACTATCATTTTAGAGATAACCAAAAGAGGCAATTGTGTAATTTATTTTTTTTTTTTTTTTTTTTTTTTGGGTAGAGGGAATAACATCTTAACATTTTTTTTTTCTATGTGTTAAATTTTCCTAAGAGATACGTTTTAGACTTAAGATGATATTGTCATTTTTATCTCCGTGGACCAATTTGTTATATGATGGACTTCTAAGGTCACAAATATTATTTATGTGATTATTTATAAGTGATAAATTGCCCAAAAAAATATGAAAAGAGAAATAAAAGAAAGTTAAAAAAGGTAAAGATGGGATAAATATGCGACAAATTGTATTATTTATTTGTACTATCAAAGTGTTGTAAGTTAAATAAAAATGAGAAACCTCTGAACATTTAGAATCCCTATATGGAACAATTGAGATTTACCAAAGTGATTGAAATTCATAAACGATGTGAAGTGAGTTTTTTTTTTTTTTTTGCTAAATGAATACAACCCCGGGAAATAAATCCCCATTGAAAGGAATCGATACAACTTCTAGACTTACTATAATACATTTGATGAAATATAATAAAAATTAGTATAATACATTTGATGAGATATAATAAAAATGATCATTTCTATTTTTGAGCATAAAGAAAAATTATTTTCATTTTCTATTTTACACTTTTCTTTTCTTTTCTTTTCTTCTTCTTCTTAGTTTAGTTGATTTTTTAGAAACATATTTTTAGAAAAATAATGAAAAAAAGCCGTGCATTGCGCGGGTAATAATCAAGTATATACTAACAATCGGATGTCTAATAATGCCCTTCGTAACTTCACTTAAATAAATTTTATTCCATTGGGCCTTGAAAATGTTAGTGGTCCCAAAACAAGCTAATCTTAGCTCAAGCACTTTACCAACCAATAATGGTGTACACCCAACACTGACTCGACTCGAGCTTGATACAAGGTGCACAACTCAAATTTTTGCTTTTGTTAAAAAATTAAAAAACAAACACAACACAAAATAAATGGTCAGGGAAAGAAGTCTAATCTGATCCACTAAAATAGCAGCATAATTGATTGAAAAAAAAAAAAAAAAAATCGCATGCGGTCTTATATGTACTCTATTGATTCCATAGATGTGTCATGTGTGAATTTCAGAGGCTTGATGCATAAACTGCTACATGAGATACCAACTTAACAGTTATATTTATATGTTACAAAGTTAAAGGGTAATGATACATGTACACTAACAATGGATGGGAAAGCACACATGTTTATGCCAAAACTGGTCCGCTCTCTGAGCCTTCGACTCAAATAGTCCGAAAATGACTTATTTTATCACTTGCTTTTAAGAAAAATGATACGTTATAATATATTATACTATACCATAAAAATGGTGTCTTATGTATAATCTTTGTATTATCTAACACAATATAAATATTACGCATAATGCATTATAAGTAAATTAAAATTATTAATATTATTTCCTTCAAGTGAAATTTTATTATCAAAATTTCAAGATATTTGAGTGTTACTGCAACTAAATTCCTATTACCAAAAGTTTTTAAAATTTCAAAAGAAGTCTGGCTCCTGTAAATAATTTTGCTTAGTATCTCTCATGGATAAAAGGTCAAATTACATAATCACTCCCTGGGGTTTGGGTTAGTTGCAAACAGACCCCCTAGGGTTTTGATTTTGCAATATAACTACCTGAGGTTTTTAAATTGGTAAAATTGACCTCTCCAGGTACATTTTTTGTCGATTTTGCTAGTAAAAATTTGTCACATGCATTACATGTGACCACTTTATAATAAAAAATTCATTATTATAAACCCAAGTGCAATGCATGTGACAAATTTTGTTAGCAAAATTAACAAAAAATGTACTTAGAGGAGTCAGTTTCGCCAATTAAAAAACCTCAGGTGGTTATATTGTAAAATTGAAACCCCAAGGGGTCAGTTTGCAAATGACCCAAACCCCAGGGATTGATTATGCAATTTAACCTGGATAAAACATGAGTTTGAATCTCTCCTATTATTATAAGAAAAAGGAGAAATTGTAAAAAGAGTTTTGGGGTTTGGTGTTTGGGTCAATTTCAAACAAATCCCATGTATTATCAATTTACATTATTGACCCTTTGAGCAATCAAAAGTGACAAAATTGATTATTTCATCTAACTACCATAAGTTAATTTTTAATAAAATTATTTCAAAATTATTTTACTAATTTATTTTACATAAAATTAAATTTAAAAAAGACAAAATTGTGTTTGGTTAATAAAAAAATGAATTGAGTCTAACCAATAAGGAAAATTTATTACCAATTCGCTTGTAAAAAGAGATGTATAACATGAAGGTAATGAATATATACAAAAATATCTAGCTTGTAGATTCTTCCAAAAGAGAAAGCCTATCTTGTAGCGAGGCCCGGGATGAATATGACCATATATCTAACACAACTTTCTCAAACTAAATAAATATGATCATATATCTACCCATCAAAAAAAAAAAAAACCATATATCTAATACAACATTCTCAAACTAAATGAATATCACCGTATATCTAACACAACCTTCTCAAACTAAAAAAAAAAATTAGCGACTCTAGCTAATCTAAAATCTAAAAGCTCTTGAATAAGGGACTTGTTGAAATCGAATTCCACCTACACCAAAAATAAATTCATTAAAATTTTAGTCAGATGATAATGAACAATAGTCATGCAACAAATGTTCTAAGTTAAAATCATATCCTATCTCAAAACAATTAAATATGAGAAAACTATCTTCCTTCCATGTCGGATTCTTCAATCTCTTCATGTTTCACTTAAGAGATACACATCTAAACAAAAAAGAACAGAACAAAAGCACAATTATATCTCAAAACAAAAGCACTTGGTTACATTGTTGGGATTGTGTTATGTGTTAAGTTTTTATTGGTGGACTATAAAGTGTAACACAATGGGTAGGACAGAAGATTTTTATTCGATGAACACCAACAATCACACAATTTTATTATTTGGTCTCAAATTCCCATATACATAAAGTAATAAAACCTTCATATTAAATCTTCACACAATCACACAGTTTTATTATTTGGTCTCAAATTCCCATTTACATAAACTGATAAAACCTTCATGTCAAATCTTCACACAATCACACGGTTTTATTATTTGGTCTCAAATTCCCATTTACATAAACTGATAAAACCTTCGATAAAATGTAATTTAGATCAGTTCTTGATTAATAAACTTTGCAATACACAAGTAATTGGTTTGAATTTTATCATACAAAATGACCAAAGAAACAAGAACAAAATATTGCCTTTTCATGCCAAATCAATTGGAGAGTTAAAAAAGAACCAAGAACAAGAAGATAATACATACCTTGATATAACAAAGGTAATCTTTATCTTGGTGTAGGAGGACAAAGATTAAACAAAGGATAAAACTGTGACTCATCAGCATCCCAATCTCCCAACCCGATGGCAGTATGATTTCCTTCCTGGACGACGTTCAGTCTAGCTTGCCCTTGCAGACTTGTTCCAATTGTTCCGAGGCTTCCTCTCCCTTGAAAGACTGCACCTTCATCAATTCCACCAACTCTTCCTCCATTTATTCCATTATCTTGTATAACCCTATGAGACAAATTCTGGCTTGCTCTCTCTTGTCCCTGTTGAACCATATTGTTAGAGCTCGAGGCCACATTATTATAACCATATGTTCCTTGCATTGGCATTAATACAGGTCGACCAGATATCGATGGTGCTGCAACCATTGGAGGAGATTGAAGGCCAATTTGTACTCCCTGATCATTATAATAACCATAATTCATAGCACCTTGAGAATTATTGGGTAATAATATTCCAGCATCACTAGGGTTTCTACTACTAGTACTACTATTCAATTGCTGCAATTCGTCCTTAAGAGACTCATACACTTGATATAGTCTCTTATACTGCCCTAGAGGACCATGAACTGGGTCTTGCTGCCACATCAATGCTTCCCACTTTAAAGAATTAGCAGCCTCTTTCCTTTGATGTTCATTAAGAACCTTGAATATCTTTGATATCGCGCTCACACCGAAAATATGGAGAACCGCTTCAAATTCGTTAGCATTTTTAGCCGCTGGGAAGTGCGGTGCCATCAAACAACCTTCAGGGCACTTCTTTCTTTGGTGCCTGCAAGCCGCACAAGGAAACCGATTTCTGATTGGCGTTGCCATATTTACAATTCAATTCAATTCGTGCCAAGAACAATAACAAGAAGAAGAGTATATAAGAGAAACCCTATTCTTGGGAGTGGAGGCAGAATTTAAATGAAGTTTGTTTTATGGTGCTTTAAAAGCAAAATTTACTTTTCCTCAGGCCCTTAACCTTGTCAAGTATAACTCACATCTAATTTCAATTAACTCCCACTAATCATAATTAAGTTTAGTTTTTCTAGAGTATCATTACATGCTGGGCCAATCATAGCCATTGGTTTTAAAATATGTCATGATGGGTTTGTTAAAATGGAATGGGCTTCTAGTTGGGCTAGGGAACAATATAGGGTTTCAGTTTCACAGAGTACTACTGAAGATTAAGCCTAATAAAAGATATAAAAGTCTAAAATAAAAATAAAAAATTGAGGTAAATATTGAGAATTTTTATTGTTATTTCTTGATTTCTCTTTGCAGCATGGATATCTTTATTCCATAAAAATTAGTAAATAAAAAATAAAAAATGCTGGTGATTTGCCCTTGTACAAATTTTGGGTAGATTTGGACTGGGCCATGAATGGTTGGGCTCTTCCCTGCTCAAAGTATCCATGAAGTGGCATTATCTTTTTTGGCCCAATTTCCATGCCTCCATAAGCTTAATCGAGTTTGGGCTGATCCTTTCCGTTACACTTTGAAATGAAGCATGGAAGCCAGCATACCAGAAGCGATTAAGTTCAGGACATGTTTATTATTGGATTGAATCTGGGCTCATCATGTTTGGGCCTCATTATGTTTATTATTATGGTCTTTTTTTTTATTGTTTGGGTCTTTTAGTAACATTTTTGGGGTCATGAGATATCATTCTTTTGGAAATGCATACGAAAATCTAAATAGTGAATACTCAAGTTTGAATAATAAGATAGAGTCTTCCAAATCATCGAAAAGGGGTAAGATGGTTAGAATATACTAACATTTAATACATTCTGATCCCCTTTTGCTCCTTTGCTCCCATCCCCATTTCTTGCTTAGGCCTTATCCAAACATTGAATTAGGGGAAAATAAAAAGTCTTGAGTTTGGGCTCTTATAGAACCAGACAACCTTCCTTTCTTATTGTTCCCAACCCAAACATGAAATTAACAATCACACTTATTAAATAATCTTGCAAGTCTGATCCTAAAAAGGGGATATGTAGTGGTCGTTGTGTAATCTTATAGTGTAGATGTCCTACTGGAAATCTAAATTGGCAATCAGCCTCATATTACAATAACAGCCGTTTGATACCAGGACTTGTTCATCCAATGGTTAACACTTAACAATGTCCTCCGCTACTTAACTTAATAAATTGTATTTTATTGGGCCTTGCAAATTTCAGTGGGCCCAAAACAAGCTAATATTAGCTCAGCTCAGATAAGCACTTTACCAACCAATAATAATAGTGTACAACTAACACTGCCAACAGAACTCTTCTATTAGGCATAACCTTTTTGACCCTTTTGTATCTTATATTCCAAATCTAATCATAGTGTATTGGTTAACAAAGCAATTCTTCACTTGTCATCATTCTTTCCCTCCCTTCTCCAACACTTAACCAACTAACACTAGCACCAAACCTACTTTGTTAACCCCTTAGCACTGGACTTGCACCTAAAGGAAAGAAAAGGGCAAGAGCAATCATTTTAAATTAGATGTGTTTCAACTAAAGTGGGTGATATATATATATATATATATATATATATTTTTTTTGTAGATAGGCTTGTAGGTACGTAGTTATAACTTTTAAGTCCCTCCCTCCCCCATTCCATTTCTTTACATATATACTTCAAATTTCTTCATTTGCTTCTCATCTTTTCAAGTGATTATAAGTGGGAGGAAAAAGAATAGGGGCTAGAATTCAAATGAGCACATCCAGATTTATTAAGTGTGTGACAGTGGGGGATGGTGCAGTGGGAAAGACGTGCATGCTTATTTCCTATACTAGCAATACCTTTCCAACGGTATGATTTCTCTTCTTTTTTTTCTTTATTTGAAAACCGATGATCATGGCATGAGGCAAAAGGTTATGAAGTTAATTTTTGTCCCTTTCTTTTTCTTTTTCTTTTTGTTAGGATTATGTTCCAACAGTGTTCGACAATTTCAGCGCCAATGTTGTGGTGGATGGTAGTATAGTTAACCTTGGTCTATGGGATACTGCAGGTAATTTCAATGTCATATAGTTTTTTGTTGAGGTGGTGGGAAAATTATCTTATTGAGATAGTCTCAAGAAGTGGTCCTTTGGCAACAAGTGGGTTCTCTCACAACTTGTGGATTTTATAAGTGTGTGGGACCAACCAAATGTGAGAAAAACCCTTCATGAAACGGTTTCATGAAATATTTTCTAGAGGTGGAGATTATTGATCCCCTTAACTCATGAAGCGTATTGGCGTTGTTGTATTTTACGTGCAGAATATCAATACATATTTTATCCCATACACCACTTAAAATGTGGATATATATATATATATATATATATATAAAAAGCATAATATTTATGCAACAAATTAAGTTATGGTATAGATTAAAAAATAATTTACAATCATGTGAGGATCCCATATGGTATAGTTTGTGCATTACAGGACAGGAAGATTACAATAGGCTAAGGCCTCTAAGTTATAGAGGAGCTGATGTGTTTTTGTTGGCCTTCTCTCTTATCAGCAAGGCCAGTTATGAGAACATCTCCAAAAAGGTGAACTTGCCCCCACTATTTCTATATTATGTATTTTTATTCTTCTTTTTCTTTTAATTATCATCCACAACTTTGAATGACATTGAAATGACAATTGGATTCATGTGTCTACCAGTGGATTCCTGAGCTAAAACATTATGCTCCCAACGTGCCAATTGTGCTTGTGGGAACCAAACTTGGTAAGATGATTTAATTTTGAGAAGCATTGCAAGCATATATTATTTCCATATTGGCAAAGTTTTTCAAGATGTTGAATACAATTTTTTTTTCTTAACCAGTATGCACTGCTCTTCCTCTTCTACAATAATTTTGATATTTCTTTGACTTTATATTTCTGTACTTATTGGATGACTTTCAAGTGCAGATTTACGAGATGAAAAACAGTATTTGGTTGAGCATCCTGGAGCAACGCCAATAACCACTTCTCAGGCATGTCATCAATGGATTAATTATAAAAAAAGAAAAAGAAAAAGAAAATCATATTAGTAAAAGTTATACATACTATATATATATATAATAAATACTTATTGGGATTTTAACGTGATATTGATGAGCAGGGTGAGGAATTGAGGAAAATGATCGGTGCAGTCATTTACATAGAGTGCAGTTCTAAAACTCAGCAGGTAACAGTACTTTTCCATGACCAAATTTCATAGCAAGCAATATGATCTTCAAGGAATAACCATATTGTATAACCATCGGTGTTCCCTTTAATTAGTAATATATATATATATATATATGACATATATTTTATAATTTTTAGGCTGTGTTATTTTAAGGAATTATTTGTAAATAAAAAAAAAATAGCAAAGTACATCAATTTCCCTTGTTTTGCGAAATGAAAATACTGCTCCTATTTTAGAAAATGACTCTACACCTAATTTCTCGCTTTTATTAGAAAATAACATTTCATCCCTTTACATTTGTTGGAAAATAAGACATTCCGTCCTCTCATTTTTTAAAAGATGAGGGTGTAGAGTTTCATTTTCTAAAAAGGAATACTATCATTTCACAAAAATAAGTTGCCCCTAACCAAAAAGAAAAAGAAAAAAAGAAGCAAAAACCTGGATCATAGCATTAAAACACCTAATGCTACAAGTTTTTTTAATTCTAATTAATTCTCTCTTGGTTTTGGTTTCTCAGAATGTGAAGACTGTTTTTGATGCTGCAATAAAGGTTGCTTTGCGGCCACCAAAACCAAAGAGGAAGAAGCCATGCAAGCAAAGAACGTGTGCATTCCTCTAATACCGAATCAGCGTTAATGTCAAATTCTCTTTGCCAAAATTGTCACTCAACCAGTAAATTTTTATATAAGCTCCCTGAGCTATGGATGGAAAGTCTCTAGGGTGACAATGGCCATATCTAAATGGTTATGTATATGAGTTTTACACTTTTACAGTTTACTGTATCCAGTATTGAATTTATTCTTTTTTGTGATGGCAAAACAAGAGCCACTTGGCACACAAGTCAGTCTAAATTTGAAGAGCATATATTTAAATCGAGCATTATACTTATGAGTTTGTTCACAAACATATTATCATTTTAAATTTGACTCATTTAGTTGTCAAGTCTAAATTTGGGCTTGAGTTTGGCTTATTTGTAAAATAAACAAGCATAAGCAAATTTATTTTTTTTTCTAAAGTTGAGTTCGAACTGTTCATAAATAATTTGGTTCATTTACAACCTTGTTTGATAGGAAGATTGAAATTAAGACATTTTTTGTGTGTAAATGATTTGGAAAATTGTTTAACTTAGAGAGAGGGAAAGAAATAGTTTTTTTTTTTTTTTTTTTTTTTTTTTAAACTATAATTGACCATATATTTATTTTAAGAAAAAAAAATAAAAAATCAAACAAACAACAGCAACAACTCTATTCTTTTTTATTATTATTAATTTAGGATGCCATTTTGATATCATATTTTCAGGAACAAAATTGAGCCTTCAATCACTTAGGACCTTTAAGACAATTTCCTAAGTGGCATAATACAATGGAAGAGTCGGCCTTGCTTCAACCTCATGTAAGTGTTAAGTTCTCAAGTTAGGAGTATCATACACACCTATTTAGTAAATTTGATGTGCAAATTTTATAACTAGTATTAGATATTATATTCAGTTTAATCACAATTAATCATGTCAGCTTGTAACCAATTGATATTCCTTTGTAATATCCTGCATGCATCACTCTTTTGATTTAGAATTTGACTCGATGCTTAAGTCTTTGTTTAGTTTTAAAGTTGAAACACAGCAAGTTCTTATTGCTTGGGATTAGCCAAAAAAAAGAGAAAAAGGTTCTTATTGCTTGGCTACATGCTAGCCGTAAAGCACAAGTTTTCATGTATGTGTATTTGATTATGATTTTTTTTTTTTTTTTTTTTTTTTTGACATACACACACAAAGTATAGAAAAATAATAGTTGTAGTGGGTCCTTTATATTACATACCTTTCCACAGACGACTCCAGTTGTAATGGGTCATTTATACTACTATTAATTTCTTAAAGTAGAAATAAGTATTTTTGTCAGATCTGTTTCCAAAAAAGATCCATTTCATTAATACTTTTATTCATTTTTATAATACATCATGCTTCGTACTTCGCACCTATTTTTCCGATGTGGTACGGATATGGATACTTTTGTTCTATTCTATATACGCAGAACCCCTTATCACAAATGAGGCCCACATTCTTCTAACTTATCCAAATTCTTTCCTGAGCCCAGCCTACTATATAAAATTGGGTCGGGCCCTTTGGATTCATTCTTGTGCTTGGCTCTAGACCGAACAATACTTCCTATGGGCCGAGCTTAGTTCAATCTGCTGCTTCTTTATTTTACCCCCTCCAATAGTTATATAATGTCACCAAACTATAAGGCTATTGACATAAAAATAATAGCAACCTAAGAGTGAAAGTGGTGATCAAATTAATAAAATGGAAGAAAAAAAATGATATGCTGGTCGAAGAAAATAATAGTAAAAGAATTAAAACAAACTAAAAGAGCAAAATGTTGGACCTGGTTTAGTGTTTTGACTCAACTTATTAATTATCGATAATATTATAGTATATGAAACTCGGCTCCTTTTAGAGTATCCCCATTGCTTGTTTAACCAATGCAAAGCGTGGTCATCGAAAGTGCTTAAAGGCAGTTGTTTCTGACTTCTTGGGCTTTGTGGTATACTGGTATACAATTTTTATAAATGAAATAGACTTTTCTCGGTCAATCCGGTTCAGAATTGCAATATGTCCTCTCACTTGCATTGCATATTGACTTGTAAGATTTTCCTACATATGCAAATGAAATAATTGGAATCCTTCCAATTTTCTCATAAAACCTTTTCTTTTCACCATCCCTTGTAGCTTTCATCCTTATCAAATTAGCGACTACTCTAGAGTAATGTACATAACCAGTCACCAAAACACAAATAAAATAGATATATCATTATAATTATATATCTACTTTACTAACATCATCAACTAGCTGCCCCAAAACAAAAAATGTTGTTAGGTTTAAGGTTTTCCTTATTGTTCTTTGTCCCCCATTTATAGACACGTAGAAAGATCCCCAAAAATTTAATATATGCTTAGTACTAATATTAAATTTAATCACCAAAAATTTCTTCTTTTAATGGGCTTTTATATTCCCAACCTACGGATCTTAAAACCACTCACCGTACAGTACGAGCAGTTGACATTCCTAGCATAGTAGTAGCATTCCATTTTGGTTTGCCTTAGGAATTAGGATCCCAATACAAATAGAAGTCTTTCGAGCTTAGATTTGTTTACTAGGAGTACACGATATTGTAAATTACATGATACTGGGTCAATGCAAGACTAATCCAAGTTTTATTTTTTCTAAATTAGGAGCTCTTCAATTTTCCAAGAGGATGTGCCCATGATTTGCGTATTAATAAAGTAGTATCATATAGGCATTTAGCCTTTTGATTTACAAGACAGTGTATCAATATAAATATATAATGTGACTTTGCCAAAATATTTGGACATAGTTCAAATTAACTACTAAATATATTTTGTCACGGGCTCACAGCCTTTCTTCTTTGGTCTATTCTTAGTTCTTACCAATCAACTGTTTTCTCACCTTTCGAATTAACTCATTCTTTTTTACACAAAAATAAACGAAAGAATTGTCAATTCTTCTTTAGGGCTCCGTTTGTTTCGACGTAAAACATTCTCCACCGTAAAATGTTTGTAAATGTAAATAATTTCAGGGAAAATGATTGTTTTTCCAGTGTTTGTTTGCATTCTAGGAAAATGCTCCGAAAAATATTCTACATTGTTTGGAGCAACGTAAAACAAAACAAAGAAAAAACCCACACCCAAAACCCACCGGAATCCACCAAAAAGGAACCACCACTGCCAAGTGCCAACCACCCAAACCCACCCCGCAACCCACCACAAGTGACCCCGCAACCCACCGCGAGCCAAACCCCCCACCAAAATCAACCCAAAACCCACTCCGCAACCCACCGAAACCCGCTGCACAAAACCAAAAATCAAACTCCAAATCAACCAAATCTCATCAATTTCAACCCACCGGCAACAATTAAACCCATCACCGGCAAAACCATAACCCAAAACCGGCAACAATCAAACCCATGGCAGATCTGGTAAATCTGAAAACCAAAAACCCAGATCTTGTGCTCGTGTTCCTTCCCTCACCGGGCCGCGCAACGCCTCGCCAAGCTTCGCCGTGCCTCGCCAAGCTTCGCCGTGCCTCGCCAAGCTTCGCCGTGCCTCGTCGCTTCGTCCTTCGTCAGAGATTCGAGCTCGTGCTCGCGGTTCTCTCGGCCCCAGCTTCGCCGTGCCTCGCCAAGCTTCACCGTGCCTCCTCGCTTCGTCCTTCGCCAAAGATTCGAGCTCGTGCTCGCAGTTCTCTCGGCCCCACCGCCATCCAAAGCCACGATGTCGTCCGCCGTCCGTGATGTCGTCCGTCGTAACCGAATCGGACGATCGGACCGACCTCGTCAACCCCCTCGTCGGGTCCAGATCTAGGGCAGCACAGAGAGAGAGAGAGAGAGAGCTGAGAATGAGAGCAGAGAAAGAGCAGAGAATGAGAGAGCAGAGAATGAGCAGAGAACGCGTTGTGAGTTTAGGAAAATGGTTTACGGAAAATTTTTCCGTAAACCGTTTTCCTAAATTTTGTTAAGGTTTTTACGGTCAACAGAAAACATTTGTATGTTGACTTTGATTTTACAGCGAAACAAACGTCCGAAAATGATGAAAATATTTTACGGAAAATGTTCTACGTTGAAACAAACGGAGCCTAGGAGTAAAACTTAATTTCAATTCATTAAGTGTTGTGCCATAAGTTTTTCAATTAAAATTAATAATCTGACTAATTACTAGTCAACACAATTGAATTTAATTGAATAATGTAAGATACAATTAATACTTAAACAACTGTGTCTAAGTTTTACCAATACATTATTGCCTTCCCCATAACTACATAGTTACCAACTATGTAATGTATTTAGTTTTTACCTTTGCATAGTTGCATGTTGTGGAGAAATCATCATTAAGCACCTTCTCTTATTTTAGTTCCAAATTGGTGCTAACTATCAGTTATCTCAAATCTATTTGGCAAAACTATCACTTTTTGATTCCTATAAATATAGGGTTGGTTTCATTTTGACCATGAGAGAAATCCAATTGTATCAAGTTAGTCCCTAATTTTGGTTCTACCTAGCTAGTATATATGCATGTTATTACAGTAACATGCCCATTTGATTTGAAAGATGCTATATATCCACTTCTTTTTCACCACATTCCCATCGCTCTAGTTTCTCCTCACTTGCTTATAGCATTTTATTATTTTAATGAAAACAAGAATCTCATTACCAACAAATATCCGCTTAATAATTAGAATATTGGGATAAAACTTATGTGCAGTATATTAGATGTATTTCATCTAAAAAACTGTACCTAAAAAATACATCTAATTGAAACATGATGATCAATTTATTGTCTTACATATAAAGATTTAAAATTGTATTCTTTAAATGACGCTAACAATTGACCGAAGTCTCTTACCCTAGTCGCACCTTCTCCCCCCTCCCCCAAAAGAGGTGAATTCATATTAGACCCATTAATTTAATTGGCTCCTCTTTATTAACTTCCTCCAGTAAAAAACCAAATAAATGAGATGTAACATTAGATTAAAGTAAAAAACAAAAAACAAAAAAACAAAAGCAAAACATGTCTATGAAGATGAGTTTAACATATAAGAAAAAATAATTGAAATGATGAAAGAAAGGAACACCTACAGTCATATAATTTTTCCAACAGCATTACATTCGCAGAAGTCCAATTCTTGAATTGGAATTTGGAAATTAAGTCTTCTCCGAGAGGACACCAAGACCCATTATAGGGTTTTTAAGTGATAAAAAATGGACCACCGATGGATGCCATGCATAGATTCGAATTCGAATGCACCTCTCACCAGTCACCACTCTCTCTCTCTTTTCTCTCCATATTTTTCTGTGCCATAGATGTATTTTTTTTAGTATGTTTGGTCTTCAAAATTTCAACGAGTGTGCTATATTATATTTAGCTTTCATGTGCACCAAATTTATGCATTTAATTGTAGCATGTTGTGTATTAACTGCTTGCATGTTCGCATTTAGTTACTGCTGTTGGCGCAATTTTTGCTAAGACACACATACCCATTTCCTGTTTGCATTAGATTAATATCAACATTTATTGTTATCACGTGCGAGTTCAATATTTAAGGAAAGGTCTTGTTCAGAATTTTTCCTTTAGTGTTGGAGTGATATCTAAATGTAGGGGTTAGATCAATATTAGTCCTAATATATTGTTTCTCTGCTTAGTTTAGTGGATAATTTGAACTTGGATTATGGATAATGGCTCTAAAAAAAGTATAATTGTCTTTGGTCAGACAATAAACAACATGGAATTACTTTTGAACCATCATTACGCTTTTGTTATCTTGGCTATAAATTTAGTGTGACGTAGTCATTGGAGACCATAGTATTGTTAATTGATAGGATTTAGGTGACAAAGAATTGAGGGCATATATTTTTTTATATAACATAAGGAAAAGGATGCGTTTTGATTCATTTCGGTTCTCATTATAGGGATATAATTTCTAATTAAATTGCAATAGAGTGAAAAATTCACCGTGCTCTTAAGACATTAGGACTTGTTTTCATCATAATCCTATTCCTTGAATAAATTGTTTCCATCTGTATTTTATTGATTTCTTGAAGTGTGTCTAAATTAAATGCCCAATCTCTTTCATTATTCTTTTCATACTTAATATAATAAGGTTCTTAGATCTATTTGTTTTTCCGATTTTTTATTTTATTTTTAAAAACCTAAAAAAGCGAATACAATTTTGAGTGAATTATATATATTTGACAATGCCTCAATTAAGAGGGTTTTTTTTTAAAAAAAAAAACAAGAAAAGATTGAAAAACACGATAATGATCATAAAACTATTATGAATAGAGTCAACAACTAAGAAATTAAAGAAACTTATTTGTATTAGTCGAAGAACATGATACAATCGTCAAATAACTAAATTATACTACTTCTGCAAAGTAAATGAAAACAAGAAAATGCAAGTAACTACACTACTCCTAGTATGAAAGAATGAAGTATTGATGTCATGTATTCATTATGAAGAATTAGTTGAATTAGTGACTAATTCAAGATCTTGAGTTTAAGTTCAATATAATAAAACTACAGTTACAACATTTTCATAACATTACTGAGGTGTCAAATTGTCAATAATAGATAATAAGATAATGTCAGTAGTGAATCCATATAAGAATTAATAGAAATCTGTCAACTCAACATTGTTGCTGTTGTGTATCTAACACTGTTAGTTTAATAGGGATGCGTCACAAGAAGTTGAAACATGCCCATCCCAAGATTCTCATACAGACAAATAGGTGGGAACAGAAAATATGAGGTAAATAGAAAGCAAAATTACACAGAAATAGGAAGAAAGCAATTAATATAACTTGTACAGAGTAGGAGAAGAACACACTCAAGTGGTGCAAAGATTTAAAGCGAGAGTGTGGGTAGTGTGGGCTATGCTTGATTTCACCATTTTAAACAAGCTTACGCACGTTTGCATAGGATGGGAATGACATTAAAGCCAAAGTGCCAAACTACTATGATACTATCTACTACTAGTACACAGGTCTACTTCAGTTGCTAAAGATATTTGATCGAATCGTATTCCGAACTATCTGCTCACTTTCCTGTCTGTCTGCCCAAGAGGGAGAGAAGGACAGCTTTTGAGGCCACGGACCATGGTCCCATTTTGATTGTGTCAGAGTTAGAGGGGAAACGATATTGGGAAAAAATGAGAATGTGTAATATTGGAGTAAAAAAGGGTTTGGACTTTGAGAGTGCTTGAATATTACTCTTGTATTGTAATTTGTATTTTCTCAAGCAGCCAAATTGGAAGTGTAGCACTTTCTATACAGTTACTCTACGCAATTTCTAAGCATACCTATGTGTTATACTGTCTGAATTAAGTACAAAGATTTAGGCTGTACATGATTCCTATACATATATATACATAAAAATCTACATGTACACTCATATAGATTGACCATTTGATCTTGCCGTACACGCCTCATTATTTAGAAAAAGAGAAAATAGCATATTGGATACAAAAATCACTATGGTTTTCTCTTATTTGGACAATTAACCCACCTAATAACTTGCTGATGAGTGTATATATATTCAATACCTCCCATCTTGTTGCATGCCAATACCTGCCCTCTTACCATTACACAATCACTGTCATCACTAGAAAACAATGTTGGTGAATAATATAGTTCATTACTAGGCTACCCAAAAAGAAAACATGTGCTTCCCCAAGTTCAAACGAATATAAATCTCACTTTTTTTGTTTTTGTTTTTTAATCTAATATAAATCTAACTCCATGCATGCTTATGCAATATGCAAGTAGCCGTTTCAAAAGTAGACGTTTTCAAATTAGACCAAAAACAATCTTCCCGAAATTACAATTAAACACCTTTATTAGCAAAATTCCAAAACTGTTCTTTGTGGGTGTGTGTGAGAGAGAGTCATAAAGGGGATTGCAGGAGATGGTTGGACAAAGGGGATTTAATAATTGAGTGATTGATTACATGACACGCACCCAAGTTTGGTGTGAGCCTTACATATTGGAATCGCACCGATATTACTGAGACCAGAAATTTTACCCCCTCTCTTTTAAGCCCCTTTAGCCTTTGCATGTGGAGTTGGATACTCTCGCACCACGCGCGCACACAAATAGAGAGAGGACAAGAGAGAGTTTTGTGGCCTTTAATTAGTATCTTAGAAAACTTTGTTGCATATTTCCTTCACCTATCTAAATCTTGTATTAACTACCAAATATCTTTCACAATTTATCTATCACTTTGTTGCATACTTAGAGATATCAAGATTTAAGACATTCTATTACCCTCTTGGACCATAGTTACCGTATAAGTCCGTTATATTATCCAGTTAGGGGTGTGTATAAACTCCTTCAACACGATCCATCCATTGGACCCAAACTAGCCTAAGGATTCAGCTTTAAAGGCCTCGACAGTCAAAGGTAGAGTGTTATTTTTAAAATCCTAAGGTTGGGAGATGATTTGAATCTTGAATGTCTTCGTTGAAAACATCAAAAAATATCAGTTGAGTTATGAAGTTCTTAATTAAACATCAAGTGAGGAAATTAAAAACCTGAGCAACCTAATTCAAGAGAAATATTTAAATGTCATGACATGCATGCATTGGATATTGAGATTTCCTTTCCACTAAACATTGACATGTCCCGTATGGTCTTATTCTTCTCCTCCCTCTCTTATATTTTTATTTCCACATCATGTGTACATAGAAGTTATTCCTCTTGGTACAGAGAGGCATTAAAATTAAGGATACAACTAAACATACTTTTGAATGGAATCAAGCTTACTCTTGGCAGTTGGCATTCTAGAGGATAGGTCAAGTCTTTTGAGTTCCTATTTTGAGCTTCCTGAGCTTAACTCAAAGTTGGAATAAAAGGGTAGCCTACAACTTCCTCTTTCCAAACTTCTACTTAGCCTTGAAGTTGGGGCGATCCGCCAAAAGTGGACTTGGACATCCTTTTGATGCGAGTCAAATAAAAAAGTTTAATAACAATGGGTCGGAGAGTGATCAGACATCCTAGCTTGAGACTCCCTCCCCTTTGAAGGTCAATACACGAGTCCTCAAAATGATTACTTAATTTATGATGTTTTATCCCTTAAATTGAAGATTTTACGTTATGGAGTCCCCACTTAACTTAATTAAAAGGGAAAATAAAATAAATAAATATCTCAAAAGTACACATTTATTCAATTGAAATATGAAATTATATCATCTTCCATGAAATTACAACATTTATAGAGAAAATCATATTAGGAAATTTGTATGTTTTGACACATCAAACTAGAAAATCATGTTGCAATTGAAATTTCAAATGAACTTTTCTTGCTTATAATTGATTTATCATCTTGAGGACAAAACTTCTCAATCAAATTACATATATCATCAATGTTTTTAAATGATTTATAAGCATCCTTAGAATTTAAAACATAGAGAAGGAATTCTATTGTTTGTTTACAAAATATATTACTTAATTCTTATAATTGAATTCCTATATTATCACAATAAATCTATCAAATTTTTATTTAAATATATATATATATATATATATCTTTTAATGGTTAATGCACTTTTTTAAGGGGGACATTGGGCCAACTCAAGACTTGGCCCTCCAAATCTTGAGTTGGCCCACCAAATGGGGTGGCAAATCTTTTTTGTTTTTGGGATTTAATTCTTAATTAAAATGTTTAACATATATAAAACAATCAAACACGCATATATATATATATATATATATATATATATATATATATATATATATATATATATACTTTTAAACATCATAATTTTAGGGGGCCAAAGCACAACGAGCCACTAATTAATGATCATAATTTATAATCATTTTAAAGTGAATGTTATGAGTTCATATTTATTTTTTATTTGACAAAATAAAAAGTGAGATGAATATAAGTGATTTATGGAAGGCCTCTCCACGGACCCTAAACACTAAATACTTCCCAACCACAAATGTTTAGTTGTTTATGGCCACTGCACCATGAAACTTGATAAATTACGACTTATTTCAAAAGAGCTTAAATTTTCATAAAATGGTGAAATTGAAAAGGTTCTAATTAACATCACATGCTCCAATAACATGATAAATTATCACTTATCTCAACAATTCTATATTTATACAAAAATATGATGAATTTAATTACTTAATCAATTGAAAAGAGTCATTAACTTTTTCCCTAGAAAATGTACAAAATGATTATAATTCTGGTCTAAAAATAGGCAAGAAATGCACCAAGAGTTGTCGTGATTCAAAATTACAGAATAATAAAGTCCTCCACTTTACTAGCGCCCGAATCCATATTTATTTATTTTTGCTTCTTTCATGAAGATATGCTTCAATTCTTACTTATTATTACCTCCCATTTTCACCACCATGGCACTGTTAATATTACTAGTCCCTTTTTCTTCACCATCCGTGTTTTTGACTGCTACAAATACTATTTAAGAGTTGCGTGCAAGTTTTGCGACTGTCCTGACCATTATATTTATGGCCTAACAATACAATTCATGTACCTAATTAGATCCTGTACACCATTCATTCCTATTCCGTTTTAAAAATTTTGGAACAACCTAAATTCTCCAAATATATATACTATATAATTACTTAATAATAAGTAATAAATAATGACCCTCGAGTCAATCCAAAGCTCAACTTACTTTGCCCAAAATAATCTAAACTTGCAATTACTACTATCTCATACCACCGCTTCCTAATTGAACTCTACGTGCCCATTCAATTGACTTTCAAACAACCCCTATTTATTCCTGCAACAACCTCTTCCATTAGAATAATCCAACACTTACTTCTACTCTGCCTTCACACTCCCATTAATATAGCCTGTGAGCAACCCAAGTGACCAAAGAGAATCCCTCTCCATAGAAATTTGGAAAAAAGAAAAAAGAAATAAAAGAGACAAACTGATCAGAACAGAACCACCACCACTCTATAAAAACACTTTTGCATTAAGAGCTTCTCTGTCATCTCTTAAGAAGATTCTACTTAAGTCGCCAGCATGTATTCCTTTCAATCTTTCCTTTGCTTCTCGTCCGGGGGAATTGGCATGTACTTTTGAGTAGTGCACACGTATTTTCGGCTTTAATGCTAAAGTCTAAGGAAGGGATGGAGGAGATGGTACTCTCTTTCTCTTTCTCTCTCTCTCTCTCTCTCTTTATCTTAACTTCCTTCCCCTTTTTATTTATTTCTCTTTCCTTTCTTGTATATCTTTTCACAGGCTATTCCTGTGGTGGGTTTTGTCAATTTTATATATTTAACTCTTTTAATTTTTTTCTTTGGGAGATGGGAATCACTGTTTATTGGTTTTTTAATTAATATTATTAGTATATATATTTTTTTTAAATATAGTGTACACCGTGGTAGGTGAGGAGGCTATAAGAGAAGAAGCTAACATTAGCCTTGAGTACTCAGTTCCAAAAACAAGAGCAACAAAAGGGCTAGTAGTTCTTGTTGTTTCTTCTCTTTTGGTTGGCTCCCCTGGCTACTTAGATATCTAGAATAGACTTTGCATCATGGCTTCATCTAATAGACACTGGCCTAGCATGTTCAAGTCCAAGCCCTGCAACACTCACCACCAATGGCAGCACGACATCAACTCATCTCTCATGTCAAATGGATGCCATAGTAGACCTTCATACACTTCAGGTACTAATTAATAACACAATTTGCACTCACTCATTTAAAGTTGAACACTTTTCTTATGTGAATTTGTCATTATACATATAAATTCATTGTTGTCTAATTATTGGTAATTTGGTGCCTTTTTGTCACATAATAATGATTTAATCTTATGGAGTACTTGAGCAAAATTATACACAAACTCCCCCAAGACTAGAGAGAGAGAGAGAGATTGCTTTAATGGGTTTTTAAGAGCTCTAAGAAAGCTATTATTTTTGTGTGTGCAAATTTCCCAACAGTTCCTGGATGTGAAGAACGCAGTCCAGAGCCAAAACCAAGATGGAATCCAAAACCTGAGCAAATTCGGATACTTGAAGCAATTTTCAACTCTGGCATGGTGAACCCTCCAAGGGACGAGATAAGAAAGATCAGGGCACAATTGCAAGAGTTTGGTCAAGTAGGTGATGCCAACGTTTTCTACTGGTTCCAGAACAGAAAATCAAGAAGCAAACACAAGCTCCGCCACCTCCAAAACTCAAGAAACCAGTCCCAACAAGAAGCCCAAAACAACCCTCCAGTTACATCTCTTGGTGCCACTACTACAGCACCTTCATCCTCATCATCCTCTTCAGAAAAATCATCTCCCAAAGCACCCTACAAGACCTACTCTATGGGCTTTCCAAGTGTCACCGAAGTTTCTAATTCTCCAACTGCCTCAGTGAATCAGACCTATTTTCAGTCCCATAATGAGGTTTTGCCTGAACCTTTCTTCTTCCCAGTGCAACAGCACGGAGGAACTTCTAATTTCACACAAGGGTTTTGCTTTTCTGAGCTTTCAAATATGGTTCAAGTACCTGGGCACACAGTTGGACCTTGCACTAGTCTATTGCTGAGTGAGATAATGAACGATGGGGCTTCAAAGAAAGATCAAGAAGAGAAAGCAATGATGAAGATCCATCATCCACACCTCATGAATTACACTCATCCAACTACTCACACTACTGCCTCATCCTCTACTACCTCAACTACTAATGGTACTGTTCCATCCCCCATCAATCAATTTCAAGGTAAAAACTAAAAAGTATCAAAATTTGTCAGGATATGCATGATAACACCTTAACACACTGAAAAATGATCTATTAGGCATTGTACATGTACACATTTTTAAATATCCAAAATTTATAAATTTATATCCACGTTTTAATTATTGTGTACAAATAATATGCATCCGCGGTATACACTTATTATTATCCGATTGAAAACTGTAAGGTAGGACTAAACTAGGTATCTTGGAATATATATATATATATATATATATATATATATATATATGTATATAATTTGTCCTTGTTAACAATACAAGATATACAAGCATAACGGATTAGGTAGGTTCAGTAACATTTCATGGTCGACGTGATTGATGTATGATATGAATACTTCTTTGTGGTACGGTCGGAGATGGATGGACATGCTTGTCATATTAGGAAAATTGGGAGGATGATTTGGTCATTTGGGTCCGGGATTTGCGATCTGTGTCTAGAGATGGACGTGTGCATGGCTTGGCATTAGTCCCTCTTTGGTTGACTAATACTGCGTCGGTTTAACTCTTTAAACTTTTAACATACAAATATGTAAGAAAAATTGAATGTGTGTTTGGCAGGTGTTGGTGAATCAGGTACAGTAGGCCCGTCTGGCACGGAGAAATCAACGGTTTTCATTAACGATGTGGCTTTCGAAGTGGCTGCAGGACCATTCAACGTGCGCGAGGCTTTTGGTGATGAGGCGGTGCTAATTCACTACTCTTCTGGTCAGCCTGTTCTTACTAACGAATGGGGTGTCACACTCCAGCCACTTCACCACGGTGCATTCTATTATCTGGTGTGTTTGATTGGTACAGAAATGATGTTTATTTGGGTCATCAAGAAAAAAATTTAGACTAGAAAAGACTTTATTTATTATCATGTTGAAGCTTTTGTTTACCAATACCAATTTGGGGTTATTTAATGTGTCTTTCTCGGGTTGCAGGTTTAGGAAGTGTGGAAGCTGAAGAGATGGGCTAGCTAGCTATGGTTCCTGTGCTTTTGTCTTTGTTTCATGTCTCTGTTGTCTCTCCTATCTTTATTAGGGTTGAAATTAGGTTCTTTGTTATGACTCATGTGTAAAAGGGAGTCTTAGTATGAAAAATTGTGGACCAAATGTTTTATGTTTCCTGTCAAAGAAATACAATTAAATGGAATATTATTATATGCTCTTTTTTAAATCCTGAATATATGAGATGAAAATATATATTGAGGTGGAAAATTTGACTCATGTTCATATATTCATGCGTGTTAGATGTATATGTGCAATTAATGCGAACTCGTATCCAACTTTAGGTGATATCATTCTTCATAAATTGCGCCAGCTTTTGGGTTGTACTTGCTTCTTCTTGAAGACTTTTAACTGGTTCGACTTATGCGTTTCTATTGCTACCCACTCAATTGAGGTCAAGCTGTTACTTCTTTTTTGTTTTTCTTTTGGAGAAAGAGAGAGAGAGAGATCCGTACCACCCGGTAGATCAAAGATTTGGCAGATTATGAGTCATGCTAGAAATATTATAATTTTGAGAAATATACATACACCAAACCTCTCTTGGTTTTATTGTAATTAATCACGGAACCTTTAATGGTTTTGAATGTAATGTTGAACCCTATGTTTATTATTGTATGCGAAAATATAACTCTCAATTTAGACATGTGTCATCACATGTGTTTCATCGTATATTTTAAAAATGTTTAATGGGTGGCACATAAAACAAAAACAATATCACGTTAAGTTGAGTGTTACATTCAAATTTTCAGAAAATGAATGTTTTATATAGAAACCTTGATAGATTTAAATTTTATTTAAAGATATTATAAATTTTAAGATATTGATTGGCTCACACATTACCCTTATATTTTTTCTCATCACACAAAAAAAATAGACATTAATGTTTATAATTTGTAGGCATTAATATCTATATTTAAGTGGTATGCAGTATAAATTGGTGTGAAGTAAATAATTGCCCTAAATTTTATTTAAGATACTATGAATTTTGCTTGATGTATAATTCTTAATTGATGTATCCTACTTTTACAAAACCAAAAAATATATATTATATTAACGTGACACAAATTACATAAATTTTCATATATATCATTTTGTAAACAATTTAACATTTTTATACATTTTATGCATGAAACAAGTGGTGCCCAATCCGAATTACAATTGATGCTTAAGTGAGCTTAACTCCAAAACGTTACCCAATTTATGAAAGGTTATTTACATTAGGGTGTGGATATTTTCACACCAAGTTTTTATATTTTCACACCAATTGGTCGAAAATATCAAACAATGAAATAAAAAATTAAAAATCACTTTCATTTCTGATATTTTCATACCAATTAATGTGAAAATATAAAAATACAGTGTGAAAATAACAACTCTCTTACATTATTTCGCATATAAGATTATCGTTATACGTGCATCTTGCATGGAAGAGGCTATCGACATGATTTGTGAAGTGCTGTATGAAGTGACTGATGATTCTAGCTAGTAACATAAATAAATTAATAAATGAGGTGACTGATGAAGGCAGTGGCCATACCCTCGATATCGACGTGTCTTCTTAGGGGAGATTGTGCCTCACTCGGATCTCAGTGGATGATGCATGATATGATGATATATATCTACTTTCCATCTTTACCAGCTAATGCATTAACAAATTGAGAAGTGACAATTTCATGGTTAAAAATGTGGGGGACACAAGTACTTTTGTCTTTTGTCAGTACACGGTTTGATATCCCTAGCCAATTCAAGCATGTGTTCAACATTCGTCTAACAAAAAGTATTGATCCTGTAATTTTACAGTGCTATAGAAATTTACATTTAACGGCTTCATAGTTCAATTTATAATCCTACATCGTTGTTGAATTAAGGTAAAACTTTAAGGCAGTGTTTTAATACAATTGGATGGGAATGATAGTTGATTTTTTTTTTTTTTTTTTTTTTTTTTACATATACCTTGCTTCCTTAGAGATTAACTAGCAATTTGAATAACCGGTTCTTTGGTTTGATTCTCTAAATGATGGTGGTGTTAAAAGATCAAAAGATTAATGAAATGAGGTTGATAATTGGAGATTCATGAGTAAAGAGGCTAGTCTTCTAGTATAAAAAACTAAATAATAGTTGTTTGCTCCTAAACTCTTTCTTATCACATTCTTCTTTCTGAATGCCTAGAATTTCGCTGCTCCTAAACTCTACTTTTGCCTACTTTTCTTTTACCTAATCCTCTTTTTCTATTCGTCTTGTCTCCTATATGGTACTCCTCAAATCTCTAATTGCTTTGTAAGGCCCTCCTCATTTCTCATATTGTTTCAACATCTATACGAACATATTTTGCTTCTTTCATCTCTTTAATGTGTTCCATCTTTCATCTATTACAATATTTTTGTTCTTCATTCATCAATTTTGTAAACATAATACTGTTTTCTTTGAATTTCATACCATTCAATTCTTTATTAAGGACTAGGTCACTGTAAAAGTTAATTTTCATTTTGTCCATTAAAAAGTATTATTGCACGCGATGTTGATCTCGATCAATGTTCTGTCATTTGGTTGTTATAATCAGTCAAGAGTCCCACAGATTAAAAATAGAAGAAAAATCATGCATGATGCATCCAAGTTGTCATATCATAAAAGTATATAGTGATACTGTCACCTAAGTTTGTCTCATAGACATTATGCCTGCATAAGAATTCATCTGGTCCGTCTACAATATGAAAAATACTTGACATAGGGTTTTATTAGGGTTCAGCAAACAGAAAGAAATAATAATAAATTATTCATGCAACAAGGTTGCTTGATCCCATTAATGGTACCAAGTCTAGTTGCAAGATGCAACCATTGAAACCGCATCTTGGTTGGACAAATCAGAAGACCAAACCCAAAACGGAAAGGTATTGATGTGTCAAGACTATGATAAGTTCTTTAGAAATCGAGTACTACAAATAAAACCACTGTTCCTTTGCTGCTCATATGGAACTATATGAGACAGGAGTGGTTATAGACGGGGTCAACTATTTGGTTGAGTGGTGCAGATTATTTACGTGCACACTGGTGAGAACAGTGTTTTGTGTACTATATAGCTAGTCAGATTTGATTGAGCGATTTGGATATATCGAAGTTAGTCTCTGCCAAAAATTCCTCTCTACGTCACACCATCCATACTGTGTTTTTGCATGAACCATCACGTATGATAATCATTACCCCAACGACCCCAATACAAAACTGAATTAATCTCTCTCTCTCTCTCTCTCCCCACATACTGTGTTTTTGCATGAACCATCACGTATGATAATCATTACCCCAACGACCCCAATACAAAACTGAATTAATCTCTCTCTCTCTCTCTCTCCCTTTGAAGAAATTACAGGTGTTTGGAATTCCAAAGTGGGTGGAGAAGAAGAGAGTTTCAGACATGTTATGGCTGTTTGGAGTACTAAAACAAGGTGCGTGGCACGTGCTGAGTGGTGCATGTCCATCTGTTTATGCCCCCACAAAGTGATTAGGTAAACAGACTCACTGATGAGATAGTACTTGTCCTTCAGATTTATTGTATTGTATTTCTTTCTTTATTTCTTTTTCTTTTTGGACTTGATGTGTTTTGTAAATCATGTCATAGTGGAAAGTTTAAACTTTATCTTGAAAGCCTCTTTTGAGTTGTAGCTTAGCCATAGAAAAAAATGCAGAACTACTGCAATTAATGAGTGCAATCTACAAATGTTGTTTGAGAGTGGATGTATATAAGACACATCGAAGTTGTGCTTACAGCTTAAAGAAAGACAATGCCAATTTCAAAATGATGCCAAAGTGATTCACTTTTAGAAGGGTTCCTAGATACTCATCAATTGCACATAGGGACAACTAACTTGTTAGAACATTCCCATCTGGAAATGTAAAAAAAAAAAATCTACTTTATTTCTTCAAAAAGTCAAATTTTCTATTTTACCTATTCACTTTTTCAAACGTCTCACATCCCATTATTTATTTTACAAGACATCCTATTAAAATAATCATTTAATTTTTTATTTTTTTAAGAAAATAATCTCTCATATCCCTCTTTCCCTCACCTCTCACATCCCACTTTCACGGCTCTCGTGAACAAAGAATTTCATATACGGATGGGAACAGAAAAAATTCCCTAGTGGACAAAGAATCTCACCTCTCAAGCTACCATAAACCATCACAAAAAACCCACAACAAAAAATTACAACCACCACAACCACAAATTAAAGCCGGAAAACCATACCCACAAACCCACAATCGCGAAGCCACCACAAACCCACGCCAGAAACCCATACCCACAAACCCTTGAAGCGGCGACAATCGGCGCGATCTGGTGCTCTTTGATTGGAAAAGAGTCGAAGTAGATCTGCTCTAGCCTCCAGGGATAGTGGCAGTGAGGGGTGAGTGCAAGAGAGAGTTTCAGAGAGAGAGAGAGAGAGAAGAGGAGGGAAAGCGTTTATAATAAAAGGGAGAGAGAGACAGCGATTAAAATATAAATAAAATAGCTTTACCGGATGCTACAGTACTCGGGATTCAGGTATTATTTTGAGCAATTATAAAAGACCGGATGGGAGTATGTTTTTTGAGATTTATAGCTACAATATTATATATTTTTGCTAAAAGGATGGTTTACCTACTGGCAGGGGCGGATCCAGGAATTCAATTTAGGGTGGACACCTTTAATTTAGATTTCAAACTTTAATAAACATAATAAATAAATAAAAAATGTCAAAAACCGATATACTTTGTTTATATAAACAAAAAGTAACAAACAATAAGTTCATTATAGCCTTCTACAATTGATTTCGACATACTTTCATATTTTGAAACCATTGTATGATTACTTCATTATCAATGTTACGAAAAATGTATTTCTCTATATATTTAGTCAATTTGTCATTCATCCGATTTTCTTTTGAAGTATTTCTCCATTACTATTTCTAAAATATTAAAAGAAAAAAGCAATGTTCATAAAATAAACTAACACATCATAAAATATAAACTTGAGATTTTTTAAGTTTTTCCTTTTGTTTTTCTACACTAATAAAACTAACAAACACTCAAATAGTAACAAAACAAAAACCTACTAACTTACTAAATATAAAACACAATCAATCATATTAAAAAAAAAAAAAAAATCAGTCACAGTAACACAAATACATTGATTGTTGTTGTTGTTGTGATTTTATTTTTGGGCTAATTTTTGTTGATATTATTTGTTTGTTTTTTGTTTTTTTTTTAATGTTATTTAGATCTTCTTTTTTGTGTCACTTGGGATTTTTTTTTTTTTTTTATAGTAATTTACCTAGAATTTTTTTTTGAGGATAGCATTTTATCAATCTATTTTTTTTATATATATATAAATATATCTATTAAATAATTTTTTTCAAAAATTTGAGGGTGGGCACGTGCCCACCTTGGTCAGTCATTACATCCGCCCATGCCTACTGGGTTGTGAATGCTCTTACAATCCTTTTTTCATTTTTAATAGGTATTTTCGGAACACAATGACATTATTCTTCATCAATAAATATAAAAATATTGGTAAACTAAAAATATATATATGAAAAAGTTTCTATAAAAAAAATAATAATAATAATATGAAAAAGTTAATCCTTCTTAATTAAATTTCTTTCACAATATGGCAAATATTTCACGAAATGTACGTGACAACAACTTAAAAAAGACTTTATTTGCTATTTTAAAACTCTTTGTTCAATCTAACAACTATGCAATACATCACATTGGCAATCTGGTCAAGACATCCAGAATCATAAAAAAAAAAAATTATGATTATTATTATTATTTTTCGATAGTTGGAGAGAAGATATTTGAATTTTAAATATATATGTTGAAAACATGAAAAGGTATCGATTAAACTTAGGATCTTCTTTTTTGATCCGGGAGTCTAACCCCGTACCCCAAAAGACTCTATGTTAAGTGATAAGCTATTAACCCAAAAGGCAAAGTTGTTGGCCCAGTCATCACATTTTCTTGAAGAACTTGGTTGGGCTCAGGGGGCAGAATCAGAAACTTTTGTTTAGGGGTCAAGGCCAAACTATTTTTTAGATCGGTTAAATAACTGTCATAAATCTAGAAATGGTTTTTGGATATCTTTCTATTCTACTTGAAATCAACATGATCAATTATTTTTATATGATGCATGTAGACTTGCAGTCCTATACAAATATTTCGCAGGGGTGAGTGCCCCCAAGCCTATAGGTGCGTCCGACCCTGGGTGGGCTGAACCAATGCCAGATCTTGTTGAGAAGGGCTAAACTAGTAACTTCCACGTTGATGACATAAAGCGAAATTCTTAATCTTTCCATGCTATCTTCTCTCAAGTATATAAAATTCCTTGAATATACAACATATCAGATGATTACGATGAGAGGCAAAATATTGTTAAGAACTTAAGATAAAGAAAGGCATCCTCCACTAGCCTCTTAATCCAAGCTCTTTGCTTTCCCTTTATGAGATTTTTGTGCATGGTTTAATCGAGTATAACATACTATTGTCACATTCCTATAGCTTTCTGAGTTTCTTCTCATCAAATGAAGCAAATGGGTGTGGATTGACTCTTCTATGTAGAATATGCAAGGAATTGGGTACATTTAAAAAAAAAAAAAAAAAAAAGGATTTCCTTTAATGGATGGAAAGAAGACCCATTGGGTGATTTTGGGCCGTGGAACTCGGCCTAAACACGAAAGGAGTTTGGAATTTCTATGGAGACAGAAAACCCAACCCAATGTATTGTAGGCCTACATCCTTAAGGCTAAATACTCTCAAAGCAGAGCATGTAACCTCAAAGCGAGCAAACCCCTTTTGTCAAAAGGTTGGGTCCTCGTGGAAGCCTCATTCATGGCACGCTCCCTTAAATAGGGGTTTTATTTATTTATTTATTTATATATTATTATTATTATTCTATAGTTATAACAATAAAAACAAGAGGATCGGAACTATAATCTTCCGCATAAATGAGAGAATGCAATACCACCTTGACAAAAAAGAAAGTTTTAGTCAACTACTTTAATTCCTAATCTCATTTTGAAAGTCTCTTGTTTTCTTTTTCTCTTGGCCTATTATCTAACTAATTTTTTAGTAAACTAAGCTCATGAAAATAAACTTATATCAAATCAACATGTAAAACTTAATAAAAAGCTTTTTCTTCCATATACTTTATCATTCATTACAAAATATGGATTATTGATAATTTACCATGTGTCACTACGAACACACAAGGGGTATCAGACTCATTTAATTGATAATTAATATTTTCATAGATATGCAATAATCCCTTATAACTTTGATATAAGTTTATATATTTTTGACAGACTAAAACCTAGTAAGCAATGCAATTTAAGAACATATAGTTGTTTTCCTTAAAAAAAGAAAAGAAAATGAACATATACATTATCTTTAGATTCTTTTTCTTCTTTAAATATTAAATAATAGAACAATCCAAACTCCACAAAAAGTTGATGTATTAATTGCTAAAAAGTAAAAACCGCAATGTTTCTCCTATAAGGGAGAGCTAATGCCATTGGACAAGGATCCTCTCCATTTCAAATGAAATGGAGAGTCTCCATTTCAAATGAAATGGAGAGTCTCCATTTCATGGTCTAGATTTTATTTCACAAATCTAACGGTGTACAGAGTATCTCATCATTTAAAATTTTAAATGACGTGGCACTCTATATATTGTTAGATCTGTGAAATAAAATCTAGACCATGAAATGGAGACTCTCCATTTCATTTGAAATGGAGAGGATCCTATTCCAATGCGATTATGTTACTAAAATTAATAACATTTAAGTTACTAATTGGTTAAACCTTCGAAATTCGAAAAAAAGAATTCTACATTTACGATAAAAACTCAACTAGTAAATATCAATGCATAGTAATTAAGTGTTCCTTTCTACATTTTTTGAGAAAAAAGAAAGGTACTATAAATCACATTTTACCTATCTGTGTTATAGTACTAGTTCAGTTTCCCATCTTAAAGTCTAAAAATTATTACTTTTTTAATCACCTAAATTTGGTTTTTTTTTTTTTTTTTTTTTTTTGGTGTGTGTGTGTGGAGAAAACACCTAAATTTAGTTTGGTTAGTGTCTCTCAGGTTATAACATTAATACATTCATTCATGAAAAAAGTTATATTATTTAGGGTCAAATTTAGGTACAATTCCTTAGATCAAGTACATTAAGTTTTCCAATTGAATACAAACACATGGTTGCATTAATCAATAAAACACAAACAATATTATCTTTCCTAAAAATATTTAAATTCAATGTACTTGATTTTAACTAAGAACCTAATTTACTTGACCTAAAGAACTGTACCTAAGTTTTACCTATTTATTTATACCACATGTGGTTTAAGAAAGAAAATATATTTTGATATTATTGATAAAAGTAACATTTTATTCATCTGAAACCCTAGGAGGAACAGAATGTCCATTTGGCAACCCAATCTCAACCCAAAAAACACGTTTTGCCACCAAAAAAATTAAAAAGTATGTTCGGTAAAAGAAAAAAAAAGGGGGGGGGGAGGGGGGTTGAATGGAACTTGATTTTTACTTCAAAAATCATGTTGGGGCATTCCACGTTTTTTGTCATAGGGTTCCCGAACGGATCCAAAATCTTCTCCATTTCAAATAAAATCAATTTTAAATGGAGAAGATATTTTTGCCTTAATGATATTTAAGGGTAAAATCTATGTACGATCATCTTAAATACAATTTTCCAATGCCTTTTTAAAATATAAAAACACAATCAAAACCATCACAAAGATGCAATAATTGTCACAAAGACAATGTTGTCACAAAGATATAATAATCCTGGCAAAGATAATCCTAAATAAAATGAGAAGTGCATATGTTCAAAATATCATTTCCAAAACTACTAATACAACTTGCCTACTTTATGTGTGGAAAGTGCAGTCCTCCAAAAATATTATTTAAAAAAGGGTATGAAAGAAAATTAGAGTGGAACCCAGGATATAAAGAAAATTGAAGATTCAGCAAAAGAGAAATGCAACTAACCCAATTACCTAAAAATTTCAGATTGAATTGAACCCAATGCTGGTAAAAAAAACTGAAAAATGGTCAAAAGAGTTAGTTTACCCAGCAGGCCACCACCATCACCATCGCCATCGCCATAATAACCAAAAAGCTAATTTGCCAACCAATGAACCCCATATTTCGGACCAAGATTCAATGTATTACCAAAAATTATTACATGATGAAATTTGTTTGATCTAGACCGTTGACTGAGAAGTGAATCTGATCTCAGCCGTCAAACGAAACAATAACTTTTTAACTTTTTAATATATTTGAATAGACGATCAAGATGTTTACAACTTTTCATCTTGACCGTTGAGAATAGCAATACTTTTCAGGGGATCTCAATCCCCATATTTCCAGCTCGCATTTCTTCCCAGCTTCTTTGGTTTTTTGAAAGCAACAATATTTGACAACAAATCAAAACCCATCTCTCAAAATTCAAAACAAAAGATTACTGCTTTTATAACAATTTTTTCTTTCTTACCAAACAGAGAGAGAGTTGTGTAGGAAAATGGGGGCGTACAGAGCAGATGACGATTACGATTACTTGTTCAAGGTGGTTCTGATCGGGGACTCCGGTGTGGGCAAATCGAATCTGTTGTCCAGGTTCACGAAGAACGAGTTCAGCCTCGAATCCAAGTCCACCATTGGGGTCGAGTTCGCCACCAGAAGTATTCGTGTCGATGAGAAGGTTGTCAAGGCCCAGATTTGGGACACTGCTGGCCAAGAAAGGTTCACACCCATTTCATATTTCTCTAACTTTTACATGATTTTGGTGTTTTTTTCTTTAAAGGTTGGATCTTTATTTGGTCTCGAGTTTTGGGTTCTTCATAGATCTTGATTTTGTTTTTGTTTTTTTATTTTATTTTGTTTTTGTTAGATGTATGGGTTTTATGTGTGTTCTATTTTTCTTCTATTGAGGCTTTGTTTGGTTGAGGAGAAAATTGAGGGGAAGAAAAGAAATGGGAATTGGGGTTTGGTAGGAAAAAGAATTTTTTTTTTTTTTTTACATAATTCAGCTGAATAATTGTGCAAGTCTTTGGATTTTCTATATTGAAACTGAAATAGAGCCTTTACAAGACAAATGGGAACTAGGTTAGGTTAGGTTACTTTTTCTCTTATTAGGATTTGAATATTTTACTTGTAATTGAAATTGGTTTTCAGTGCTATATTTGAGATTATGTGTAGTTGGTGGTGTTGTTGCATATTTGTTTAGAATGGTTTTTCATATAGGTTGAATGCATTACAATAATGAACTGATCTTTACAATGTAGTTAGTTGAATAAGCATTCTTTGGTGTTGCTGTTTTGCGTTGATGTATATATGACATGGTTATTAGAATTCTTAAGCAGGGCTGCACGAAGATGGTGTTGTGTTTGGTTGTTTTAAGCACATCTTTGTTTCAATATGTTGTGTATTCTGTTTGTTAGATCATCACCAATCATTCATCTATGAGTATTTCATTGTTCCTACAGCTTTTGAACAGTTCTTTTTGAGCAAAAGAATTGAAGAGAGAAAATACAACAAATCTCAAATGGCATATCCTCCCCCGATGAGAAAGGGCGGAGGGTAAGGTTGTGGGTTCAACCCCCATTAGATGCTTGTGTGAACTTACCAAAAAATATATTATATATCAAGTCCTGAACATAATTATAAAGCAAATCCCAAATGATCCTATGATAAATTAGTTGGCAACAATTGAACACTTAAAGGGACTAACCTATCACCTAGGCTAATATTATGTTACCGCACGATTGTTTGATCTTAGAAATAATATTACTTTCTAGGAAAATTGTCAATCTTGGGAATAATATTAAACTATTTCTACCAAGTTAACTAGTAAACTATTAATGCAGTGCAGCTCTAAATTAAATCATGTTTGTTCTTCTCAATTAGAAAGTAGTGTTGTGGCTGCAGGTGGAACCTTTAAGTTCAAGAATTCTTTACATTTTCAAACTAACTACTATCTGCTTCCCCCTTTGCCCCCTTTCCACCAAGATTCTTTGTAATAGTTAGAAGTTTCAGATTAGGAAAGTGCATCTTTTTCTTTATGTAACTGCCTGTTTATAGTTGTGCATCATGGGAAATATGATTTTGATTATGACTCTTTTTATACCTGTAATGAAGTTTCTCTTGTCGAAGACATTAGGAACATTTTTCAAATTCTAACTGAATCACCATCTACCCTCCTTCCTTTCCCTTCTAATCCTGTTTGCTTTCTTTCTTGGATATACATGCTGTTTAAAAGTTAAAACTATAGTCATTGTCTATTGTGACTGTTAGCTTCTATATAATTATGTCTTCAAAATGAAAGAAGAGATAAAGGTAAGACTGGAAAAGGAAGAGGAAAGTTCTTCTCAAATTAGAGTAAATTTCCCTTCATCTGGAGAAAGTGTCCCTTTTTTTTTTAAGTAAGGCCTGTTTATGGGCTTGATGAAACCCTACAATCAAGTGATATCATCTAAACAAAACCCAGCTTATATGGTAGCAAAACATGCCCCATACTTCATTCATAAAACATGCAGAACATCAAAAGATAAGAAATGCAGAAATTTCTATTAAAATCTCCTAATTTAACTAAAAACTAGCAGCAGCACATTCTTTTGAGTCCCACATGAACATGGGTGCATCATGCTATAATGAGTTTATTGGATCGTAATGCTTCAATATATTCGTCTAATTTCATGTTTACTTTGCTGAAGGTATCGTGCAATCACGAGTGCCTATTATCGTGGTGCTGTTGGTGCGTTACTAGTCTATGATGTTACCCGCCACGTTACATTTGAAAATGTGGAGAGATGGCTGAAGGAGCTTCGGGATCACACAGATGCCAACATTGTGATCATGCTTGTAGGAAACAAAGCAGACCTTCGGCACCTGCGAGCAGTGTCCACTGAAGATGCCAAAGCTTTTGCCGAACGAGAGAACACATTTTTCATGGAAACATCAGCCCTTGAGTCCATGAATGTTGAGAATGCCTTCACAGAGGTGCTGACCCAGATTTATCATGTTGTAAGCAGGAAGGCCCTTGAAATTGGGGATGACCCAGCAACCTTGCCCAAAGGAGAAACAATCAATGTTGGAAACAAGGATGATGTATCAGCTGTGAAGAAAGTTGGATGTTGCTCTGCTTGAGAGCACGAGAGGAGAGATCTAAAATATATTATCTTTGAAATTCTATGCCATGTTCATATCTTTGTAGAGGTCAGCAACCGAATGAAAAAAATGCTGTGTCAATAGGATATTTACTGTGTGAACTCATCTACCTTAGCTGAAAAGTTAGGATCCAAAAGATATGTGCCTGTTATTTTCTTTGATTCAATTTGAAGTACCTGCATCCCCCCATTCCCCATTTTGTATTACTAAAATTACTCAATTACTTCAGTTTTATGTTAAGTTTGATTGTTTTGGGCTATAAATGTTCAAAGACTGGCTTTAATGGAATGTGAAAATGGTCATCTTTCCTCCCATTATATGTCTTTATGGCTAGTGTAGGCATGTATGTGTAAACGCTTGAAGTGCCATTATTCTCATGTGTACAATTTAGATTTTGACAAAGCTAATTTGTTTCTGTAGAGACCAAAAGAATAGTGCTTTGGCATCATTGGATGAGGTGCCAAATGTCACTCTACCATGTATTTTTGCTATGAAAAATTCATGACGATGGTGATGATATTGTTGCATATAATATATCATGGACCATGTCAAATACTTTCATTTTATCCTGTCAAACTTCCAGAACCACTTACAATTTGCGTCATGTATTTGCCAGCAGAGGAAATAAGAACATTTGGGTCTTACAAGTTGCAACTACCATCTCAAACCTCAGAGCCGTACAATTTTAGCTCTTCTTCTGCTTACTTTTCTCTAGTAAAAGAGAGGGGACAATGTACTAATCGTAACCGCGTTAGAACTTAGAATTAGGCTCATGGTTCCATTCAATGAAAAAAGGAGAATTATTTATTTGGTGTTACATGATATTTTGAATATTCAACAATCATTATCATCCCATATTTTAATTAGTTTTATACAAATTACCTTCTCTTCTCTACAGTGCAAGATGAAAGCATGTATGGAAAAAAAAATGTAAAAACATAGGCGCATCATCAAAAATTAACATATATAAATATTTAATCAACAAAAGCTTTTTTGTGTAAATTGATATAAGTATGTTTCATCAACTAAAGATTTGGTCAAATCCCATCTTGATTTGGGATAAACTAGTGTAAGCCATACACCAAAAACATCTCTAGTGGTCTAGTGGAACTGCCCTTGCCCACCTCTCTTTGAAAGGAGGAGAATAAAGAAGAAAACCCTCCCCCAACTAATTGAGATGATTTTTTGCTTGATTGTTAGATGTCTGACTAGCAAATATTTGGGATAATTTTATGCTTGGTTGTCATGTCTGACTAGAAAATATTTCTTCAGCAGCATGAAACCAGGTTGTCTTTCTAGTTCTAAGACGCAACATCAATAAAGAACATGGCACAAGAGCTAGTGACCGTTAGGGATCCCATGTACACGGTATTTCTTTAATTGCTTCATATGGTTGAAACACGGGAACTCTGGCTTCATCTTTACGCCAACAAACGTGTCCAAAGACTCCAAACTTCTCATTGAAAATTGAAAATAAAGAGAGGTGAAGGAATGTTACAACCCACTTTTTTTTTTTTTTGTAGACTTCTATGCGGCTGGATTAGCTTTTTTTTTTTTTTTTCGTTAGCTTATTAGCTGTTTTACAGCTTTGTACTTTTGCCAACTTTCAAAAAGTAAACAAATAAGGGCATGTTTGGTCATTGGATTCTATTTTTTGTTTCCAAAACTTGTATTCTTACCGTTCTCCCTCATTGAATCCAAAACCAAGTTTTTCTTTGTTTTCAATTCATTTTTTTTGTTTGGCCATTGTTTTCAAAGTATTTTATATAAATGTTTTCACTTATAACTAACTGTCATTTCCCTTCATAAATTTCTTCAGTGAAGAAATTTCCCCTAAACTGAAGAAAGAAGCCACACCCAAAAACCCACCGGATCCAACAAAAACTCACCACCACCACAGCAACCCATCCCACAAACCCCCCGCAAATCAAACCCCAACAGAAACCCACAAAAACCCACTGCTAAAACCCATATCCAAGCCAGCAGATTCAACAAAACCCCATCAACTTCCACCCACCAGCAACACAAAAAATCCACCTCCACCATCACCACCACGACCCACCCCACAAACCCACCGCAAATCAAACCCTAGCTAACAGGCCCACTGCAAATCAAACCCCTAACAATAAACAAAACCCACGGGCTGGGCGGAGACCCATGGCGGGTGAGACCCATTGCAAGGCGAGACACACGACGGGGCGAGACCCAATGGGGCCGGGAAAAACTTGACTGAGATCTAGACCCACGGGTTTCAGATCTAACTTGATTGAGAGAGAGACCATACGCAGTTGCAAGACCGAAGAGAGAGAGAAACTCGGCTGACCTTGCGTTGTAGATCTATCCCGACGGTGGCGGCTTGACGAATTGAGAAATTCATCAAGAGGCTTGATGAGTTGAGAGATTCATCGAGAGAGAGAGAGAGAGATAGCAGAAGATGTCCGCCTGTGTAAAATGAAAGTCATCCTTTTATGTTGAGATATTTTTTTTACTATTGGCCGTTACATGAAGTTGGTGGTATTTTCAAAATTGCCACCAGTCTTTTGAACAGTAACCGAATTCAAACCAAGTTCAAGTGAAAACAGGTAAAAGTTGTTCTCATCTTGGCCGAATTGAGTATCAATTGTACAGTAAAAATATTTGAATGCAAAAACTGAGTACAGAAACCAAACAAAAATTTTTTAGCCCGAGCCCACCATTTTCTGAATTCAAATACAGAAAACTGTATTTGAGTTAAAAAATCAAACATGCTCTAACCTTTTGAGAAAGCAAATCCAAATGCACAAGACCAAGACATTTTATTTTTATTTTTTACTTTTATTGAGCTTAATGATAGAGTAGAGAACTTTCGTAATTCAATGAAAATATGGAATATTTAAAAATCAGAACTGAGCCTGTCATGCAAGATGTCCCTATTCTGTTCACAAGAACATATAACATGTCTGCATATTTATCCTCTTATTTTCTTTATTTTTACACAAAAGCAAAGAATCCAAGCTGGGATGGAAGCATATTTAGGTAAAGATGAAATTCCCAAAAAGATTCAGCTGCAAAAAGATTGTTCAAGATAAACATACAAATGTAGAAGAAGTCACAAAAGGCCGAGAACTGAATTACGAGGACTATCCACAAAAGTTATGGTTGGAAACACGGGGATAATACTGTGAGATACCTTCAAGACACTGTACACCAAAACCGGTTGAAGGTTCAGTTGTGAGACCAATGGATTGAATGGCTATCTTCCTTATAGCTGTGGCATCTGCAATCATTGTTCCATCATAATCAGATACAGGAATGTGATAACTGTGGCATGAAGAGCCATCATATTGCACAAGATATAGCAATTTACTTAACTTCACAGAAATAATTTAAAATATAAGGTAGAACTTATTCTTTTGCAAACAACTTCCTGGCATTCCTTGAGAGCTTATTTTTCACTAGTTGCATTATAGAACTGCTTTTATGGGGAAAAAAAAAAACCATTACTATTAAAATTATGACCATTGAAAAATAGATTAGGAGAAGCAGGAAAAAGTTTGGGAAAGAATATCTGCAACTGAGACCGTAACCAAAGCAGATAGCAGAGTAAATCAGAAAGCATAGAGATTAGGAAAAACACCAGAACTTTTCAAGTCAAGTTCATCCCATTTGAGACTCTTGTACAAAGGGCATGAATTGATAGTGATTTTTTCTGCTCAGAATGTTACTCTTGGTAGTTGACACTGCACAAGGTACCTTCTGAAAAGGGCATGACACCCAATTTCATTGAGATAGAAGCAGTCTGAAAACTGGGGAGTGATAGTTGACTATCACTTTAATCACCAAGCTTTCATTGAAGACCCAATTTCAAGTATAACAAGTAGAAGAAAACAAGAACCAGTGATCCTTTTTGTCAATTAATTAATTTATAAGTTGATTAACAGTTGTAGGAAATCAAACCCAAGCCTCATACTGTTGGTAGAATGACAGCATAAAAACCACTAGGAAATCCTTTATACTACTTGTCTCACTAGTACGGTAGGGGAAGGAAAAACTTCATGAAGAAAGTCAATTGGCTGGGGTGCAATAGAGTAACTCTCTGCATCATTAGAGATTCTCTAATATCTTCATTAGCTTAGCAGTACCATGAAATAGATGTTCAATGAAAAAAAAAAAACTGTATCATTCACTCAACAATGTTACAGAACAAGCATGAAAATAGTCAATAATATATCACAGTAGACAGAAAACTCCTCAAGCTGTCAAGCATATGATGGGATGCTTGCATGCACTGCTTTCACATGATTTGTGTATTGTGGCAAACCTCCACATTAAGACTGATAGTGATAACAGCTAGACTTCAAAATGTAAATCCAACTCAACCTTATGAAAACTCAAACGTTACTTCATATATTACGACAAATTCCTAAGGAATATGACATTGAATACACTGCATTATCCAAAAAAAAAAAAAGGACATTGAATACACAGACTACGAAACCAGTAAAGAACAAACTTTGAGAGAACACCTCCCCTCTCTCTCCAATTTGAACTAGTTTGAAGATTACATTGACCTTTCAAAACCCAATTATGTATTCAACAAGAACCAAAAGGGGTCTTAAAAGTTAAAATAGGTACAAGATTCACTCTCCTATTCCCCTACTAGGATATCTAAGATAATAAACATTGGCACCGGGCATGCTATCCAAGCTCATACAATGTAGCTTTAGGTACAAAATAGTAGCAAGAATGGCCACTCTTTCAAACTCAACAATTTGAATCAATCAAGTGTCATATTTGTGCAACTAATTACGCTAGCTCAACTTCTCAACAGGCCATAACCATTTAAGAATGCAAGCAACTGATGTAATGAAGAGGCAAGTCACCATCAAAGACAACCAACTAATAAGTCCTGTTCTGTAACAGTTAGGTACATCACTCCAGTAATTAGCTGTTACACCTTTATTTTGCTGAATAGCTGTTACACGTGAAATTCCATGGTTTTAACTCATAGATCATGTCTGTTTGCCATCATTTTTTTTTTTGCTTTTAAATTTATATTCCTTAACTAACTTTCAGCAAATAAGCACTCACCAAAAAGCTGCATCCAAATGCTATGCAAACGTTAATCATACGGTGATGCACTGTTTTTTTTTTTTTTTTAATCTCAATTATAACAATAATATTTCATAACAATTACAGAAAGCCGCAAATTTACTATTATCATGGATCTTCACAGGAATCCTAATGACAGGTTACATAATACATACTTCAATAAGCAATCAAATATCTACAAATATAAGGGAACATCAAATTCGCAAGTGAGCACCTATTTGGGGCTAAGGAATGCTGAAATACTAAAGAATTCACCATTAATATCAACACCTCCACCTATTAAACTTGAACAATTCAACCAAAGAAGCAAACCATCCCAACCCATTCGACAAATACCAAATTCATTCCGAACATATTGAAATAGGAAGTAACCATTTCCCATCACAAAAGTCCAAATTTTCAAATAAAACAATCATAATTCACATGATAGCAAACATAATATCCAAATTTGAAAATAACCCATCAAAATTGGCCTCAAAACCAACATACCCAGAAACCCAAAACCCAAAATAAAACAACAGAACTCACCCACCATGGAAGCTCACCATCATCTCACCCACCATGGAAGCTCACCATCATCATCATTGGCGACCTTCTTTTGCGTCATTGGCTGAGGAAGAAGAAGAGGGAGGCTCAGGGGGCTTATCCTGAAGAGAGGGCAGGGGATTAGAGCCCTTGATGAACCAACCGAGAGCGAAGAAGGAGATACCGGCGAATATGGCGGTGCCCCAAGCGTGGGAGTACCATTTGCTGTATTGTCTGATAGCGAACCTCCATTGCTCTCTGAGCGTTGCAGGGTCCGGATTCGTTGCGTCAGGTGGGTTCCGGTATCGGACCTTTTGACCCGGGAAGTTGGTCTCGGTTTTGGCGTTGTTGATTTCAGTGGGAGTTTTATTAGAAGAAGAAGAAGAGGGAAGGTTTTGAGGCTGATTCGGTTCTTGGTGATGATCACTCATATTGTGGGAGCTCAAAGTTTGTTCCTTTGTGCTTTGCTGAAGAGTGAAGTGAAGTGAGATTGCTTGCTCAGAAATCAGAATCAACGTTTTATAAAGTAGGATTGAGTCGTTGTGTTGTGTGAGAATGTTTATATATTAGGTGTCATGTACCTGAAAATGTTGATATGTATCTCCTTGATGTGCCACCAGTTCAATTGGGGGACAGATGGCTGGCTCTCCCCAACTCTAGCATGTTTGGCTTTTTGGCAACTAAAGTCTTATCTTGCCGCCTTAAACAATGTAAAATTGTAAATATCTAAGATTAACCCATCATATAAGTGTTTTGTTTATCAAAAATAACCCATCATATAAGTGTAAAATTAGAAGACTAGAATTTTTATTTTTATGTTTTGTTGGATTAAGACTAAAAATTATCTAATTTATAGGATTTAAGGTTTGTGAACGGTGGATTATATATATAAGCGATAGGATTTGAATGGATTATATATATAAGCGATAGGATTTGAATATATGACATTTACTCTATGGTTGTTCTTTACCATTCAACTAAAACATCAATAAGAACTTATAATTTTAAATCCATAACGATCATTCTTTACCATCATGTCAAAATACCAAAAGATTTGTAAATGGTGGCTTTCATATATATATATAAAAGCATACATTTGGTTTAACTCTTTGATGAAGGTTGATAAAAGTACATTATACATTATAAAGAAAAATGAGATTTAAAATAACTTCACATTAGCTAATAAGCTAACAGATTAAAACTAATTCAAAAGCACTAAAAATTGACTAAACATGTTTTCTCTTAACTACAATAGCTATGCCAACTAAACAAACAATTCCTCTAATTGGAAAGCTCCCATGGTCCTGATTTACAAACGAAGGCCTAAGAACCTTGATTAATTGATTTTAATAATGGTCATGTTTCATGCACAAAAGTTTTTCTGATATGACATGCAGACTTCAGAGTCCGCATTTGTTAAACCACTTAAGATCAAGTGACATCTTAGGTAACAATTGCATACAACACCTATGGATCCTATGCAACCATTACACAAGATAATAAATCGTACCTAAATAATGTACATTCTCTTTTGAGGTGAAAATAGGCTCTTTTAAAGGAAGCTTAAACATACACCTAAAGCAATCTTTGAATGAAATAGAGGTCAATTGCCTACATGGCTTTTATATTTGCCTGTTCAAGACTCACCAAATGGTTTATCTATGAGTCCCATTTCATTACAACACAAAAGCATTAAAGAGTAAAGCTAATTAGCAAGAAGATGAAGATAAGTATCATGCGACACCATAGAACCACCAGAAAAATTGATATAAGATGCTCCTGCTAGAACTACCACTTGTCGTAGAAAACCTCATACCATATTAGAAACAATCAAGTCATTGTAACATTCCCAATATATAGCAATATAGAACATGTTGCCTACATATAAAATGCTAAAAGGTTATGAAAAATTATAAAATTTTAGTTGCTTTAAGACTCCAACATGGTCAAATTACTGAGCCAAAGTATGCTAGTAATTGAGCAAGCATGGAATATACTGTTGAATTATAAATGTATTAGCAAGTAAAACCAATAGCAGAACAAAGGGCAGCACAACTCCTCTGGCACAAATGTTTGAAGGGCAGAAATTTCTTGACATAACACTATCCACAAAGGTCATTTGCGAGCTTCAGACTTCTTCTGTTCTTTGGCTGAAATAAATGACATTATTAGTTTCAAGATGTTAAATATAGAGACAAGGGACAAGACAACCTATAATAGTCTTAAAATATTACCAGCTTTTTCTTCTTCACGCTTTCTAGCAGCTTCTGCCCTTTGTTCACGTATGAGGGTTAAACGCTCTGCATGAGCAACCAAAAGAAAACATTAAAAGTCCTGCAATATTTCTTCACTGCATGAGCAGAAAAATGAAGGCACACCCTAAAAAATATTTCAATAAGTTAGTAAATCCATGCCCTTGAGCCTTTCTTCTCAACATAGCTCAATTTCCCTTGATTCTTGGTCAATAGACCATCAAGTTTTAGATGATGTCAAACAAGATAGAAACATAACAGAAAGGGGTAATATTAGTTTTTTTTTTTTTTATATAAGTAATGACTAATGAGTAAGTACTATTAAGAAAACTCTATGAGTGCATAAAGCATGCACAACAAGACAATCAATGGGTTACATATTGCATAGGACACAAAGGGGTAATAGAAGTATATGTAACGACAAATACTATTAATTTGTAACTTAAAGAAAAAGAGACTATTCGCTGTATTGCAGGCCAATTTTTATCTACATGCTGAAAATTAACCAACATTATATAGATACTTAAAACTGGCGCAATTGAATAAAAAGTGAAAAAGAGTAGTTTATCATGATCAATAAATAACCTAAATCTTTCTTCGATTGTTCTGTTTTCCCCTGTTCTTGCAACCTCATATATCGCTCATGAGCTTTCTGTTTATCTAACTCCTCTCTGCAAGATAGACAAAATTAGAAGCTATATATATTATACTTCCCATTAAGTTTATATATATATATATATAAACTTCACATGGAGGCTTTTTAAAACTACAATGAAGTATGTAAACCATAGAAGCTTGGGGTTTTTCAATAAATATCCAAGATTTTATCTTAGGAAAGATCAAATAATCTTAGTAAACCACAAGTTCTCTTTTCATAGACAAAAAGAACTCCCACTTTAGAAACAGATCATAAATTGTCCCCTAGAAGGAAGTGACCAGTCACAAACCTTTCACGCCTTGAAAGTTCAGTTGTTTTCCCAAACTGCACAAGAAGAAATAGCATTACTATTTTTGTAAGATTTAATAACCAAAACTATGTATGAGAAAATTTGGTAGAACTTACATCAATATCTATTGCTTTCAAGGACTTTGGCTTTACCAAATTAGGATTTTCAATCTGAATAATACCTTCTGTGCCTTTCTGCTTCTGCAAATTTTATATGAGAACAAGACATTGGTTTTCATGCTGATGAGTCAGACCCATAAAATAATCCAAAACATAAGGAAATATAAAGCCTTCAACATATATAACTGGTAATAGTTACTAACTTCGAGATTTCCTTCAGATTCTTCTCCAGATTCTTCTTCAGATCCTTCTTCAGACTCTTCCCCGGTTTCTTCCACTTCATATTCAGCTTCACGCTAATAACATAAAAAAGTTTCACTTGCTTATACCACAAAATAAAAATTTACAGCAGAAATTATGCATATGAACATAAAACAACTCAGAGAAAACACTTTGAATTTAATGAATAATCTGCATCACTATAAAATGTCAGTGTGTGCGAGTGTGCACAAGAGAGAGAGAGAAACCTGTCTAAAACTGCGAGGACGGTTGGAGGTACCAGCAACTGCAATCATTCAAAAACAAAAATGTTTCAAGTCAGCAATGCTAAACTTCGCCCACCATAAAATCATACTCATTAACTTCATCTAAAATTGAAGTAGATGCAAAAACACAAATGAGAAATCAATTTACCATTCTCCTACCAAAACCTATACAAATCCAATTTCACATCTATTCATCTTTGTTAGCTTATACAAAACATAAAAGTGAAAAAAAAGACATCAATCTGTAGTGACCATGAAGCATGTATGATACCACGACCACGAGGCACTGGCACATGGTATTTTCATGTTACTTTTTACACTACCCTAATCCTATTTTCTTTGACATATATTTGACAAATTCAGTGTTTTCTTCTTCTTTTTCGCTCCATAATTTTAGTATTCTCCTAAGAATGATCAAATAAATCATAGTTCCATTTTCCTTATAATACTAGAATGCTTTTATAAAAATTCATATCATATTCAATTCAAAGCTTGTACTCTGATTCTACATCAGCTAATATTTTGAAATTTATCAACAATCTAAAATCATTACCCCCTGATTCAACATTACTTTGAAATTCACATAACATCACAAACTCTAATTACTTAAAAAATAAACAGTAATGTGACCTAGTAATAGTTATTATTTACTCTCAATCTTCACCTAGCACAAATTCTATTAACAAATTTCAAATTATTCTCATAAAAACCAAACAAATAATCACAATTCAGCTCAATCATTCAACACAATGCATTAGAAGCAAAATACTTAAAGCAATGTAAACATCAAAATTACCTAAAATCAACCACATTATAAATAAATCAACAAAAAACAATTGTAGAAATGAGGAAATTACGGAGCTCCTCGGGAGTGGAGAACTGGCGCTTGCCAGTGGGCTTGTTCTTGAACTTTCCTCGTCCCATTGTCGATTTGTGAAGCTCTGTGTGTGTGTTTTTGGTCTCAGACAAAGAGTTTTTGAGATTCGCTTTTGATTTCTCACTCTGTTTCCAAAAACCCTAGAGGTGTTTTTTTCGCGGCTGTATCTCCTGGCCGTTGTGGACTTTTATGGGTTTTGGTTCCTTGGTAGCCACGGATTAGGATTGGGCCGGGTTTGGTATAAATTCTAAAACCGATTCATTTTCTGTTGGGTTATGTAATGATGAACCAGCTGTCAATTACTTGCTTACCAAGTAAAACAAGACAGTTATGGTAATAGTGTAATTATTTAGCACTCTAGGCGTATAATGAATCTCTTACATAATTAGTGGATCTCATTTGTTCAACATATTAACATTAATGACATTGTGAGAAGTCTAATATGGAATTTTTTTATTAAAAAAAATCTAGAAAATCATAAATTTATTGTTAATGTGAATTGAGTTACCAATGGATGTGCCTAAAGTTAATCCTTTTTCAAAGTGACTAAAATATATAAGAAATAGGGTTAGCACACAACATGGCTGACCTTACCAAAGGATTTGATAGTAATTGTCTTATTTGACCTTGTTAGAGTCTAACGTGAAATAATAATAATAATAAGAAGAAGAAGAAGAAGCTAGAAAACAGTGGAGTTATTACTTAATTTGATATGAGTTTTTTTTTTTTTTTTTTTTTACTATCATAATATAACAATATGATGTAAAGTTATTAACAAATGTGAGGTAGTTGCTATTATTATGTATGTATCCATGTTATTATTTAAAACCTATAATAACTTGTTATAACAGTTTAACTGTACCTTAAAAAAAATTGTATGAATCGTAGAATTTCCCATCAAATAAATCTCACTCTATTAAGGATTAGCTATCACCTATAGGATTTTTTTTAAAATTTATTTATTTATGAAACATCACCTATAGGATACAAGTATAGTCTTCATTTACTTGTAAAATTGACGTGATCATGATTTAAGTACGCTCAAACATGTTACTTCGAAGTAAGAAGTTTTTGTTCTCATGTGAATGTCATTATATCATTCTTATGAACTAAAAGTGCATAAAATGAAACAAAATTTCCACATTTCCATCTAGAACTTAATTTTTTGATCGAATTATTAGAAGCCCCAATACAATTTATTTCATATCCTCGTCACTATATATATATATATATATTTCCCATATATATTGTCTAAATTGTACAAATCGAAATAATCCTTCAAAGAGAATTATTATTAGAAGCCCCAATACAATTTATTTCATATCCTCATCACTCAAATCCAACATCAAGCATTGATGCATGCTTCATGCCTTACACCTTTATTAAACGAAAATAAACTACTAAACAACTTCAAACATGAATGGCCATAAAATATGATCAGCATAAATCATTTGAGCAGAGAATGCAGCTTTTGAACATAGCTATCAATGTAGGAGTTTTCAAGCCCATTGCTCAACAAGAACTCTCTCCATTTAGCATGGTTGGTTCTCACCCCCACATTACTATCCTCATCCATTACAGCCTTCACTGCCTTGCACACACCCTCCCTCGTAAAAAGCCCATCTTCTTCACCCTTCTCAACTTCAACTCCCACTTTTATATCTCCACCCATCAGCCTTGCATTGATAACTTGATCCCCAACATTAGGCAGCAGAACCATTTGGCACTCATTCACCATGGCCTCAGATAAAGAACCAGACCCGCAATTAATGTGTCACAAAGCACCCCACAGAAGGATGACTCAGTATCAATTGCTGCTGAATCCAATCCCCATGAACAATCCCCCTTCCCTTTACTCTCTCTTCAAACCCTTCTGGCAATGCAGATTCAATTGTTTCAGCCCCAATTGGTGGTTTTAGAGCAGTCAAAAAAGGCATACCTGTTAGCTCAAAACCCAAAACCAGTTCTTGAAACTGATCTTTCTTTAAAATGCACTCGCTTCCGAATGCACAGAATATCACAGTTTTGGCCTTGAAGCTATCCAACCACTTTGCCCACTTCTCTTCTAATGCTACAGTTGGTGGCTCAGGAACTACTGGCCCTGCAAGAATGACAGGCTTTTTGAATTGTCTTTCAACGTAGTCACAGTAAGGCCCTTCCATCTCCCTGCAAGCTTTGAAAGTAATCGCGTCAGGATCACTGTAAGAGATGATTTGGCGTTGCTTGAATGATATGTCTCGGCCAAATTCTCTCAGTGTTACAAAGCTTAGTTGTCGAATTTCATGGGGAAGTAGCTTGATCGAAGAAGGTGGGAAACTTGGCAGAGGTGAATTAAAATCAGCTTCTGTTAATGCGTTTTCATTGAGTTTAATTCTTTCTGAGCTTAACAAATAACCCACAGTCGCCGGGCTAATGATGCAATGGCGTATGGACTTAATGCCTAGCCGGCATGCCAATGCCGGTAACCAATGAGTGAAATCATAGAATACAAAATGTGGTTTGAGTTCACGAAGAAAAGATTCAATAAAGGGTGCAGTAAGGTCCATAGCAGTCATGAGGAGGGGTTGCAATAAGAAAGGAACATCTGCGGTTGTTTCAGCACCAGAAGGGAGGCCATCTACATGTGGAACGGTGATTGGGATGAAAGAAATGCGGTCTTTGTGCAGATTGAAAGGCTCTAGCTTAGCTTGAGTTTTGTTTGGCAAAAAGAAAGAGATTTTGTGGCCTCTCTCATCAAGTTTGTTGGAGATGTGGAGGAACGAGGTTAAATGGCCCATAGCAAACCATGGGTACATGACTATGTGAAGGGTTTTGTCACTCATATTTGCTGCAAAATAAAAATACAAGTTAGAGAATTAAGAATAGAAATTTTCTTGGGAACCAAATGCAAAATGAAGGAAAAATTAAGGAATAGCGTGCTTAATATAAGGAGCTCCTCGGAAGTGAAGAACTGGCGCTGAGCTTTCCTTTTGGACTGGTTCTTCTGTATTTCGAGGAGCATGTCGGCGCTCTTGACAATGACTTTCTTGCCGGAGGGAGGAGTGGCGGCCACCGCTGAAGAGGGTTCCCGGACATCGAATCTGGGTGGTTTCATGGCCAGTCCTCCTTGAATGCTTCTCTTAATTGGGTTGTCGGATTTTTTGGTGGAAAGACATTGGATTGGACAGAGATGGGTTGTTGTATGGGTGGTGGGGGCGCCGGCGTTGGGCTGGTGGGGGTGGATAGGTATTTTAAAATTTTAATTTTAATGATTTATTAATATTAAATGTTAATGTTGAGTTGGTAATTTGGTATTTTAATTACTGATGTGGTACCCTCCACATAGGATGTCATTTCAGTTTGTAAGCATCTGGTTGTAAAATTGGTTGTATCCCTAGCATTACTCTAAAACATATATATATATATATATATATATATATATATATATATATATATATATATATATATATATATATATTGTCTAAATTGTACAAATCGAAATTAATTATTCAAAGAGAATCATTATTGTAGAAGCCCCAATACAATATATCATATAACCTCATCACTCAAATCCAACATCAAGCATTCATACATGCTTCATGCCGTACACATTTATTTAAACGAAACTAAATAACTTCAAACATGACTGGCCATAAAATCATTTGAGCAGAGAATGCAGCTTTTGAACATAGCTATCAATGTAGGAGTCTTCAAGCCCATTGCTCAACAAGAACTCTCTCCATTTGGCATGGTTGGCTCTCAGTCACACACCCTCCCTCATAATAAAGTCCATCTTCTTCACCTTTTTCAACTTCAACTCCCGCTTTTCTATCTCCACCCATCAGCCTTGCATTGATAATTTGATCCCCAACAAGAGGCAGAAGAACACCATTTGGCACTCAATCACCATGGCCTCAGACAAAGAACAAGACTCGCAATGTGTCACAAAGCACCACACGGAAGGATGCCTCAGTATCAACTGCTGCTGAATCCAATCCCCATGAACAACCCCTCTTCCCTTTACTCTCTCTTCAAACCCTTCTGGCAGGGCAGACTCAAATGTTTCAGCCCCCATTGGTGGTTTTAGTGCAGTCAAAAAAGGCATTTACTCATGATTGTGTGACAAAGTCCTGGTAACTAACTCAATTGGAACTCCAATTCTCAATTGGCTTCCATTGTTTGGAAAAACCCACCCACAAGGCTTCTCTGTAGTTCCTCCAATTCTCAATATTCTTGGTTGTTGTTAAGCATCTGCTTCCTCCATCGAAATTGCTGAATGCACCAAGATTCAGAGTCCTTCCAGAATACAACTTAAATTCGTATCATTGGAGAATGAAATTGTACCTTGCTGACCAAGCAACAAATCTATTGCATGAGCAATCATCCAAACAGTATCATAGGCATATATATATATAGACCATAAGGGTTCCACCCAATAGAACCATTAATCAGCTTGTGCCACCGTGACTCAAAAGCTCTTTTCCTTCCTGAATCAGGTGTGCGTGGGCGAAGTATCAGAACTCAGAACTCATTGGATAGAGTTTGCAGTTTGTGAAGGAAATGGTGAAACTGAATCTAAATCAGTAGATCGCCAAGTGGTACATACAGAAAACCGATACACTAGTCAACTCTAATCTGATGGTTAATCCCAGTTGACCTCATGGTCCAACTTTTGAATGGCATACACAATTGAAGTAGCATCATATGAAGACAGTGAAGTATTCAATACTGATGAGAGAAAAAAGGGCTTCAGGATCCAAAATGCATTCCCCAGTTTTATTTGCGCATGCTACAGAATAAGTATTGGAAGGCAAAAGCATACACAGTAGCAACTTCAAGATTTCATTTAAAACAAAAAACAAAAATCTAATGGACTGGAAGATGTGGGAACAGACATAATGGAAAAATAAAAACCACCTTTATGAAAACAAAAAACATATAAAATCTTCTAATAAAGTAAGAAGCAAACGTTATCACTTATCATACAGTCCCAACAATTCTCAGAAATGGAAGCTGGTTTCTGCTATACTCTATATCACAGCAATTAACTGAGAAAACAATTGCTGTCATTGTTTCAAAATTATTGGGCATCATATTCTCCACTTTGCATTGCAAAGCAAAAACCACCAAACCAAGCCAAAATCAATGCTTTCACCAAAATACAAAACATACCCTTTATTGCAATCATGATCATAATCATCATCATCATCATCTAGGATTGCTATCAACAAGCCGAGCACCAACCCGATCAAGCCTCCTCACCGCAGCCACGGACTTTAACTTCCCTTCATTCCAAAATGCCTCCACCATCTTCTCCCCAATCATCTCCCCTCTCTCCTTACAATCTATCACGGCCACAGCCGTCGGCCCCGCCCCACTTATAGTACAACCGAACGCCCCAGCCTCAATGGCCGCCTTCTTCACAGCTTCCATACCAGGAATCAACGGCGCCCGTCTCGGCTCCACGATCTTATCCCTCGATAACGCCTTCCCTAATCCTACCAAGTCCCCTTCCAACACGGCTGCCACCAGCGCCCCGGCCTGACTACAATTCCACACGTGGTGCGCCATTCCTATCTCTAACGGCAAAGCAGCCCGCATTTTCTTCGTGGGAGCTTCGAATTCGGGGGTCACCAATACAAAGTAAAGCTCTTTCTCCTTCGGAAAAATCAACCTCTTCAATTCCAAGGGCTCGTAGTTACCAATCAAAACGAATCCCCCCATGATCGCCGGGCCGACATTATCGGCGTGATAACCCGAAACCTTCTCCTCCGATTTCAACCCCGCCAATACCAGCTGCTCCGACCCGAGCTTCCCGCCGAAAATCTCGTTAACGGCGACTGCTGCGGCAGCGGCGCTTGCAGCGCTGGATCCGAGTCCGCTACCTAAAGGAAGGCCTTTCTCGAGGGAGAGAGAAAGTCCGACCGATCGGATTCCGAGCATCTTCATAACCTCGATGGCGGCGATTCCGGCGCAATTCCAGAGAGGGTTACGGCTGAGCTTGGAGGTAGGGTCGCCGGAGATTTGAGAGATGGAGATCTGACCGGGGTGGACGGAGGAGTCGACGGAGAGGGAGACGAAGTCACCGAGGCCATCAACGGCGCAGCCGAGGAAGTCGAAGCCAGGGCCGAGGTTTGCCACGGTGGCAGGGGCGAAAGCCTTGACGGATGCGAATACGGGTTCGGGTTCGGAAACGGGTAGGTGGATGGTTGTGGAGGGAAAAGAGAGATTGCAACGGAAGTAGTTGGGTTTGGGAGTGGAGGAGAGAGAGGTTGAGGGTCGTACCACTATGGGCTTCACTAGAGAAGGAGGGTTGTAGCAAATGGCCATTGCTTTGCTTTGATAGATTTATTGCTTAGCACTTAGAACTCACACACAGTGACAGAATGATAAATAGAAAGAGAGCTGCTGTAGGGTTTAACACAGAGAGACGAAAACCATGGTTCAACTTGACTGAAATGGCATACCAAATAGAAGTAATTTACGGAAACCAATATTTCAACAACGTAGGGTTTAATAGATTATATTTTACACATTAGTTTTATAAAATTTAGACAAAAATATTATTTTTTCCTAAATTTTGTTTTGCCTTCATAATCTTTAAAAAAATTCTTTTTTGGTCCCCTCAGTCCTCCACTCCTCATGAGTCATGACTTGCTTTTTTTTTTTTCTTTTTTTTTTGCTTAACATGAGTGATGACTTGCTTGTTGCTCAAATGGTGCAAGAGTATATTTGTCAGTGGACACGGTTTAGTTTGTAACCAGTTTGCTACAACTCATTATGTGACGATTTATAAGAACATCCATTTGTACTTTTAAGTATTACGATCTTATACTTTTTAAGTATTACGATCGTTGAAATAAAATCAGAATTTTTAATCTATTTTAGCCTTTGTTTTAATTTTTTCTCTTTTCAATCCATGAGAAGGTTGCTGCTCGACTTTTACAGAGTCGGAATGTATGATGTATGAAGGTGGAGAAAGAGAGCCAGACATGCAAGTGGAGGGAAAGAATAAAGTCCAATGAAGATAAAAAGGAAAAGCTGGCTAATAATGCAATATGACATACATTGTAAATTTAGAGTTGTAACATTATCAAGACTCAAGACTGCCTTACATTCTAGAAAAACCACTTTCTTGACCCAAAAGAGAAAGAGGGGGAGAAGCCCAGTAACAAGTAGCAGGTCACAAATTCAAAGAGAAGCCCATCCGAGTAAAATTCTCTGCAATCAATATATTCTATTAACAAGAAATTGTTTTAGAGTTTAGACAACCCATTTCCTAAAACAATTTAGACTCAACTTCCAACAATTCCTTCAAATCTCAGGGCTAATGGTTTCGAACAAAACATTTCCTGTGGGGATATAATCTAACATCTGAATCTCCAGTCAAATGGTGCTAAACCCATATAGGGTGGAATGACAAGCTACAGGCAGTAGTCTTCACATATAATGATTAGGCAATGATCATCGGAAAGGCCTGGCCAAAGCAAAACAGGCATCCGGATTTTCTGACATCAGCAACTCCATTACGACTAGCTGACTGGGATTACGGACCTTGAGAGAAGGTTCAAGAAAACCTACTCAAGCCAAGACCAAAAGCATAAACCATATGTTAATTCAGCAGCAGATTAAGACACAATGACTTGAAGCAAAAGAAAATCAGCACCTACCAGGGGAGAGCTTTCTTCCACCATACAACTCCTTTGCTAAGGGATTAGCAGCCCAACGATTAACAGCAACTCGGCTCATAGGTTGGAACCCAACTATTTTTCCATCCGTTGACAAAACCACCTAAATTTCGACAAATATTACAAATAAGCAAGTTGAAAGCAATGCAGCCCCAACAAAAAAGAAGCAATGGGCACTATAATTTGTAAGGGCAACACAATCAACAAAAGATGATATCAGCACCATACAATATTTTCCAAAAGATTTCACAAGGATATTAACATACCACCAATAAAATTGCATGGCACAGCCAAACCAAACGGTTTTGGTTATTTACAGTGCTATATCCAAAATGAAGCAAGAACAATCCATTTTCTCCCATTTGATTCTTAAAGATCCCCAGAGTGATCATCATTGACCATCCAATGGATGTTACAGATATATGAAACTCAAAACCTCTTTGGAAATTTTAAGTATTGCACATGTGCATCAATAAAACACAATTGGGAATGGATGAATGAGAGAAGGCCAAAAAAATTTGAAATTTAAGTAGAGGTAAAGATCAACACGATTATGAACAGAACTGAATAATCGGCCCAATTCTTTCTAATTCTTTTTTATAAATATTTTTAGCCAATGCTAAGTGATGTGGATCAACATCATTACAAAGCAGATCAAATGAGGTAAAAATCATTACTCTCTAGTTTTTACTTAAACAAATACAGAGTAATTTAATTATTAAACAAGGCTGTACTGATGGAAAAACAGAATTGGTGATATTGACATATGTTATTTCCATCCAGAAAAACAGCATGATGAGGGCAAATCCTTTAATCTACTCAAGTGAGAAATGCCACATCGAATTCAAGGATCTATATCTGCCATATCAATCATGTAAATAGAAAGTGACAAGATTTTCAGTGTCTCCCAGACAACACATGCACTTTGCTCGGTGCTATACAGAAAACTGTTCAACAAATGAGATCAATGTTATAGCCAGCTAGACTCGGTCAAATATAACAGTCTACAGAAAACCATGAAATTTATACATTTCCCTCAACTGTTGGTCTTTACTTTTCTTCTCTGTTCTCATAGCATTCACAAAATGATTTATACAGTGACTAAAATCACACCAACTATGATTACTTATTAAGTTGAAGCTCCTCAGTTACCATGATACCATGCCAAAAAATATTAAGAAAGTGGATACTAGAATTATAAAATTATCCAGGTTTATGTTTCTCCTTTATTGTATTATTATTTTGTGACAAAAGAGCATACAATAAATAAGGCAAAGATTATAAGCAATTTGAGTTTACCTGATAACTAGCAATATCATGTGCAGAATTTCTCATGTCTGTGTCAATATTCTCTGCAGGGGCAGTTGAAATGCCTTCACTATTGGAATCGGCTTCACCAACCATCCTTAGGTAGGATGGTAATTCCCCAGTCCAAGCACCAATTCTTGTTTCAGTCATTACATCGCCGGGCCAACCAAAAGCATCCTTTATCTTTTTGACAATTGAGATGCAAAATGCTTCCAACTATTCAAATGAAGAATATGTGAATAACTATTAAACCTTTACAACAAAGGGAAATTTTATATATATATACATACACATATATATATATAGGTAAGACAAGAAAGAAACAAGTGAATCTTTTAATAAGTACTGATCACATCTGCACATTTAGGCTACTTTCTCCTGGCATGCCCAAAATTATTAGTTATAGCCATACCAAACATAATATTAACAGAAAGGCACAACCAAGTCCTTAACTTGATAGCAGTTTTATGTCATTTCTACTGATAAATCAAGCACTGGCAAGCTATACTAACAATTGATTGCATACCAAATGACAGACAATATTAATAGGCAGCAGATTGTACTTGAATTGCCTGACCAGCAGACCTAATCCTGCATCTATAGATGCCCAAGGGGATAATTGACTAAATGAGTTTTATTAATAAGAAAATACGGTTCTACAACTACGATAACATCCCAAAAATATGGAATTAATGCTTTAAAGTGACCATGTGAAGTAAAAGGCATAGCGTCTTACCCTCTCAAAAGCATGATGTAAGCCATGACACAAAATGTATGAGTTGAATCATAAAAAGGTTTGCCACTTAAGGCTAAGCCTTGGCTTATGCTTATATCATATACAAAAGTGCCAATGTGTTTTATAGCTGCCTCACCCAGAGGGCAGCCTTTGAGGTGAACTTCAGATAATATTCTACACGAATTTTGCCTGCTAAAAGAATTTTATTTGACAGACAAAAGTGTGAACAAACAGATATAAGAACTGCTATATCTTATTCTTCCATAGCCACACATGCTAATTTCTCATGAACTGCCACATGTTGTCATATATGTTTAAACCAAAATAATTTAAATAGAATTTAATTAGTGAAAAACTATAAGTGTCTCAGTGCATACCTCTCTAGCATCCAGAGACTGGTTTAGCGCACAGTCAACTTCTGATGACGGAAGAGGCCTATGTTCTACTGGGTACCTTACTCCTTTGCTTAGATGAGGCAAACCAAGTTGACCAATAGCACTGATTATAACCAGAAAAACTCCACTCGCAAGGCTAACAGATAACATTTTCAACCAAGAAGAGCTCCTCTGCAAGTCACAGAACATATTAGCCCATACCAATGAAACCAACTCACCTAAATTGAAAAAGCCCCATCCCAACCGAAATAAAATAATCAGAGATCAAGCACAACTTTTCCCTAATAAGATTACCACCAATTTTAAACACACAGCTGGCTCCAACTAGTTGGGACTTGGGATAAAGGATTTGTTGACATGAGTTAGCACTTAATTCCCAGAAAAAAGATGCTGACAAGGAGTCAAACAAGAACTAAGTCAGAGTACCCCTATAGAAGTATCAAATCTGACTGCAGTATGAGTTCAATTGGAGATTCTCCAAATCTATCTGAAAGTCCCAAAATAAGTACTGTTTTTCCTTGAATGTACAAAACTCAATATATCAACAACAACAAAATTGGACAATTATTTAATGGGTAACCTATTGGGTCTTGAACCCACGGCCCCACTCCCCCACCTTGCTCTTACAAGGGAAGGAGGTGCAATTTGAGCTAGAGTTCATTGGTAACAACTGTTAAACAAATTTTTCATGATATAATCGAAAATAGCAGAATCACTGATTCTTCAAGGTGTAATGATGTATGCTCACTACAACTCTCTCCCACAAATAAATAAATAAAGATTGTATCACCTTCCCCCCACTCATAATCAATGTCCAACTATTTCTAACATTGCAGAGATTTGACATATCTTCTTACAATCGCAAATTAAAAACACCATAGTCATTTTCTTCTCCTGATATATTCTTGAATCTCAAAATATTCAGAGCACCAAAAACCTTTTTATTTCTAAAATTCATTAAAATTCTTTTCTTAGTGCCAGAGAGCCAAGAAACCATTGCTCATAACAGTTTGTAAACCTTGTAAAATCAAGGCTCCAATTGTTAACTCTAACCAAAAAGCAAAAAATTAACTCCAAAAAAAAAGAGGTGAGTACCTTTTTGTTGGACAAGTTTGCGAAATTTGCCACCACGCCACATGATAGCTGTTTATTGGGCAGTGAGTAAAGATCTTCATAGTAGAGATCTAAAATGGCCGCCAATCCAACCTGCAAATTTCAATTTATAAGCTAATTGAAATAGCATCAATTCTATAAAAGAAAAACCCAAATCAAATATATATCCCAATTGATTGGGATTAACAAATTAAAGTAAAATTGATCCTTGTAAAAGCATATTACAAATGCTGCTTCATCACGCTTAATACTCATGTGATTACCAAAAAAGCTCTATAATATTTTTGGAGGGGAGAGGAGGGGGAGGGGGGGCTCTTCAATCTTCATCATGTACATGCTATCCTAGTTTAAATCATTTTAAGCCATATACCTCAAGTAGTACATAGACACTTCAAACATGTATGCATGCCTACATCTATCACAAGAAGAAAAAATACCATTAAAAGCCTAAAAGCTTAAAAGCCAAAGAAGTTAAGAAAGAATTCCTTACCATTTGGGAGTGGGTGAGAAGTACTTCCCACCGATTCTTTGCAGATTCTTTCCAGCCCTCAAATTTTATATCCTTGAGTATATCTGTGTCAATTTGTAGCCTATAAGCAGGAACATACTCCCTTGTCCAAGCACTGAACTGTGGACCACCAATCTTTTCTAATTCAGCCTGTCCTGACAGCATCCACCAATGGTGCTTTGATTCTGTTTCCTTGAGCTTAAAGCCTTCCTTTGTCGAATTAAAACTTTCTAAGAGAGCCTTGGCATTTTCAACTATCTCATCATCAAATAACTTGTATATGATGACTGAAGAATCTTTTGAAGCAATCCTTGTGGGCTTTCGAAACCAGCGAAAGATATTCCTTGAAGGTTTGCCCAATATATTATCAAGGAAATGTCTTTCAGTGGTTTGAAGAACAGAAACGCAAATAGCTTCCGCAAGCACAGAGATAGCCCTTTCATCAGACGAGCTGAGAGAAAAAGATGCAGGGACCTGCTGATACGAAAGGCATAAGAGAACCGAACCTATCAGTATCAATGTGGCACCTGCAGGACAGAAATATTTATATGATATTACAATTTACGGAAAGTGATGCAGACACAAAAATGTACAAACTTAATACATAAGGAAGGATCACAAACCTTTCTCGGGTTTTCAAGATCCTCCATATTTCTTTCCGACCCAGGTCTAAAAACAACCAGTTCAAAGTTCCAAAGCTGCTGCAAAACCACTTGTCTAAATGTCATGGCAAGTATATTTCTAGACGTAGTGCTTGACAGCATATCTTCCGACATAGACCTCCTGAGCTTTTTCGCTTTCTCACTAACTTTCTTAGCAGGCAAAAACTGTTAAAGAAATTAACTTTAGACAACAATTCAACAAACGAATTCAAATAACAATTCGTTACATCGTAAATTTATTCATGCATACATAATCAAGACCACCATATACAAACCAAGCAACAAAAAATTCACATTCGTCTAAACACACTAATTCTAATAATAAACACAATTCAATCAAAAAATCCTTAATTTTCTCATTCGATGCAAATTCAATTACGCAAAGTCTGCAATAATTAGTCTACAATTATTTAGAATTCTATAAAACATTGAAAGATAGATATAAATGAGAAGTGAATGGAAATGAAAGTACCAGGCGAGTGGAGACGGTGCTGTGGTCATCGAAATGTGCCGGGTACACGGTCTCGACGACCATAGCGGGGAATCCGGAGTCGAGATGCTCATTGGCGGCTTCACCTCCATCAGCAGCTGCGGCAGTCAAGGCCTGGTGGAAGGCGACGGCTCCGACGAGAGCCAGGCGAGCAGAGTCGTTCTCGTAGGTTCGCACACATGGGAGGCTCTTCTCGTCGGACTCCAACACGGCTTCGAGGACTTGTAGCTCTTGCTCGAAGTCGGTGGGAGAGCATGAGAGGACTGGGAGGGGAATTCTTGAGGTTTTGAAGGGTAGTTTTGGAATTAAATTTAGGGGTTTTGGAGGTAGAAGAAGAGAGAGGGATTGAAGTTGAAGAAGCTGCATTGGTTTGGGTTTAGGGTTTTGAGTAGCTCACAGTTCAAATCAAACTCTTTCTTCAGCTATTTACATTGGTTTTAGTGATATACTTCTTCTGCTTCTGCTAAAGTGCAGCGAGCTCCCACTTTTGTAAGTTGTAAGCCCTTAGTGTCACTGAGTTTACTTCCAAACCGGTTTTCGAGAAATTCACCATAGATTATGGACATGTATTATTTTAAGATCATAGTTTTTCTCTAATCCAGTTTGAAAGAATTCTCCTTCAACCTATTATGTGTCAATTAAATAGACTATCTACATGTATTATTTGAAAAAGTCACATAACTCATTAAAAATATTATGTGACTAAAATATATATAGATGATTTATTTACTTGTCACAATGTGAGTTGGAGGAAAATTCTTCCAAATTAGGTTGGAAGAAAACTATTTCTTTATTTTAAAAAGTTGCAGGAGTCATAACCCATTAAAAAAGTCATGTAACTAAAAATTGTGTATTTAATTATCATTTACTGAGTTAACTGTTAAGAGAGATTCCTCCAAACTGGGTTGAAAATAAACTAATTCTAATTAATTTTGTATATAGATTATTTATAAGGATTGCCCAATCACAATTTAATTCATAAATTTTCAGTTAGTTATGGCTTGAAGGAAATGAAATCCTTAGGACTGCTCTGGCATTTTAGTTTAAATATTATAAGATGTCAAAATAAAACAATCTAAAGTTTGTGGGACTAAACCAACCAAAAGGAAATAAGTTGTAATAAGTTTGTTTCACATGATACAAAATCTATTAATTTGAAAAGAATCTTAACAATTTTATTTTAATTCCAATTTTAAAGTGTTTTTGCACTAAATTATGATTGACACCAGTCCACATCGCATAAATTGTTAATTTTTCTAAAATTTATGACAAATGTTAAGACCCTTGCATAAGCTGTTAGTAAGGTTGAATGCATAAAGCTTTGTATAGCCTTGGAGTAACCTTGTGACTAGTTTACAAGTCTTGTAACCAACTCACCAATGAGTTTTCCATCCACACACACCAATGACTTACAGGAAATAATCTCTTAGGATGGCATTAAAATATTGGATAAAAGTTTCGAACCCATACCTCATAGATCATCAGGTCTTAGGAATCTTATAACTGAACAAATTATGCACCAGGTGACTGAACAAATTTTGGTATCATTCGCTATATTGCAGTTTTCAAGTGAACAAATTATGTTCGGGCACACACTACTAACAAATGAGAAATAGCATTTGTTCTCTTATACGGTTATACCACCATTAATTCCAAAAATTGAAGGTGATAAAATATGAACTTAATCATTTAATCAACTTGTGCATTAGTTACTCAAGAAACTTAAAAGAAATGTTGTTGGTGCCTAGACACTGTCGAAAAGTATATAGTTGGGAATTTTACGAGCCAAACAATCTGCAGAAGTAAAATAAGTAATAGTCAGATATTGCAGAATTCATTGCTAAGTTCAATGCCTTTTCTTCTAGGCTCAAGGATTTTCTTCTTCAATACTGTAAACCATTCATTGACACAGTTTCACTACATTTATCAGTACCTGTGAGCAATCATACAAAAAAATTATATGTAGAAAAAATATATTTATTTATTTTTAAATGTTGTAAAGGGCAGCTTAAGATGACAAAGATAAAAGCTTTTAGAATGAAGCCATGCATATGGTAAACCAGAAAACGCGGAAGCGAATGCATATGACTAAAATAAAATCATCTGAAAACAACTGATTGTTGTAAACCCACAAGCAATCGAGCATGATCATAGCAATAACAACTTGGGGAATAATTCCTTGCATATTATGAATGAGCATATCCATAATCAGACTGCTACATGATCAGAAAGTACTAGAAAAAAATAAAAATCAGAGAAAGAAGCAACAAGATACTTAATCAGGAAAAGGACAAAAATTATGAAATCAACTTTCATCCACTCAATTTATGATCTCAACTGAACCAGATTGCTTAAATTACTCTGCAGAAATATTTATATCTGCTAATTTCAAGGAGTGATATTATAGGGATGCTTTATGAGAATCACAAATCTTCATGTACCTACATGCAAGTAATTTTTATCTTAGACTAAAAACTTGATCATATCTAGAAAAATAATCAGATAAGTCCTCTAAAAACTATTGCTCATTAGTAGGCCTAGTAGTCTTTTCCTTTCTTTTCTTTTCTTTTCTTTTCTTTTCTTCTTCTTTCTCACTCATCATTCTTCTAAAGTCTTGACAATTCAATTTTTTAGTTGGCACATAACATGATAAACTCCATGGTATAGCACAGAGTAATAAAATTGTTTAGTTTCAGTATTTAGTGACACATTTGACATCAATTAATGAATTAGTTTTAGATTCAAGACTCCTTTATGTGGCACTAGCATTAATCCAGCACTTAGTTAATCATATATATGTAAAGGACCACAAATCACAGAAGTTCCCACTCATAATTTGAGACTTGGGGATCACATATACAGGGACAACTGGAACATGAAAATTAAAGAAATTCCCTTCAAACCTTTCACTGTGGTTTCTAAATTACAAATCTAAAACAAACCAGAAACTTTAAAGAAATGCTTGACAAACCTACATCATTCTTTGAAACCTGACTACATTTTTTTTTTTAAATTAAGTCTGAAACCTAACCACACCTACAACGTCTTCAATGAAAGGTGGTTCTGGTTATTTTTATTCTCATCCTCAAAGGAGTAATGAGATTTTGCTTGATAAAAGTAACAAGGTACAAGTTAAGCTGCAGGAATTAGCATGGGTGGAGGAATAGCAAGTCCAACCAAGCAGCTTATACATTGGCCACAAAATACAAATCCATCTGATTCTACTTCTAGACACAATCTTTTTTTGTTTTTTAACAACACATGTATTGCTAAGATAGAAGAGCCTCAATTTTTTAGTCTAAGATAAATAAGCATTATTGAAAGTGTATCTAATTATCCAAGGTTGAGAGAGAAAAGTATCTGAAGAGTAACTTTATCCTATCTATGAAGGCACATATTTTATGGTTCAGACTTCAGACTTCAAACCATCAAAATTGAAACTGCATTCCAACATTGAACATTTTACAGAGTTTTTTTTTTTACCATTATACGATTGGAAGGATCAAACCCCAATGCTCATACACCTGTTTGGTTGTTATTTTATAGACATCAAAGATGTTTAAATGATTGCCTTTCTGTATTTTTTACTATCTCAGTCTTATCCAAATCCAATGGGCAGGAAAGAAAACAATAAAGTCATCGCTAATAAAAATGATTGAACAGAAACAGATAGTATATATGATAAAGATTTTACAATCAAATATAACTGATTAGACAAAACCAAATGCCAAAGAAAACCTAAACACCTTTAATTTGGCGTACCATCATCCTATGCCTATAAGATGAAGATAATGGAATACAAGAAAGCACTTCTCGGACCCCCACAATAACAGAACTGATTTACCTGCAACAGCAGAAATTTAAGAGGTTAGTTATGCATATTATGTCAATAAATGTTGGTGTTGTGAAGAAAAAAAAATGATGCATTCAGAAGAATGAAATATACATACAGAGGTTTCGTTATGGGCCTGCAAACAACTATAGTCCCCAAGGTAGCCATATCTCTTTGACAAATTTTTTTTCATACTGCAAAGTAAAGCAACGACCATTAGATTCAAAATCCCTTACAGTATGTGATCTTAACTAATTGCCAATATCAACAAAGAGAATACTAACATCTGGTAAACTTTTAATTTCATTAGAGCACTTTAACCAATCTGCTGCACAAATTAACACTTGAACTGTCTCCTTTGACCGAGATGCACGATAGTGATCAACATTTCTGTGCAGAGTGCCTAAGGCAGACCTTGAAGTTGCACCAACGATAGGTATTGACAATATATCACATGCCAGCTTGGACAAAATATCGTAGCCATAACATCTGCCTTTCCACCACTCCAAGGCATTGAAACTCTTATCTAGCCAACTATAGGGTACATCTTCCAGGTATTTGTCCAACTCAGACTTATTAGATTCAGCAGGTCGCTCCTTGGACAAGTAAAGCTCGAATTCCTTCTCAATTCTAGATAGTGGGTCCTTATCATTTCCAGTATCAACACTGGTACTAGAAGAACAACCTTTTGGACAATCTCCATGCATTCCCTGTCCTCGGTTGCTTGAAACTTGATTGACAACATAAGCATTGAAAAGCTCATATAAGGCATCACGAACAGAAGTCATTTGTCTTTTAGCTTCAACTTCCGGATAGATTTCTTGGAGACAAAACTTGAGAAATGTCATATTAAATCTTGGATGCAAGACTGTAGCTATAGCTACCAACAAGGGAAGTTCACCCCAAAACTTGTCAAATTTCCCTTTCATTTTAAGAACCACAGCCTGCAAATAAGCGTTCTCGGCCATTGATTTTCTATTCAAAACTTCTCTTATTCTCCAAATACCAGACATAAATATCTCTGCAGTTAGATGTTCACTTCCTAAAAAATCATTTTTGACACTATCAAGAACTTTTAAAATTTGACAAACTTGTTCACCCCTCTCCCAGTCTTCTGAAGTAGGCAGCCAGTAGTAATCTGGATCACTAACTTGATATCTAGGAAATACATCTCTGAACTCCACGGCAGCCACTACCATGGAATATGTTGCATTCCAACATGTAGAATCATCTAGAATCAATTTCTTTGAAGGCATATGCAACTGTTTGACAATCTCACTAAACTTGAGAAGCCGTTCTTTTGATAAACTCAGATATTTAACACTTTCACGTATCTTATCCACAAAATTCCGAATCTCATGAAGTCCATCCTGTGCCATGAGATCTATGATATGTACGTGACAACGCTGATGAAATACCTTACCACCAAATAAAAGCTTTTGATTCGAGCCAATTCTGAGCTTCAGATGATCCAAAGTAACACCAGAAGCTGATGAACAATCTACTGTAATTGAAGACACTTTATTTTCAATCCCCCAATCAAGCAAACACTGGAAAATAGCATCAGAAATAGCCAGTCCAGATCGCGGAGGTGGCGCATCACATAAGCCCAATAAGCGCTTTTGCAATTTCTGCTCGGTATCAAAAAAATATCCAATGAGGCACACATAAACTGCTTTCAGACCCACAGGCCACAACTCTGCAGTAAGGCTTAACTGATCAACAGTCTCTAACAATGCCTTCAACTCTTCTTTCTCATTCTCATAAACAACAAGGCAATCACTCCTCGCAATCCTAGGTGGTATCTTCTCAAACTTCGGATTAAAAGAATTCACAAAAGAATTGAAAACTTTGCTCTTAAACATCTTAAACAAACACTTATTCACAATCACCATTCCTGCAGCAGCATATCTCACCTTTTCTTGATCATACTTAAAATCCTTAAGAATACGCACATTGTCAATCTTAACACTACGCGTCTTATAAGTCATAATCAAACGCTTCTTATTGGTCTCCTCGTGACCTCGGCATTGTTCAAAATGCTCCCGGAATTGAGCCATACCACCACCACCACCACCAGGTTCAACAACAAATTTTGTGTCACAATGAACACATTTTGCTTTCTTAACACCATTTGAAAGAGTTATTTCCTTAAAACCATTCATAGCCGCATAAGTTCTCTTCAAATCTTGTTTTTTAGTATCGACAACATCTTCATTGGCATCCATTCCTAAAGTATTTACTACATTGTTTTCTAGAACTTCCTTAACATCTTCATTAGCATCCATTACTAAAGTATTTACTACGTTGTTTTCTAGAACTTCCTTAACATCTTCATTAGCATCCATTACTAAAGTATTTACTATTTTGTTTTCTAGAACTTCCTTAACATCTTCAATGACATTCATCTGCACAAAGTGATGCATATAACTTTGAATCAAAAATTGCTCAATAACATCTGAAAAAGAATTATGAATCAAAAATTGCTGGGAACGAAATTGATTAAAGAAAAATCACATCCATATCATGCTTGATTGACAAAGATAATAAACGCTAATGCAAAAAGTTACATACAAATTGAAAGGAAAATAAAGAGAGAGCGAAATAGTTAGAGAAATTACTTACAGTTAACCGGATAGCTTTTTTTGACACTGGGATTTAGAAAGAGGCACAGTAATAAAGATATTTATTTACATGCCCTCAAAATGAGCGGCAATTTTCTATTTTGCTATTTCTTTTTGGCGCCTAGTTAATACGATGACGTTTTGATTTAAACTTTAAAATAAATTTGAAAAAGATAAAAAAAAAAAAGTAGATAATAGAATTTAGCTACAAACCCAATTTGACAACTTATAAACAAGTCATATTACGCATTAAATAAGTCATATGACAAAAAATACACTTTAATGATCATATGAGTTACCACATAGTTGGTTTGTACCCTTAGGCTACGAATTGATTTGTAGTCACTAATCCGTGCTTATTTAAATAAATCACTTGTGATTAAAAATACACGTGGATAATTTTATTAAGAAAATAGTTTATCTTACTTACAAAAAAAAAAAAAAAAAAAAGGACATAGTTTTCCTTCAACTCAGTTTAGAGGAATTCTTCTTCAACCATTATGTGGCAACTAAATAAACTATCCACGTATATTTTTAGTATATAATATTTTTAATAATAATATGATTTTTTCAAATAATATATATAATGATCTATTTACTTGACATATAGTAATTTAAAAAAATTATTCTAAACCGGATTAGAAATAAACTATGTGCATCTAATTGTTACGTGGTGGATTGTGGAGAAGAACCGGATAGAAACTGACTTATAGACAAACAGTGCACAAAAATATGTGTAATAATTATCCGTTATAAGGCGGTGTCCTTTTGGTTTACTCTGTCTCCGCCTTACACTTGGAAAAGAAAAAGTATTTAGATATTATCTCTGTTTTTGTTTTCTTCACCAAAAAGGAGTACTCCATTCAAAAATATCTACAATCTTGCAGCCATAAAAGTCTCCCTCTTTTGTTATCAAAAAACAGTCTCCCTCTTTTTCTCTCTCTCTCGCTCTCGTTCTCTCTTTGTGTGTGAAATCTAGGGTTTCTGATAAACTCGCGAATCAGACTCGTTAACAGGTTGGTATGCTTTTTAATTTTTGCTTCAATTTTGCTGCTTTTTCTTTTCTGTTGCGCTCTTTTGGGTTCCCAAGAAAAATAAAGAGGTAATTATTAATTTCAAATATTCTCTCTTTTTGCAAATTGAAAATCAAAATAATTATGTGGAAGCTTTGATTAGAGGTTAATCATCGAATTTTGTGAATGAGAATATTAGAAAAATTCCGAGAAATTATTTGTAAAGTTTAATTCTTTTGCAATTTCTTAGGAACCCAACAGTGTAACTTTTTCGATTTAATTGACTGGGAAGCTGATTTATATTTTACGGTTTTTATTTTATTGCAATATTATATGTGATAATCACTCTATTATATCTTCTTCTTTTTTTAAATAAAAAAAGAAATTTTTTTCTATTGCATGTGGATTAAGCAAAAAATTGTGTCTTAATGAGGTATATATATCTGTCAGTGTTGAATCCTGTATTTGTTTGAAGTTTGAGAAAATTGTTATTAGTATAGATGTTGTTAGTACTTGAAAGATGTTGGAAATTGATGTTACTATAAACTAATCCATGGCCGAACTCGTAGTTTTGGGACTAAGGCTTTGTTGTTGTTCTTGTTCTTGTTCTTGTGTACTGGACTGACTTTGATTTAAATAAAAGTTGATTTAAATAAAAGTTGATTATGAAGGAAGGATTTGAGCTATGGGGAAGAGGAAATCAAGAGCAAAGCCACCACCTAAGAAGAGGATGGACAAGCTGGACACTGTCTTTAGCTGTCCTTTTTGCAACCATGGCACAAGCATTGAATGCCGGATGTAAGTATATATGCGATTTTCTTTTATGCTCTATGAGTATCATATGTAAAGGGGTGTCTAATTTTCAAGTATATATGAAGTTTGAGATGCTCTTTGGCCCAAATATCTCAATGTGACTAGTGGGGAACTGATGGACATCAATACTATGTTGAAAACAAACTCTCTCTTTCTCTTTTAGTACGTCAATGTGCTTGTTCTCCTTTCTCAATTCCTTGACTCAAATCAATTCCACTACACTCACCTAGCTAGCTCTATGGGGTCAGTCGGATATACCCTTTTTTGGGATGCCTTCTTGGCGCCATGGATAGGGATGCCAACACCGGCTCCTACTCTTTATCTTCTAGCCTATAATAGCATTTTGGCTGATTATGTAGTGGAAGGTCATGTGAACAAATGTGTATAAGGTTGATTTCATATGTTGAGGTTGTGGAGTACATAGTTTTATTCTTACTTTTTGAACTCATCTGGTTTCAGTGATATGAAGAACTTGATTGGGGAAGCCTCGTGCAGAATATGCCAAGAGAGCTTTAGTACCACTGTCACAGGTAATTTGTAAAGGCATTGCTTTGCCATGTATAAAGTGATATTCTTTGAATTGATTTCCAATTCAAGAGGGCATTTTTTCAAGAACTTGCACATGCAGCTGTTTTCCTCTTTGATCAACATTTTTTAATATCATAAATTTATGAGATGTGGTAGGGGGAATAGAAAGCTAAAAGGGCATGCTGATTACTGAGATTATTATTAAACAGATTCTTACACTTTTTCTCTCTTGTACATGCAGCTTTATCCGAGCCAATAGACATGTAAGTGCACTCTCTCTCTCTCTCTCTCCATCTCTCTCTCTCTCTCTCTCTCTCTCTCTCTCTCTCTCTCTCATGTTGAAGTTGTGACTGCAGATACAGTGAGTGGATTGATGAATGTGAAAAGGTTAACAACCTTGAAGATGATGGTGCTTAAGAGGAGAACCGATGCGCGCGAATAACAGTTTCGGTGTTGGAATAGTTATCTATTAATTTTCAAGCCAGTAACTATCTTGGTGGGAGCAGTCTGCAAACAATATCATATAGTTTAAGTAGGACTCTGGTACATGGTATTTAATTCCATGTTAGTGAGAGAATAATTAGTGCACACATCAAGGAAACCACATTAATAACATGCCCAACTGAGGCTATCCAAATATCAAGTATTCCAATGCTTTGTGCTGAAATATGTAATTTTTATATGCTGCTGATGTAATGTGATTACATGATGTATGATAGTCTATGGTTTACATTCTGTACTCTTCTTTAAATGATCAATGATAAGTTGAGGGCCTCAACCTTGGTTTTTAAAGTGCCCTGCCTAAGTTACAGTGATACTAGGCATTCAGTCCTTTTTTCATGTAGACTACAGCATGCATGTGTTTGAATTATCTTCTTTATTTGCGGGGAATCAATTTTTCAAATATTCTCTCTTTAAGCTATCGGAAACTTAAAGGGCGCAATGGTGTTTTTGCTTTGGTATATGAACTTGTTATAAGACTACATTACTGGATTTCATGATACTAGGCGAGTGAAGTTCTTACCCAAGTATGGATGCAAACCGCAAAAGACCGGATGGTGTATTGTATGCCAAAATTGAATACTTCACTCTTAAAGAGGCAAACTACATTGCCATGGATAATTATTCGGTATTTTGGGAGTACAATGGCATGTAGGAGTGTAAATTTTACCGACACAACCGTAAGAACCGCATCGCACCTCACTACGCAAAAACCGATCTTAATAGGTGCAGGTACGTGTAATAGGAAAACCGCACTACACCTCACTGATTACACCTTTTAGTATGTTATACTTATATGCTAATAGTATATGCAGGTGATATTATGTGAAAGTTAAGATTGTATTATATTTGTATAAATATGACATATATGTGGAAGTTGAGGTTGGAAATTATGATTCATTCTATGAGATATGTATGTTATAATTTTTTTTCTTCTTAAATCTTCAGATTGAGATTGAAATTATGATTTATATTTGTATGTTATAGTTAGCCAAATTTTTTAATTGTTGTAAAGGTGAATTTTTAAGATTAAAATTGACATTTGAGCTGGTCCAATCCGACCCAAATGAGTTCAACCCAAATCGCAAGACCGCACCTACACCGCACCGTACTGTACCAAATCGAACCATGCCGCGCCAAAACCAATCTTAATAGATGCAGGTGCAAGTACGTGTAATAGAAAAACCGCACTATAAAGTGTAGGTGCATAAATCCAGAAAAAACCGCACCGCACCTCACCGATTACACCCCTAATGGCATGATGCTCCTTCTCACATAATAAAAGGTCCAATTAATTAAATTCATAACAAAATCGACCATTTATGTGAAAAGATGGAGTACCACATCGTTGTACTCTAAAAGTACCTAACAATTTTCCTTGCGAGACACCAACTGTAAATTTCAAAACATTCATCCACAAATTTTTCAATGATCATGGCAAGATAACTAAAGAGATATCCTTCAACATCTTCTAAACAGATAACTATATGCCACCGGCCACAATACATATAGCAGACCAACTTTCTTTTTTCTCTCTTTTTTTGATGAAAGACTACCTTTCATTAACTTTCATATGGACATCATTAGCATCATTTTAAAAACACAAAATATGACAAATTATAGCAATAGTAGGCATCCATCTATTCCAGTATTGGTGAAAGTAAATGGTTTCTAGTGTTCAACATATCACAATTAGTTATAAAATGGACTAGGGAAAAGCACCCATTTTCTCTGTTTGTCACCATCTTCCAGAAGTTAGAAATAAGCTCCAGTATCCGGGACAGTCTAACACAGCACGTCTTGTGAGAATGAGCTATTCACAATTCTCCAAATGGCAAAAAATGAGCTTCACTTCATGTTATTGATGACCGAACAAGTGTTGAGAAAAAGGTAAAAAACATAAACCCCATGACTGCCTAATGTAACTAAACAACACGCAGCTTGTTCAACATCCATCCAAGCTTTCCTCGTTTACGTCAGGTAATATTCATTTATATTCTCCACAAGATAATCATATGGTGCATTCATCTCATACTCAAGTGTCCCATTTGTTGGTGCCAGACGATTAGGAACAGAATAAACACTTCCAACACCAACCTTTGCATTAACCTTGGCCCTCCCCTTAACAGAGCGCTTATTATCAGATGGAAACTCAGCAGAGAGCCTTCCCATCTGCTTCTGCAGATCAGCAACTGAATCATTGGCTATTTTTCCTTTGGAGTTCTTCTTCCCATCAACAAGTTTCAGTTCCAATCTATACAAAGCACAAGCATCACACTTGTTGATCTCATATTCATAGAGGTGCCACTCAAAATAGTTAAGTGGTTGTGGATCCATATAGTAGGATCTCTTCAGGCCTCCATGTTCATTCATCACTTGCTTCCTGGACTCATGCCAACCACGCCCACTGTAATCTGGCAATGACCTCTGCTTTCTGTTCCCACTCTCAAATGCTCTTCGAGGCTTATCAAAAAAGAGCCATTCCCTAATTGTTTCACCTTCCAGAACAGATAGATCAAAGAGTTCTGCAAACATATAGCAGGGTTAGAATGTACCCAGTTCCAACCATTACAAATCACCACTAACAAATCAGGAAAGCGAAGGAAGAAATAAAAACCTACCAGGTGCATTCCATGGAGACTTTGCAGTTGCGGCTCCCTCACATTCTGGGATACCAACATCTTTTCCTTGTGCCTTTGCACTAAGAGCAGAAAAAAGCAGAGCATCCTTTAGGCCAATGCCTCCAGGTCTTAGCACAGGACCCATGCCAGGTGGACCTTCATTCAACGCTAAAGCAGCATGGAAGCTACTGCAATAGTCTTGACACCATTCCAAGCCATGAGCAGGCCTTGGACAATCCCAAAGCGCACATTTTGGGCCTAAGAAAGCAGAAGGTGGAGGGCATATACTTGGGAGACAGCTAGTAGTCTGAGGCATCGCACCCTCTGCAGATAAATCTATACCAAAACAACCAGGATAGAGGTTGTGCTCAAAATCTGGTTGCAACTCAAACTGATGATAGTCCACATGAGTAGCCCCTTCCATGTTATTAACTGCCACATCACGAACTTCTGAAGAGGGGTTTTTGCATTCACCAATCAATGAAAAACCATGGTCCTGTTGCCCCTGATTCTTCACAGTAAATCCCTGCAACATATCAATTACAATGACCAGTGAATGCCCATTTTCAAACCTAGTTGACATGTCGTTGCAATAAAAAATAGAATTGGTAAACATTAAAAAAATGTAGATAATGAAACTTAATAAATAAAAAATTAATAATAGAACACAATTACAGTAAAAACCAAAGCATAATTAACATATGCTCTAGCTAAAAGAGTGCACTTATGGTATAATTTTCTGCCCCCTTATCACATGTGTTATGCTTTTTTTCTTTGAGGGGTTAAAAAACAACTAACCTAAACTACTAATTTCACCAGAATAGTATTAAGAAAATTGAAAGAGTTGCAGCTATTATAATGTTAAGGTTCTTAATTATTCTTTTTTTTTTTATCAATAAGAGAGCAAGCCCTTAAACCTCCTTTTTTCTTTTATATCTCTAGTGACTAGTCAAATCAAAGTGTCACATCCAAACTCATATATTAACAAATCCAAGCTGATCTTAATCAACAAAACCCACACAAAAATCACAAATTATAACAGGAGTCATCATAAAGTTCAGAAAACCCACCTCTTGAAAGACCACATCTTCTCTAACTTGCACGCTTTGATCGTTAGGCTCATGCTTCGGTGCAGCTAATGGACTAGTGGCATCATCTTCCTCCTCACAAAGCTGCAACAGTCGATAAATATCCGAGGAGAACGACCCAAGACTACCACCCTATACATTGTCACACATAGAGACCAAAAATTTCACAATCATGCCAATTGGAATTCAACCATAACCACCACAAATTCACAGTTCACACACAACATCCTTGTTGCAATACAGATACATATATTACATACATCTACATACAAATATATATATATGTACTTCAAGATATGCACTCAAAAAAAAAAGTTAACAAATTCAATACAAATGCTAACTTGTTGCAGAGATGAAGCTGGGGAGGGCTCATTGAGCTCGGCTTTCCACTCACGGAGCATCTGATGGACTTGCTCCTCGAGTACAGAGACATCAACCGTGCGGCTCTCCTTCCTTGCAAACTGCAAATCCATGAACATCCCTTGCAGGTCATCAACCCGGTTCTTCGCCTTATCCTTGAATAGCTTATGTGATGCAGACCTACAATTGCTCTTTGACCCCTTCCCCATTGCAAAAAAGAAACCCACAACCTTAATTCACTATAAACCCCTGCAATCCACAAAACAAAACAAACCAAATTTCACATCAAAAACAATGAGACCTCAAACCAAAAGAGCAACCCAATTACACACAATTTATAAGCAAATTTATCAAGATAATAAACATAACTCCGAAGAAAAAGAAAAAAAAAAGGTTAGTCCTTTAGGCCCAAAAAACAAACATTCCTAAAGACCTTTTATGATTTCAAATCAGATATGTGTGAGATTAGCACAACTTTGCTACAAATACAAGAATTAGTAAAGTAATTCTCAGTACAAACGATGCTAATAGATTAAAACCAACCCAAAAACAAAAACATAAAAAAGCTCAAAACTTTGTGCCCAAAACCCAACAAAATTAACAGAAATTCGCTGAACAAAAAAAAAAAAAAAAAAAAACCCAAAATTGGAAACGAATTTTATCCAATTACAACAACATAGACATATAGAACCAGACCCAATATTTTTTGCATAAAGAAAAGTAATATACCAGATACAGAGAGAAACCTTTAGCTGATCGCAGTCCAAAACAAAAAGGAATTCAAAACTTAATTCAGAAGATCTCTCTCTCTCTCTCACTCTCTCTCTCTCCCTCAAGCTCTGAGAGATATAGAGTGAAAGTGCTAGGAAATCGTAAGAAACAAAGAGAGAAAGAGAAAAGGCAAATATTCGAGAAAGACTAGACTGGTCGAAAAAATAAAAAAGATGCTTACCTCCAAAGTTTTTTTCTTTTTCTTTTTTTTTTTTCTCATATTCATATTCCTATTTTCCTAATCAAAAAGTTATTTTCCCTTTTCTTTTCTTTTTTTTTTTTTTTTTGGTTTTTGTTTTTTGTTTGGATTTTAATTTTAGAGAGTACAGAGTACCGACTCTATAACTAGTCCTCTCTTCTGGGAGAGCAATGTGGACGCGCCAAAAGCTAAAGTATATGTTAATTCTTATTGTTATGATTTGCCCTTTGGAATTTAGTGAAATTTAGATATGGGACATTATGTTTTAACTGATTTAATGGGTGGATAGTTGGGGTAGTTTTGGAATTTTCGAGGTTTTGTTTTCATTGGTAAATGCTTTGGTATGTGTGTGTGTGTGAGATAAGGAAAGCAACGATGATCTGTCACACACTCTCACACTCACCAGTTCAGCTTATGCTTTTCATTTTCAAGTTTCATCCTCAAAGTACTGTGGCTTTTGATTTTTTAGTACTAAGTAAATGCTTAATGTCAAGCTTTTGGTCCACTTATCAGTTTGGGAGTTTGAGTTGGGGTTGAGTTTGGACTCCGTACGTCTTGCTGTTTGAGACAATATTATCCTTTTTTCTATTTTTTTTCTAATGAGATGTTGACAACCTTTTTGAACATGTGATTTTTTTTTTTGGTTTTGGGGACAACGTTTAATTAAGATTAGGACATATACAATTGCAATGTCTTTGTAGATTATTGGTTCTTTTTTTCTTGGTTGGTTGTTTGCAAGATTTGTCTCAAATCTTACTCTCTCTTTTTTAGTTTACTCTTATGAGGATATTTTTAGATTAATAGTGTTTTGTGGGGAAATTTTGGATGATAGATTAAAGCAAGAGTGATAAAATCACATACCATGTTACACGCCATGAGCATGACTTTTACTGGGGATAATTTTTTTTTTTTCTTTTTTTTTAATGCAAAATATACCCTTAAATTATGATTTTTAGAGGGTCGGGAATCAGTTTATTTGGTTGGGTAAGGCTTAGGTTCAGTGCACAGGAGCACTGGACCGTTGGGATTCTGTCACGTTGTCCAAGTCCCGTTAATGTACAATTTTTATGGACACATGGCAGCATTTCTGTGAAGGAAGGGAATCCATTTAATGCTACTGTGTACTGGTACCCAAACCATTCCCTTTATTTGGTTGGCTAATGCGACGCCTTTCAAGACAATGCGTCTTGGGTCGTGGGCAGGAGACAAGTTCAATCGAATTAAATGGGGTTGAAGGTGGATGCGACGCAATAAAGATTGATATGAGATTGATTTGTGGCTCAGACAACTCTCATTTTGAGGTCTTTTTGGTTCAATCAATAGGCTTTTTCTATAACACTGATTTGAAAATTAACATTTTGGTTTTATGCCTTCTCTATCCCCACCATTGCTAACATGGAATTTTTTTAAGCTCTCTAAATCCTTAATTATTATTTCATGAAAAAATTATTAGGTATTCCAGAAGTATATTAAATGTGTATTTTTTCTTTTCACAAAAGTAGTGGGTTCCATCATGAATTTAATTAACGGGACCCACAACTTCTGTGAGAGGAAAAAATACGCATTTAATATACTTCCGGAATACTTAATAATTACCCTCATTTATGGTTCCTTTGTTTTATATACATTTGATTATTATAAGGAGGAATCCTTCAAATGTAGTTCTAAAATACTAGTTAGAAGTTTTGCACTCATAACCTTATAGATCCATGAAACCTATAAGTTTAGTGTCACAAATAAAACTACAGACAAACCATTGAGTAGGTAATTACAATTATCTTAAAAAAATATATAATGATAAAGTCTAAAGAGTAAATCATGTGGTAAGATATTTGAATAATTGAAATGCATTAGTCAATAATTATTCGCTTTGTTTGATTTTGAGTTTCATGATTTTTTAAGCCCATAAATCACAAGTAAATATTGTTACACACCTATATATTTACACATCATTCAAAATAAACATACATTCACAAATATCCACATTTTAACTTGTATATACGAATAATTATGTAATAAACATGTATCATTCTCCTAAAGCACACCTTATGCAAGTAACTTGCGTATTAAGATTTAAATTACTTTAATTCTTTTGGTAAGATATTCTCAAACATAATTCATTGCCACGTGCTCAAATGATATTAACCAATAAGGTGGGATTAATCTGAAATTTTGACTTGGCAAAGTGAGATCGGTCACTTAACAAACAAAAAAACGACTGATAGAAGCAAAACCCAACAAGGCAATTCCTTTCTTTTTGCCTTTGCACTTACAACCACAAAAATAAAATAAAAAAACAATTTTTTTTTTTCTTGCCGGTGATAAAGTGAAAGATGAGGGGAGTAAGGAAGGTATAAAGAACATGCCCACTATCATCCACCAGATTCCTTTCTCGATGCCACATCGTGGCAGAAGACTTCAAAAAGGATGGCTATTTAAGCCAGATTATTATCCAAACAACAAAAATCAATCATATTCCTAATTCCTTCTATAATTTAATACTCGAAAACAGATTATAGATAATATGGGATATCTGTGCCCATGATGACCATTCAGCTTCAAATAAAAAATACGGAAATCATCTTTCATCATCCTCTTTTCTTTTTTTTTTGAAATGATAACTTTTTATTTATTGAATATAATTTATTATTATTTTTAATTGAAACGATAGCTTTTTATTTATTGAATATAATCTAACTTTACAAGAAAAAGAACAAATAAAAATATAATCTGACTGTACAAGAAAAAGAAGTGAAGCGTATTGTCATCAATTACGGATAACTTCATATCTTGTGGTCGACTAAATCCAATTATTCACCTATTCTTTTTATTATAGGACTAGTTCTTTCTTTTTTTATTTTTTATTATTTGCAACATATTGAATAACATTAAAATGTAAAGTCAGCTGGTACGGAATGAAGTGAGGCATATTGTCACCAAGCTTGGCATGTTTTCTATTAAGAATCATTAGTATTGTTTCAAAATTCCCCTCCCCCACTTATTTGCAAACAAACAAACCCCACAAAAAAATAAAAAATAAAATTTAGACATCCCCCTCACTCTCGCCCAAGTGCATAAAAACAACAATGTCATGCAGACTAACTTGTGCCACAAGGCTTGGCAATCCCCCTAGTGTTTTCCAACAAAAACATCCAAGGTCTAAATCCTTCTTCCAGACTATAGAGTTATCAAAAACAAGGCTTGGCAATCAAAGACTAGATGCTAGTTGGCCTACCTTGTAATACAAGTGATTACATAACTCTTCTACCTCCTGCATATATACAAATTTTTTCTGAAAAGATGACCCAAGGTTAAAAGAATGCAAGAATGCAAGAAAGCATAAAGCTTTGCCTTTCTGAGGGAGAACTATTCAATATTTTAATCAATTAGACATTTTGTTACAAAACAGTAATTTTATTTGAAGAATCTAGTGCTTAGATCAAACAGATTTAGCTGCTTTTCCATTTTCCAGCAATACAAACATACCTCTCCATTTTCCAGCAATACAAACATACCTCGGTCGACAGCCCAGCTGTATTCCTTCATATTATTCTCCAGCAGTAAAAACTGAAACTCAGTTCTTATGGTATTCGCTATTCATTTACAAATGAGGTAGGCCAAGCCAAAATCAATATGAAAAGATGACCCAAGGTCAAAAGAAAGGGAAAAAGCAAAAATGTTTTCCCTTGCTGAGGGAGAACTATTTGATTAATCAGAAATAGTGTTCAAATCTGTAATTCATTTGAAGAACCTTGTGCTTAGATCAAGCCGGTTTAGCTGTCTTTCCGATTTCTGTATTAGTATTTTTGAAGTTGAAAATACCACCGAGCCCTCGTCCCTTGGCAAGCTGCTCTAGTTCCTCAAGTTTTTGCCTAAGAAGTTCTACTTCTCTTGCTAAGGCTTCATCTCTTTGCCTCATTGCCTGGTAAAAAAGTGAACAAAGGGGCATGTAATTTAGGCACAATTTAAAAATTTATTTATGCTTATCTTACTGAGAACCACAAAACGGTATAATTCACTATCATTAAAAAAAAAAAAAAAAACATTTTCTTATACAATTGAGTTTTGTAATATATCTTCCACTGAAATGCAGGATGGTAATAACCATTGACAATTCTGCCTTCAGATTATTGTTTTCATCCACAGCATTGTTAAGTATATTAGCTTAATTCCTTTCAAAACACACACACACATTTCTTAACAACAATTCATAGAAAAGTGTGATTTAAGCATCCGCTAGCAAACTTTCAAAAAGAAGATTCATTGTCTCAAAACTTTGTGCACTCTTAGAGCAATAGAAATGTACTAATTAATAATGGGTATGTTAAAAGTAGTGGGGAATATAGGAATTGATTCTTTTCAGAAAGACTGAAAAGAAAGTCATATCATGATATTTTAGAAACCCCTAAATATCTAATCATGAAGTTTCATTTGTATTAGTCTATCACAACCTCAGCTCAGCTCATCTAGACAGTGCTTCTTAGGTTTGTCAGATGATATTCACATATCAGTCAAGAGTTTCCCAGTCAGTGTAGTTATTATAAACTGTAAAGCTGTAGATGTCTAGTTCATCACGAAATAGAGCTTCCTGGTCAGTATAGTTATTATATACTGTGCAGGATGCATAATACAACTTGTGAGAATACAAAATTTATACATGACACCGATATTTTTCTTCCCGCAGAACGATGGCAGTAAGCCTCCATTAAAACAAAACCTGATGTGAGCAATACAAACACTTCTCTTTTCGGCCTATTTCTAAAAGCAAAATTGTTCTATATGAAACCCTAACACAAGAAACTAATTCTGGGTTGAACAATTGAACTCCTTGATAATTTTGGAAAATTGATTAACTTTAGTTTAGTTTAGTTAGTTTGCCTTGATAATTTAATTGAAGAAAATAATAGACTGACAAAAAGAAGAGGAAGAAGTAAATAAAGGGGAGGTTTTAAAATTTTCCAATATTTGATATTTAACTATAGTGTATACCATCTTGAATGACACTTCCTCCTCTCATAAGATTGGGATGGACAGTGAGGTCATGGATTCAAGGCCAATGAGTGCGAGTGTAACTTACCATTACTAAATAAAATAAAACAGAAAGAAAGATATGCAGAACCCAACTAGACATATCTAATGACATCTCAAGAATCCCGTCAAGAAATATTTTTTTGGGTGCATGACTGCCTCTTGAAAGAACTCTAGATATCTCATTAGACCAAATGAAATAAACACAAGGGTTAAGTATCACAGACAGAGATAAGTATTTCCACATCACCTCAAGTTCTTGCTTGCGTAATTCCTCCTTTCTGGCTTCTGATCTAGCACTTCTTTGCACCTCCAAGATCACAGCAACTCCTGCAACCTATATAGGCAGAAATTTGAGCATGTAAGTACTCACAAAACAATCTATATCTATAAATATACAATTGGTTTTTAGTGGGATGAGCAACCAAAGAAACAAAAAGTGCTCGCTAACCATGAATCAATATATTTACTATCTTCGTCTTGTAATACAACATCCAAGAGCAACACGAGAGATTGGACAATTTCTAGTGTAATCCTAAGGCATCATGAATAATTCAAAATTTCGTAGTTGATAAGCTCAGAATGGAGGTGATTCAGTTAAAGTTTAAGAACGGATAAATAAGTGGTGACAGCAATGGACGTTACAGAAAAGGGAAAAGCATCCATATATTGGAACTCTAAAAATCTAAGAGATTTATAAGTTGAACATAACAAGCAATTATTGTATTCTACACATTATGTATTACTGACAAAAAAGAATCCCATAAATAGTTGGAAGATTGGCAGACATTATCAAGCTTCTTTGTTCTCATCCAAGCATTAGCATTTCTCTCTTTTTTTTGGGAGCATATCAGCTGCAATGGCTGAATATGCAATCCCTACAATGTGAACAATTGGCCCAATAATAAAACTACATGTAATTAAAAAAAAACATGTCAGCAAGTGAGGTGTCAAACCTAAAACAAAGATTTTCTTCTTCCCTGTGACCAAACAAACCCAAACTTCCATCACCAGCCAAAACAACCCCATTCTGCCGGCGTCCTCAGCCCCAACGATGGCCGCCACCTCACCTTTTTTTTTTTCCTTCTTTCTCACCGATGAAGATCATGGCGTAAGCCACTTCGAGTACTTCGATGAAGATCACGGCGCTATTGGTGCTGAAGCACAACTCGGATGGGTCGGATCCGGTGATATTGGCAAAGGCGTTGGGCGTAAGAGTTAAGACACAGGTACTGGGATGGTGGCGTTGGAGTGGATAGAACAGCATAAAGGTTTCCCCTCCCCTATGCTGGACGGATTGGTGCTGGGATGGTGGGGTTCGCTTGGCGGCAGTGCGAGCAACGAAGACGATGAACTCCTTGACGCCTGCACCTCTACAGCAACAATAGCGCCGTGATCTTCATCGAAGTACTCGAAGTGGCTTACGCCGTGATCTTCATCGGTGAGAAAGAAGGAAAAAAAAGGTAAGGTGGCGGCCATTGTTGGGGCTGAGGACGCCGGCAGAATGGGGTTGTTTTGGCTGGTGATGGAAGTTTGGGTTTGTTTGGTCAGAGGGAAGAAGAAAATCTTTGTTTTAGGTTTGACACCTCACTTGCTGGACATGTTTTTTTTTAATTACATGTAGTTTTATTATTGGGCCAGTTGTTCACATTGTAGGGATTGCATATTCAGCCATTGCAGCTGATATGCTCCCCTTTTTTTTATTGGTAACTTACACATGCACCCGATGAGCCTCACCCTCCACCTAGCACTTATAAGAGGAGGAGGTGTCAATTGAGCTAGAGCTCATAAGCATTTCTCTTACATTAAACAAAAAGGTTATTTTAAAATTCAAACTCTAACCAAAAGGCTGCAGAAAATAGCAGACTCAACCACACTACTTTCTTTTTTTTTTGTAAACAATGCACAAATACCTCGATAATATTAATTCAACATGCCCATTAATAAAAATAGTAAGTGTTTATTTTCTTACAGTCACATATAAGGTCATAGGAAAATCAAGTCAGCTATAACAAAGAATTTCGTGGAATTGTTTCTTCCAGTCAGGCTGTTGTTGTTTCAAACTAAACAAGGCAACCCAGATTGCAATTTAACACCGGTGCCTTGTGGTTCAGCTTTATCATTTGCCTTACCCAATAATCAAATCCTACAAGGAAATTTTATCATACAATTAGTGAAATTCTCTATGCACCCTGTGAGCACAAGTATCTTCACTTTTGTCATCCCTATGCCCAAACCTCACCTTCCAGCGTAATACAAAGAAAGGACAGAAAGCATCAAATTGCAATTAAATTTCAATTCAACCATAAAGAGTGAGCTGAGATTTAACTTGTGTTACGTTTTGACATAGGAATTAGATTTGCCTAAACAAATCCTTTCACTGCTTTACAATCAACCTATTGAGAATCACATTATATCTCACAAACCTAAGTCATTGTGCACATCTAAACACAATATTAGTTAGTCTGATCCAAGGCATTACTTCAGTCATCTAAGACTTTACTACTCTTTATATTATCAGCTTTTCAAGTCATTGAGTAACAATAACACAGAGTCCAACTTTTCTATAACTTTCTAAAGGTTTGAGTATATAGCAGCAGACAAATTTACAGATACATTTATTATACCTTGGCTTGTATATACTTGGAAAATTACATATGCATACATATACAAAAGTATGCAGGATAGCACAATGCAAAAACACACTTCAGTGGTCAAATTCTACTATTACATTTTTTGTATATGAGAGCAGAAGAGTTGGGGTAAGAGGGGGGAGAAGGAATTGTTTTAGGAAAATGCTAGAGCTACTACCAATTTTACTATAAAAAGGTTTACAAACTAACGTGACAATGAATGTGATCCACATCAACAACATGATAAATAAATTTTCAAATTTTTGTTTGTGATTAAGGGTTGATGGATCCACTACAGGTTGTTGTTGTTGATTAAGGGTTGATACATCAGTTTGTAAGGCTTGTATGTAAAATTTGTAGTATCTGTAACATCACTCATTGTTATATTATGCAAACAAGTAAAATAATTATACCGAGAAGACAAAGAGTTCCCCAATAAGGTCTACAGCAGCCTGAACAGCTTTCTCTTCATTCAAAGGGCGAATCTCAACATCAGTTGCGTGACCATATATCCGTCTCTGAATTTGTGTCGTGAGTCGATGGTTTGTCTGTTCCAATTATCATCATAAAAAATAACACATTTAGAGCCCAACAATTCCCCTTTTTTTTCTCTAATATACAAACAACAAAGTCTAAATTTCAACACAAGCAATTATGAAACAATTAGATGTTTTTGAAGATAACCCATATAGCATATGTGTATAAGAATTTTCTCACAAACTGATACAGTAAATAGAAGCTTCAACAATGGATATTACCAATTCCTAGATTTCTTTATTTTAAGTTCAAATTCATAGTTTCCACACAAACAAAATGAGTCATGCCCTTATGTTCACGATATATAGTCATGCCCAAATGATATACATTAACACCCAGTTGATAAAATGAGATTAGAAATGTGTTCGTGAGGGTTTAGTAGTACCTGGGCCATATCGATGATGAGCTGGCGGAACCTGGGATGAACCGCAGCCTGATTCTTTAGCCTGCTAGCCACGGGTTTGCTGAGAGTCTTCAAGGCCAACGTCCCTAGCTTCAATAGAGGGAGTACCATTACTATAATTTCAAAATTGTTAATGAGCACCAACTGCTTGATCTTTGGCCTATGTGGAACTAATAAAGAAAAAATGCGAGCTTAGAAATGTTCGAAATGGGTGGGTTTAAAAAGGGTCGTGCGGAATGTTGGGGTGACTTGAGGTTTGACTGGATCAGAAGCTGGCTTTCTTGGTGAAGAGGGCAGACCAGGTTGTCAACTTGCCCAGGTTGTCAACTTGCGAAGGTCAGAGGAAAGAGAACAAGGCATTGAAGAAATGGGAATTGTCAAAACTTATTATTGTTATTCGAAATTGTGAATTAGACATGCTAGTGGGAGACATATGGAAACGCACTCATTGTAGGGCTGTTTTGGTGAGGGGAGATGCCTTTTGTTGAACTTGAAAGTGCAAAAAACCATTGAAAAGTTAATTATTTTAGGATTTTAGGATAATTATTAATACCTAACCATTAGATCTTCTAAAGATTTTAGGATAAGTATTACTATCTAACCATTTTTTAGAACAAATGAATTTAAATTTTGTCACCACATCAATTTTAAACATTTTTTTTTATATATAAAATGAAAAAAAATGAGAGGAGAATATTTGGGATTCAAATCTATATTTTCGTAATATGGAGAATTGTGCGGTGTCAATAAGCCATAAGGTTATTGTCAAATTTTTTTTTTTTATAGAAAAAATAGATAACTAATACTGAATTATTGAATAAAATCAAGGTTTAAAACAAGCATAATATATGGAGGAACATATTATGTCTGAAAAGTTAGGTTAGGACATGCTTTTACACTCCTGGCTTAGGCATGACCAACATTGTTTCCCAATCGTTTAGTGTGGCTAAAAGAATGCTACCATTTCACATTCTCAATGATATATCCATAACTGACAGTGTTGGTCTTAGTGTTCACTAATGCATGGGGTATGATCTCACAGTCACCTTCCAACTCGACTTCTGTAACACCCATGTCTAGTGCTAAATTCATAGTGCAACGTGTCGCCAAAGCTTCCACTATGTCCATTGAACTAATATATTGAATTTTATGAGTAAGAGCCACTATAGGAAGGCTAGCACTATCTCGAACAATGACTCCCAGTCCTGATTCATTGGTCTTCTTGAACACTGTTCCATCGTAGTTAACCTTATACAAGCCTGACCATGGGGGTTCCATTTCACCGGTAAGGGTCGTGGCCCTGTTTGAGGGCTCATGTAATGCACTGCCCAAAAAACCCCGCCAAGTATTCTAGGGTTTTTTTGGGGGAAATTATCTGTCAACTTATTTGCATAGGACATGAGGTCATAGTTGTGTTTCTACCATATGAAACATGTAAGCATTGCAAATTGGCTAATCTCATGTGTGTCACCTAAAGAAAATGTCTATTTTAGCAACTCTACAAAATCAACATACTGCCTATTTCGCATAACATGAAACCATGTCTCTTTATTCAAAGCCACTTGGAGCTTTTAACAACCCCAAAGAGCATGAAGACTATTTTCCACTGCACTACCCACACCCCTTGGCCGTTGCAGTTTGCTTATTTGATGATCTTCCTTCGCAACAATGCTTGTGATTTAAAAATACATTTTTATTGAACTTTTTGGCATCTAAGGCTCCATTTGTTTCGACGTAAAACATTTTTTGTAAAATGTTTTCATCATTTATGGGTATTTGTTTCGCTGTAAAATAAAAGTCAAAGGAAATTGTTTGTAGTTTGACCGGAAAATCCTTAACAAAATTTTGGAAAATGGTTTATGGAAAAATTTTCCGTAAACCATTTTCCTAAACACGCATTCTGCTCTCTCTCTCGGCTCTTTCTTTACTCTCTCTCTCTCTGCCGCCCCAGATTCGGACCTAACAAGGCAGTTGATGAGGTCGGTGAGCTTGTGGTTGAGGGTGGCGCGGTGGGACTCGAGCTCGGATCAGAGCGTGTCGAAGGGGACGAAGGATCGGAGCGGTCGCTGTCATCACCCTAGCAGTGGGTTTTGCTGTCGTCGCCCTTGCAGTGGGTCACCGTCATCGCCCTAGCAGTGGGTTTTGCTGTCATCGCCCTCGCAATGGGTCGTCGTGGATCGTCGTCATCGCCCTCGCAGTGGATCGGAGTGGGTTTTGCTGTGATGGTGGGTTTTTGGGTTTTTTTATGGTGATTTGTGGTGGATTTATGGTGTATTGCGATTGTGGGATTGCACTTTGCAGTGGGTTTTTTATTTTTGATTTTATTTTTATTTTACGTTGCTTCAAACACTGTAAAATATTTTTCAGACTATTTTCCGGAATGCAACCAAACACAGGAAAAAAATTATTTTCCCTAAAATCATTTACATTTACAAATATTTTACGGTGAAAAATAATTTACAGCGAAACAAACAGAGCCTAATTAAAGTTATTGATGCTTTGGAAAAATCTAACTCACTCATTTATACTAATATGAATTCTTACTAGTATTTTGCCTTTAACAAACAAACATTGATTACTAATTAGTCTTAGGACACAATTTATTTTAAATTCAAGATTATTTGGTTTGTCTCTCTTTTTTTTAGATAGTCTTTTCTACTTATCACATCCCATGGTTTGAGAGTTTGATGAATAATTGATATAACCAATACTCATTCGTTGGTGGGTTTTCCAAAAAAAACGAAAAATCGAAAAAACTTTAACATAATCTTCAAAATAGCAAATATTGCATAATTCTGGCTTGGATAGCTAGTGATTTGGTTTGCTAATTCTAAGATTTTTTTTTCCCTTCTTCTAAACAAATATTTTTTCATATTTAAGTTTTTGGAAAAAAAAAGGATTTATTATTCAAAGAGATTTTTTATATAACTTCTTTATTAGTTAAGGATCCTTATAAAACTTTGCAATTGTTTTTTTATCTTAATTATTTTTAGGAACTTATTTTATTTTTAAAATAAATGCTCTTGTAAGTTTCAAACCTGATTGATTTAAAAACCTTGAAATTTTATTGATTCATTCTCTACCTCAAACTTCTTTGAAGAAAAGGATCATTCCATTGATTTGAATTTTTTCACAATCAATTTTAAGGTTATTTTCAATTTATTTTCTTGTATTCTTTAAAGATTTTGTCCATCCATATTTGTGAAAATTATTGTTCCAATAACATTTACTGTTTCTTTATTAAAAAAAATAATAATAACATTGCTCTTACTCTACGCACATCATCGATCCGCATTTAGCCGAATAAACAAATCTCAACCGTCGATAACACTACAAAATAGACGCTCAAAATCGCTTCTGCACCGCGCCACGCTTTTTCATCACCCCGCTGTGTAACACTGCAAAATGTAAAATTCCCTCCCCATCTACCAATCACAACAAAGCAAACCATACCACGTCATCGATCCGCGATCCGCGTAAAACCCCCAATCCAACCACAGCCATCGATACCAAAACTAATCAACGGCCAAGATCACACCTCCTCCCAAAATTTCAAAACCCCTCTCTTTAAATTCCCTCCAGCTCCAATCCATTTCCCACAAACTCACAGAAATTTCACACACCCAATCAATCTTCTCAAACCCTAGCTTTCTCCAATGGCTCGTACCAAGCAAACCGCTCGCAAATCCACCGGAGGCAAGGCTCCAAGGAAGCAATTGGCCACCAAGGCCGCTCGTAAGTCTGCTCCGGCTACCGGAGGAGTGAAGAAGCCCCATAGGTTCAGGCCGGGAACCGTGGCTCTCCGTGAGATCCGTAAGTACCAGAAGAGCACGGAGCTCCTGATCCGAAAGCTCCCATTCCAGCGCTTGGTCCGTGAAATCGCTCAGGACTTCAAGACCGATCTCCGATTCCAGAGCTCCGCCGTGGCTGCTCTCCAAGAGGCCGCGGAGGCTTACCTTGTGGGGCTCTTCGAGGACACTAACCTCTGCGCTATTCACGCTAAGAGGGTTACGATCATGCCTAAGGATATCCAGCTAGCTAGGAGGATCAGGGGTGAGCGTGCTTAGAGTGAAGGGATTTGTGTAGATAAAAGAAATTTGGATCGGATAGTTGCTTTATGTATGCGTTTGAATTAGTTTTTTTTTTGTTGGTTATGTTGTTGCTTTGTTTGTTAGGTTTAGATTGTTATCGTTGATCACTGTCAATGGTGTAGTTGAAGCTTGAATGTAGTAGTGTAGTCAATTGTCTAATGGAAATTAATCGTTTCTGTTTGATTTTGTTGCAATTAATTTATTGGTGATAATAACTTTGGCCTTGATGTTTGTGTAGATAAAAGCTTGAATATTTGCATTCTCAATTCTAAAGCAATGTATTTCATAATGAGTAGAGGATCTTTCTTTTGTTTAATTTGGGATTTTCATTTTGATTGAGGAAAATTTTAATTTGGCTTATAAGTTCTGGTTTGTGGATCTTTTGGATTTCCAATAGGTGTCTGATTAATTATTATCTGTGTTGGATTGGGCAGAGCTTAGTATGCTTAGACAATGTTGCTTTGCAGATTCTATAATGACATTATAGATAAGATTATACTTAAAAGTTTAAATATAATTGGCTTATCATAGAGCATATGTGTATGGTTTTGTACAATTGTAATATGTCTTCTTTTGTTTCATTGAACAATGGCAACAGTAAACAAAGACACAATTGCCCATTTTCATTGCCATTGAAGTAGGACTTTGTAGAGAACAATTATCATATCTTATTTTTTGAAAAATTAATGAATCAGTTGCCTTTCTTCTTAGTGCTGGAAATATAGGTATCTTGTTGTAAGCTTTAATATTCTTCTTTTCATAAATGACAAGCTAAATAATTTTTTCTTTGGGTTGGTCTATACTTTATAGTCCATCTTTAGCATCATTGTCCCCTTGAATTTTTGTATGTCCTGTAATGAAGTTGCTGCATTTGTCAAATTGAGATATAAATAATAGTGACCATCTTGTTTTTGGCCAGGGAGCTAATTGCCTAATTGTTTCAAGATCAATTCTCATTTGTATAAACATCGTTATCTACATAAAATCCATGTCACTTTGCATGCACTGGTTTATATGCTTATTGGTGCATTCTGGCTTCAAAGCTCTTGAAAATTGAGGAGATGGTGTAAGCTTCTTTTCAAAGATAAGGTCAACAGCATGTCAACAATTATGCTCGCAAATTATGCTTTACCCTGTTCATGTAAATCGTATCCAGAACCCAGAGTATATAACATTGTTTTAAATGAAGCGATGACTAGTAATTCTGGACTGATGAGCTTGGTTCTCAGGGACATTTATACCAAATTGTAACGGTTCAGGTTCAACTGTTGACATAGGGTGTGGTACTAGAATAGTGGGATTATTTCCAAGGTATCCCCTCATGTGGATTGCATGGTGTTTGACCTCCCACATATTGTTGCTACCTGCCAGAGAATAAGAGCTTGAACTATGTTGGTGATGATACACTTCAGTCTATCCCTTCTGTGGATCTCATTCTCATTAAGGCATGCAATTTATTTCTTTGCTTAAAATCGATCTTTTTATTTGAGTTTGGGGTGGTTTCTTAAGTTGCTTTACACTGCTTACATTGGCCATTAGAGCAACTCCAGCAGTAGTGTAAAACTGCTATCTATCTCTACAAATTTTCTTGTTGAATTTTTCTTTTTCTTCTTATTTTCTCTTTCAGCTTGGCCACTATGAGTTTCAACGAAATATAAAATAGTGAATTGTATTCATTAAGATTTTAGCAAACGGCTATTAGTGAAGGAACATATATTAGAGTCCTCCACTAGATAATTTTCTAGTATTATGATACATTATTCCTATGAAAGTTGAGTGATTAAAAATGAATGAGGAATTCTTGCTTTTAGCTTTCAGCACCCAAAAAGTAAAAAATAATTTATTACCAAGGGGCAAGGGCAACATCAACATTAGATAGAATTTTAATTTTATGTGCAAGAATAGCAACCGAATCACTGGAACACTTATATGGTGGCTAGAGAAGTAGAGATACTTCCAAGTTCCAAGTTGGGTTCAAATACTGACCGAAATGGGTTGGGTAAAAGGACTATTTCAGCCCAAAGAAAAAATTGTTTCCACCGGCTTGGAAAGATTTTGAAATGCTTAATTCGGAGTTGGCAAGAGCCTTTTGCAGCTGCTTTAGTGACATTGTGCTCCCACACGGACAGAACCAGAGTCTTATTTTTTTTGGGTTAGTAGCCAGAGTCCATGCTCTCCAGGCTCATTCTTCAAAAGTATGAACCTGGGCAAAGCCCAAATCATCGTCGTTATTATATTTCAGTGGGAAATGAAAGCCCAAAAGCATCACGATTGAGTCCTAAAACTTACATATATATCCACTCCAGTTGCTGCAGGCCCATTTCTACAACTACATGGCAATGAATTTTGAACCAAAATCTCAAAATGGGCGAGCTCATTCATTCCTATACCCTCTTGCCCGCCTCGGTTTGTAAACCCCGCCATAACTTTCCCACTTATATAACCAAGCGTCGCAGCCACGTCATCGATCCGCCTAAAGCCCTCTAAATAAGCTACAACCGTCGATGACAACACAAATCAACGGTCCCGATCCTTCTCTTCCCCGCCACATACACTTTCTCAAAAATAAAAACCCCGCCTAAAGATACAAAATTTGAAATATCTTTCCCCTCTCTCTCTGCCACGTCATCGATCCGCGCAGCATTTAACCCAGTAACGAACCACAGCCGTCGATAACCCTTAGTAAATCAACGTCCACGATCGTCCTTCTAAAATATTTCAATCTCTTTCTATAAATTCCCTCCCTGCAATCCCATTTCTCTCACACGCTCACCGAATTTCAAACCCAAATCCAATCATCCAATTTCTTAAACCCTAGCTCTACAATGGCTCGCACCAAGCAAACCGCTCGCAAGTCCACCGGAGGCAAGGCTCCAAGGAAGCAATTGGCCACCAAGGCCGCTCGTAAGTCCGCTCCGGCTACCGGAGGAGTGAAGAAGCCCCACAGGTTCAGGCCAGGTACCGTGGCACTCCGTGAGATCCGAAAGTACCAGAAGAGCACAGAGCTCCTGATCCGAAAGCTCCCATTCCAGCGCTTGGTCCGTGAAATCGCTCAGGACTTCAAGACCGATCTCCGATTCCAAAGCTCCGCCGTGTCCGCTCTCCAAGAAGCCGCAGAGGCTTACCTTGTGGGGCTCTTTCGAGGACACCAATCTCTGCGCTATTCACGCCAAGAGAGTCACCATCATGCCAAAGGATATACAGCTCGCTAGGCGCATTAGGGGCGAGCGTGCTTAAGAGTAAGAGAGAGAGAGAGAAATTTGTATAGGACAACAAGTGCCTTGTTCTTAGTTCTAGTATGTGCCTTTTGATTTGTAGTTGAAGCTTTTGGTGTATCCTAGTTTTTATTTTTCTTGATGGAAATGAAGTGAATCCCGCTTTCAATGCCTCTTGATTTGCATGTTTGTTATTTATTTATTTTAATTGTTTTTAGATTTGAATGTTTGTAATGTGATTTACTTACAGGAATTGGTTTTATGCATTCTCTAATTTGATCAAATAACCAAACCTATTGTCCCATATGTTTTAGCATTGTATGATCTTTGTAGATGCTCAAATAGAAATTTTGATACATTTTTTAAACATTAAAATGACATGATTTTAATAAAAAAAATCATTATTGTATTATATAACATTTTATTAACTATGATTGAAGTTAAAATAGCAACTAATTGCTGCCTTATCCATTAATTATTTTACCCACAAGTTTTTGTTTTTTACTGTGTCAAATGTTCACAAGTTACAGCTTACAAAATGTACAAAAAAATTTGGGTATGGGTATGAATGTATGATAATCATGATATGCAACTTGATGAGTGCTTGCAGTTGCAACAAAGATGGGGGTTTTCATTTTTCACAACTCGGAATGGGTCTTTACATACCCTCCATTCCTAAGGTCATTGTCTTATTTAATTTTGGCTGCAGTAATGGACCCTCCATGACAACCATCTATTTAAGACCAAGATGCTTAACTGAGATATACAGGAAGCTCAGAAATCGATTTGTAGTAAAGATGGATCTTTTTGATCATGGTGAGGGAGTGAGTGAGTTGTTTCAGGTTCAGTGTCATTTATATAAACACATGTTTAGCTATATAAACTCAATGTCACTAAAATGTGCAGTTCAGCTAGGCATACCTGACATAATCCACAACCATGGCCAACCCATTACTCTCCCTGAGTTGGTCTCTAAACTTCATATTCACCCCCAAAAAAGTAGCTATGTGCATAGACTTATGCGTTTATTGGTGCACTCCGGCTTCTTCGCTAAAACAAAAGTTCTTGAAAACAAAGTAGAAGAAGCCTATGCACTCACACCTTCTTCTAGGCTCATTACTCAAAGACAATGTCACCAGCTTGTCAACACTCGTTCTAGCAGTGCTTGATCCTGTTCTTGTAAGCCCATGGCATTTCTTGGGAGATTGGTTTCTGGGGAGTGAGCTCACACCGTTTGAGAGAGCACATGGGATGGGTTTCTGGGACTATTGCAACCAAAATTCAGAATTCAGTAACATTTTCAATGAAGCAATGGCCAATGATTCCCAATTAATGAGTTTGGTCATTAAGGACTACAAGCCCATTTTTGAGGGCTTGGGTTCATTGGTTGATGTTGGAGGTGGTACAGGGACAATGGCGAGGATCATTTCTGAGGCATTCCCTCGTATGAAATGCATGGTGTTTGACCTCCCACATGTCGTTGCCAACTTGCCAGATAGTAAAAATTTGAAGTATGTTGGAGGAGATATGTTTCAGTCTATCCCTTCTGCGGATGCCATTCTGATGAAGGTGTGCAACAATTTATTTTTGCTTAAAGAACAACAATTTTGGTTTTAAATGAGGGGGTGTGTTTTTAGTTGCATATTGCTATTTGTTTTGGCCAAAAGTATTGGAAAAAGATTCTCCTCATTTGAAATACATCAATTTCATGGTTAAGATTAGATATTAATATTTAATTTAACCATGAAATGAATTCAATATTTTTCTGGTATGTTTGCTTGGATGTTCAAGTTGTATATACCACCAATATCTTGTAGGAAATCAATTTAAGCACAGTTGCTGTCTATAACATGTCCATAAGTGAAAGAACAAATATTATAGTGTCTCCCTTACCCAAATTTAAAGTTAATTAACATTATTTTGAAGTTAGTTGTGTTAAAAGAGGTTAAAGATATCACGCTCTTAGTTTTGATTGAGATGATTAATGGTTGGCAGTGGATTTTGCATGATTGGAGCGATGATGAATGTGTCAATATACTGAAGAGATGCAAAGAAGCTATTACGATCAAAGGTAAGAAAGGAAAGGTAATTGTCATGGATGTGTTGATAAACGAGGAGAAGGATGAACATGATAGTACCGCAACAAAGCTCCTCTTTGATGCACTGATGATGGTTATGGTCACTGGGAAAGAGAGAAACAAGAAGGAATGGGAAAAGCTGTTCTTGGAAGCTGGATTTAGCTACTATAAAATTGTTTCATCATTTGGCATGAAGTCCCTTATTGAGATTTACCCTTAAGAGATAAACAAGTGCTATACTCTGGCTGCAAAGGAATGCAAGAATCCATAAAGGTCAAATAAAAACGAAGGGTACATTATCTTGATTTTGTGATTGTATTTCTTTGTAATTTTCGGGTTTGTTCTTAAAAATGAAATTACTCATTTGTTCAAAAAAGATAAATAAGTGCTATGTATGTTAACCTTGCTAAGACTATTGATAAATAATTAATGTACATTAGGCATGATGCTTTAGAATAGCGTTGAAGATGATTCTCCATTTCATTTGAACTATTGAGAGTTCATTTCACGGTTGAGATTTTATTTTTTGGATCTAATAGTGTACATATTATCACGTTATTTGTAATTTGTACACTGTTAAATTTATAATATTTCATTTACGAAATTAATCTATTTTAAATGAAGAAGATCTTTTTCCTGTATGCAAGCTAAAAGCCACAAATGTATTATAAATTCTTAATTTTTTTTTTTTTTAAAATACATCCAAATTAAGGAAACCTAAAAACTCCAACAACTAGGATCACCTGATAATTAAAAATCCCAATTAGGATTCAATTATTCAAAATCAATAACATGAAAAACACAAATTATCAGTAAACTTATGCACGAAACACACATACATGAATAATAGTACTTGTAATACGATCTTTAGTTTCAACTTTCAAATGACAGTTGCAAGCATAGTTTGTAGTTTGTACTACAAAAGTTGGAATGTATATATATATATTTATTATAAAATGGCATTAAGAGGTAGAAGTTTATATATCAAATAGTTTTGACGACTCTGTGAAGCATACTTGTAGATTGGACCGTGGATTCCCTAATGTATTATTCTTTTATTAATAAAAAAAAACATTGATTGGTTCATACCACTATTATACCATTTAAAAATTATAGACATCAATATCCATAATTAATATGAAATATATTTACTTTATTAATATGTTTTTTAAATGTCATTAAAAAGAGAGAAAATATAAATTGTTTAACACAAATAATTTAAAAAACTATGCTTATGTTAGAAAAGATAATGTGAAGACTGCATGAGTGGATATTGGCAAAATCTTTAAATCTTGAAAATATATGTAGTTATACTTACAAAAAAAATAATATATACTGTGATATTTAAATTCAACTTCTAGATAAAATACAGGTGGATGGTTGGAGATCTCTTGCAATTGGTGAAAACTAATTGCTATGCAATTGTTTTGATCTTAATTATCTATTGGAAAGTGCTTTTCAATTTCGGTTGTCCAATAAAAAAAATAAATTTTTAATTTCTTAAACATATTTTTTACTATATTTGAATTAACAATCGAAATCAAAAGTTATTTTTATAACTTTTCATCTCACACTTTAAAAACAATTGTTATGCAACTAATTATATAAAATCTCAATCTTAATCTAGATTGAATAGCTCTTGACTTTTCGATGAAGTGATAGCCAGGCCATAAAATATTTAAAAGAAATTGACGGTGTGACGGGCAAGCCACGAGGTTTGAATAGTTGCACTAGATGACTAGAACAGTGTGTCAGTGTATATCAACAAAAAAGAAAAAGAAAATAAGTATATATTGTCTATACTCTTTAAATAGTCAAATAAGTCGCAATCAAGGGCAATTTGCGCATTATTTGTGCTTGTCACATTCAAAATGTCATATTAAAATTCCATGCGGTGAGAAAAATTTGATTTGGTCTGGAAAGTCAGTGGTGGCCTTGGTTTTAGGAAAGCAAAAAAATAAAATAAATAACTCACCTTATCTGAACTCATGGGAATATGCAATCGCATATTTCTTGCTTTGAATTTTATTATTAACTAGTCGTAGACCCGCGCGTTGCGCGGATATTTTGTTGTTTTTATGTTAAATGTATCATAATTGAAATGGTATATGATAGAATTTGTAATTTAGAAAAGCCACCTTTATTTGAAATAGTATTTTAAATTTAAATTGTAGTGTAACCTAATTTATTTTCTTTTCTAATTTATTTTCTTTTCATATATCATATATAAGAGAACGTTATTTTGCCTTTTTCCAGTACTTTTTGGACATTTAGTAAAGGCTATTTTTTATTTTTTTTATTTTACAACATTGTTGGAACTATTCGAAGAAATAAATTAAGAAAGTGTGTAAATTAAGAGTGTTCTAATTTAAATCAATTAAGCATATTTGTTTGTTCTAATTTAAATCTTTTAATTGCAATTGCAATCTCAATTTTATATTTTTAAAAGGTAATAACTTTTAGGTAGTGTAGGTTCATCTCTTTGTTACTTTATTTATTTTTTGTTTTCTCCAAAAAATTTAGTTGTATTTGTGGAAGTATATAGTTAATAAATCAATAATGTTGTAAATTGTTTCAAGGATGGCTAAATTCAAGTTTATTTTTTGTACCTTTTCCCTATCATAACTTGTCTTGTTTGTTTATTATTCCAATTAAAATGGTTAAGGTTGGAGTTGGGCTGATGTTACGGGTACAGTATGTAGGGAACAATGTAATTATTGGTTATTCAAGCTCTATATTCTATTGAAATCAAGTTCCTTGTTCTATAAAATGATCTTCTAAATTGTAAGTTGTATGAAATGATTCTGTATGATAAAAACTATTGCATACATACAACATGTGTCACTCCCTAATGCTTGTAAATATAAATAATTGCAAATGTTGATTACCTATACTTATTCTTGTTAGTAATTTCTCGGCCAGGTACATGCATAGAACAACAATGTGAAGGGATTGTATTGACAATTTAAAACGCTATTCTTAACATATTGGATTATTTAAACAATAGTGCATAAATTTTATTTTAATGCAGAAATGATTATTTTCCAACTTCTAATGTAAGATAGAGTAGAAGTTTACATTGAAGTTGATAATTGGAACAATTCCTACCATAATTTATTTGCTAGTTTGTAAGACTCTAAGTCGACTGAACACCTCTTGCATGTGACATGTATTTCCTCATTTCCATAAGGGTATGGAAATTCACGGTCCCAATGTCCAACACCATTCTTATTGCATTCTTGTTTGTTGGAGAGACAAAATTTTTTTGTGCCTAAAGTTGTATGACGAAGGATTTTCCGACAACTTTGTAGTAGATGTTTTCCATTTTTTTTCTTAAGTATTGATAATAGTATTTCTTTGCCATCATCGTCAAATTCGCATATTAATGCAATTGCTAATCCGTATTGTGCATTTGTGTCGCCTTCTTTGGTTGCTTCAAGGAGCATTTGCTTTCCCACAGTTGTTTGTTCTAGTAAGAAGTAATTGTATGCACCAAGCACAAATTTTGCTTGTGTGTTGCCAGCAAAGGAACAGTCATGAAGGAGTGTAAGTTCATCATTCCGGAGGAATACTGGGTGTTGCATTAGTCCGTCCAAATTTACATTTTTAAGTACAAATTCCTTGTTTGTAAGTCTATTGTAGTTTTTGCAGCTGCAAATTTTTTCCATAAATTTAAATAATATTACATTGATGTATAAATAATAGAGTTAAATGAACTACATTATATGGTTCAATTAAATAAAAAACATTACAATTAAAATATATTGTTAAATATAATACAATACATACAACAATGTAAATTCTATCATAATGATTGCAAAAGTAATGCAATTAGTTTATTATAGAAGGAATAATAACAAAGAATACATGATCAATTGTTTTGAAATGAGTATGTAGTTGAACCAATTTGTATCACACGCAATTTAGGCTATTGAACCAAACTTATGTAGAGTATATATATAGATGATACAAAGAGGAGACTCTACACATTCAGACGTGGGAAAGTAGCACATGTTGGCAAAGAAGGCAATAAAGCAGCTCATACTATATGCTCGGCATATTGAGAACATATGTGTTTGAATAGAAGAGACTCCTGTATTCGGTATTCCTTGAAAGAGTTATTCATGTAGATGTAACAGAAGTTAAAGTTTAGTGGAACAGAAGTTCTAACTTGCTATAAGGAAAAAAAAAAAATGTCACCATGAAATTTCCTATAGAAGTCCCAAGCCCCATATGTATTGGTATACAAATCCAAACTTATTCACAAATATGGTTATATGAAATAGAGGTAAATGAAATACATTATATGGTTCATTAGTTTATTATAGAAGGAATGATAACAAAGAATACATAATCAATTGTTTAAAGTGCATTCACATACTCCAACGTAAAGAAACAAAGAATATATTTTTTGGGTTTAGTAATAGTATGTTAACATGCAGTGTTGTAATGCTAATAGAAGCGATTGACTTTATTTTTTTGCATAGAATCTTTATTTTGAGAAATAGGAGTAGAGATTGACTTAAGATACCTTATCTTGATGTTCCCCAAGTATTTTGGTGATTCTCTCCCAAGATTGGCAAAAATTTGTAGTAGGATTTCTTGCGGTAGTTCTTTTGTGCTTTGCATGATTTGATGAAGAATTGTAATTTTTTTTTTTGCATATAGTAGTATTTTGTATCATTGACTTGTTTTGTATTTATAGATTTGATAGTAAACTATCTAGTGGTATTTGAAAGGTTTTTTGTCATTTTCCTCATTGTAGTTAAAATTTTATTGAATAATTATTTAATGTATATTTAAGTATTGACATTGTGGTTTTTAAGGTTTTATTGTTTTCTATCATGGGTGCCTTTGTAAATGCTATTATAATGATAGGAATTTATTTCAAAAGATTATAATGGTGTAATCTTAAGTATTAAGCATTCATTTTAATTGTTTTAATCTTGACCCTCCATGAACATTAACCAATTCGAAGGAAACTTATTTCCGGATCACTTCTTTTTTTGGACTACCTTTTGCAATTTTCAACTCTCTCTCTCTCTGTCTCTCTCTAACCAGTTCATGACACATTGTGTTTGCTTTGCAAATTGTGATTTTAGTTCATGTTATTTTAATTTATTAATTTATCAATCTACTGCCATGTGTAATATCCTGTTACTGCCTGTCCAAAGTGATAGAAAATGAAAATTAAAAATATAAAATAAACACGGATTACCATGCAACATTTGAACACATAGCCGATATTGCCAATTGATTTGATTAAACATCTTACGTGACCTGTAATAATTTGTAGTTTATATTATAAATAAACGTGTTACTATCTAGGCAAAGTGAGGAAAAAAAAAAAAAAACCATGAAACACGGTTGAGTTACCATTGAATAATGACATTGTTTAAATGTTAATGTTATTGTTGTGGCTGTATTAATGGTTGTTCAAGAATATAGTGGTTATATTTTCCCTCTAACATATGTAGTTAATGTAAATAATTGTTGATTTGTAATTGGTTTTTATTTGGTTCAAGTGTAGTGTTTTTTTACACTTGAAAAAAATTCACATAAATTTTAGAAAAAAAAGGTTTAAATTAAAAATATAAAATAAACACGGATTACCATGCAACATTTCAACACATAGCAGATATTGCCAATTGATTTGATTAAACATCTTACGTGACCTGTAATAATTTGTAGTTTATATTATAAATAAACGTGTTACTATCTAGGCAAAGTGAGGGAAAAAAAAAACCCATGAAACACGGTTGAGTTACCATTGAATAATGACATTGTTTAAATGTTAATGTTATTGTTGTGGCTGTATTAATGGTTGTTTAAGAATGTAGTGGTTATATTTTCCCTCTAACATATGTAGTTAATGTAAATAATTGTTGTTTTGTAATTGGTTTTTATTTTGTTATGGATAAGATTTAATATTTTTGTTTAAATGTTAAGCATCTTTGAGTATTTATTGTGTGTGGTTACATTTTGCAAGTGTATGGTAATCCCAAAAGTTTTGTCTAGTTGAAGATGAAAATTTTTCATTTTTATTTTTTTCAATTAATTACTATGTGTTAATTGATTCTAATGGTAATGAATTAGTGTCATTTGTTTTAATTTTGGGTGTCTTTTGTCATAAAGTAATATTTCATTATTTTCTTTGTCCAAATACATATTATGTCTTTAGATTAATGCAGGCCATCTTGTATAGTGTGCAGTCCTTGAGGACTATCTAAACGACAGAGTTTCAAGTTTGAAACAATTCAACAATAAAGGAAATACAGATCAAGAGTCTAATATACCATCCTTGGCAGGCCGTTCAAATGCCACACGGTTGATTAAAGGGTACTGATTGTCACCTTCTTAATTGATTCAAAAGACTTGAGTGATAACTTTGATAGTGGTCTATTAATATATAAATCTTGTTGGAAGAAAATATTGTTTTTATATAAACATTGCCTCCTGAACTTATTAACCATTCAAATAATAGTTATGGATTCAAGAATAACCATGATGAATGGATCAGTACTATCAAACTTGATTTGGTACCTGGGATGTCTGTCACTCTGTGAAGACTTACATTCCTAAATTTGGTCCAGGATAAATTGGCAGTTTTATGAGTATAAAGAAGGATCAAGCTTTAATGTTAGTGCTATATGTATACTATGTGGTTCTTGTCAGCAGCGTCTATGTACTGTTTATTCATATTGTGTTTATTCATGGACCATAAAAGTCTTCGTAACAAACTACATATGAAAAGCCAAAAATTTACTATAAAAGTTCATATTGGGAAAAGATTAATTTGCACACCTAAGAACATTTGCATCATATAACGAACTTGGTTAATGTTAAATATATATTTTTTTTTTCCCAACCATGGCTACTATAAAGTGTTAAAGACACTAAAAAAACAATTCACCATTATTTAATTAAAACAAACACTATTCAAATAATTGGCCTAAATCAGAAGGCATTTCAACTTGATTATCCTAGCTTTATCTTCTTTCCTGAAGTTTGTTTTGCACTTTTTGCTTTGCAACGTTTCACCAAAGTTTGAAGGAGGATATTGTCATCGTCGGATTCTCCGTTTTTAACATAAGATGATGAATTCCTTGGTTGATATCCATTGGTTGTGAATGATTTTGTATCCACAATTTTAGAATTGGTTGTGACACATTTCTCATAAGTCTTTTCCTCCTTCTCATCAATTCCAAATGCGTCCTACATCCATATTAATCACTGTTAGAAAATTGAAATATAGTATATCTATTTTGCCATAAAATATATATAAATTTGAGAGCTTACTGTTGTGATCGGATCAACTTTTAGTGATCTTTCAAATTCTGGATTGTAATCGAACACCTTTTGTATTGTATAGTACTGCCAGCCTTCTTTCCAATTATAGTCATTGAGTTTTATTTCGAACACAAATTTTTTCCCAATTAAATTATGTATGTCAATGGGCAGGTTCATATTTGCATCCCCCTGATAAAATAGAGAATATAATTTGGTGTATTGTAGGAATGGAAACCCCTTTATAAATTTTCTATGTCAATGGACTTACACTTGCACTTTTGTTTGACAGCTCTCTTGCTGTTGTTTGTATCAATCTTTCACCTTCTTTATCAAACAAAGTAAATATCGCATTTTCGGTTTCATCTTCAACATTTAGTTGAATTTTGTACCTGCAGATATAATTTTATATATTTTTTTTGTTATGTTGTATTTTGAAGATACCGTATAAATGTAAAAGTGTGTTTTTTTAATATTATCACCTTGGTATTGGGAACTCAGATTTACTATTGCAAGGTGTGCACCAAAAGTCATTTTCAGAAGTGATTTTTTTGTTGCACTTCTGGCATCCAATATAGTACCATCCATAGTCAGCTTTAATATTTGTAATGGTTGCAACACATGTGAATTCATTTTCCTGCAACGTTAGAGCAATAGTTCATAGTTCATATGTTTATTAATTTTCGTTAAAAGTAAATATAGTATTTATTTGATTATTTTTGTTAGTAATGTTCACCTGATCATCTGACTCCCATTCCAAGGAGGTTATTTCCTTGATTGATCGCCTATTTTTGTTTATTCTCTTTTCAAGGGGTATTTCTTTCTTGAATTGTACCGGGATTTCTTGAATTAGAAGGGTATTTCCTAGATTCCTGACATGGAAGAAGCAAAATGTGTTAACAAACCATTTGGTGGAAAAGCGGTGGTATTAAATCACCGTCAAATACTACCAGTTGTTAGAAAGGGAAGAAGAGAAGACATTGTGTATTTTACAATTAACATACCATATCTATGAAAAGAAATATGAATAGTATTATTATAATATTATTTATCTAATAGGATTTAGGGACTGCTAAAATTAAAATTACCTATCCATCAAAGTTGCAGTTCCAGGAATTTCTAAGTTGATGTAAACTTTTGTTGCACTTGTAGATGACAAATAATGTTCTCCTGTATTTCGCCAAAATTTTAGCTTTTAAATTGAATTGAATTGTAATAATATTTTATTTGTTTACCTTTAAATGTTTTCACGATGGTAGATGTTACTACTATGACGAATGGTCCTGGGTTGTTGTTGTAAAGATCATTTCCAATTTCACCTGATGCTGGTCCCCAAAGGCTAATTCTTATTTTGTTTCCGCTGTTAGGAAAAAACAATGAAGTCATATATTGCTTGAAGCAATTTTGATTAAATCAATCTAAATTTATACATGATTAAACTTACTCTGCATTAAGGATATCTATATTTCTCATTGGCACAATAGATCCTTGAGCATGAACTTTTTCCACACTTCCAACAGCAACCAATTTTCCAATAGTGTCTGCATCATATATAATTGTGTTAGTATTTGGGGATATAAATACTTACTTAAAAAACTATATTATTAGTAAGAAAGGTACCTGTCAAATGGACGTTGTTGTCAATGCGCTCGATGATAGTGTTGTAGTCAACAAAGTCAAATTTATGTCGAGAGATAGTAATTTCGGTCTCTTCTAGTTCCTTAATAAATGTGGTGAGCAGAAAGATTATTTTATTTTCATTTTTTATTGGCCGGTAATTATCCTTGTCCTTGTATTCAGCTACTCGAAAATTGGATAGGGAATACAACTGTCCTTCTCGTAGGAGTGGTTTAAACTTGTTTGCAAAGATATTTCTAATTGTAGCATGTATAGCATCATCCTGCAGATAAAATAAGTCAAGCCACCTTTTTTTTTCTTTTGAATTAAGATCCTAATAGGGTAAAGTAGAGGCATTTAAAATTAGATTATATATTCAAATCTAACCTTTTCATCTATAAGAACCATATCCACACTGATTAGTTCTGAAGTTTTCCTGTTGACAGCATTCCACATTCTAGAGAGCCTGACTCTTAATTTCCAATTGTCTTTGTCATCAGAAAGTTGGTTGATAAGATTGTAGCCCATTTTCATAACGGATATAATAATGAATAGTATACGTATTTTGGTAGACCTGTTTTTATAATGGAAATAACAAATGTACATCAATATCTACATTGTATATTGTTATTAGGCAATAGCATATGTATGTAATATATTTTTTTTAGTTGCTTGACTATACTAACAAAGAAAAAAGAAAAATCCATTCACTAAATTTGCTCCAACATATACGTGCAAATAATCTATAGCAATCATTGTAAAGTAAATAATCAATGTGTAAAGAAAAAAATTAATTCCAAGTAAGCAGAAGCATAATATAAAGTAAAATTGAGGTAACCCAAATATAATATAAATTATAGATTGAACAGAAGCAATTTGTAATATAAAGCGGCGTTATAATAATCTTAAGATTTTCTAATTAAAAAAAAAAAAAAAGAAATATATGATGCATAGGATAGAAGAGTTGAGGTAAGAATAAAAGATGATGCCTTTTGTTATACAAAGGAAAGCAATACATATAGACAAATAGCAAGGAAGGCAAGCAAATGAAACAAAAGAAAACTTTTTTTTGGAGAAAAAGATAGAAAGACTTTATTGATGATGATAGTAACATACAAAGACAAACATGTTTCTTGTAGTCCACAATGGCCAGCAGATTAAAGGAAGAACTTTTGTATTTGAATATATGAGAACATACGTACCTGGTATATAAGGATTGAAGTTCTTCAAAGTTTCAGCATTGGATCATTGAGTCAACCTATAAAATAGACATTTCATTGTCATAGCCGCAATTGTTGTAGTTATAGTAAGTTTCAGCAAACAATCCTTCTTGTAGTAGTTATAGTAGTGTGTTATTTGCAATTATTTTGAATTTAATGTATTTTCATGTGGTAATTGAAATGTTTTGAAACTGTTTTGTCTAAGTAATAATTATTTGGTTTAATATTAATTAATAGCATTATTTTTATTTATGATGTTTGGTAACATATTTTCTTGCCAATCAATTGTTAATGATGAAATATAATTACACCAAACTACTACATACACAATTCACGAATCAACTAACCTTTTATCTTCTGCGTAGTTGGCAACGGATGTATAACATTTTTTTCAGTTAATATTTAAAAGATGTTTGATTTTTTTATAAGCAAATAATTTTTTAAAAGCCCAAAAAAGGTACAACCAAAAGTAACAATTTGAGAACTGAATGTTTCAAGTCCATAACTGATGTTTTACACCCTTCAAAGCTTGTAGCATTTCTTTGTCTCTCCAAATGCATCAAAGAAGACAGCGAGAGCTTGCCTCTCAGATTAAGATTTTATAAATTAAGATTAAAGTTTTATAAAAAATAATACTTGCATGAATCTGTTTATAAATACACAACTTCTCTATAAATATATATTTTTTTGAAACCCTTAATTGTCATCAAAATGGTTATACTGTATTTAATCCTTATGTTAGTTGAGCATGAGGTAAATTCATGAATGTCGGAAAAATAAATCAAGGGCAAAACACGTGAAAGACATAGAGCAACAAAATAGAGAGTCAGTTAAACACTACGTTTCCCAGCAATCCATAGTAAAATAAACATCAATAAAAATCACTTAATACTACAACATATTAAGATAAATTGGAATGAATAGAAAAGAAAGTGATATCCACATGTACATACCATGCTCAATACTGTAATAACAATATTATTAATTTTGTATGTCTCAGGTTAACAATTTTAATATTCTAGCTTATGATATATTTTAATTCCACCAAAGATTAAAAGTAAAAAAATATCTACGTTTCCCAGCAATCCATAGTAAAATAAACATCAATAAAAATCACTTAATACTACAACATATTAAGATAAATTGGAATGAATAGAAAAGAAAGTGATATCCACATGTACATACCATGCTCAATACTGTAATAACAATATTAATAATTTTGTATGTCTCAGGTTAACAATTTTAATATTCTAGCTTATGATATATTTTAATTCCACCAAAGATTAAAAGTAAAAAAATATCTTCCAATAAATAAACTTTAATCATTTGTAGGAAAATTATTCATAGTCCAAAGATAAACAAACCCCACCACCCCCACCTCTCCCACACCGTTATTTTCAAAGTAAAGAAACTACAGAACATGAAATATTAGATCTACAAATGCAGCTACAAAATTGTAAAGTTATGTAAGAAATTGAAAGAAATACAATTAAATATGAAAAGGTATCATCTACAACAACATAGATTAAGCAAGTCCTCTAAATACTTCTTTATATACAATATTTGTTGTTGTTGATTCTTCATCAGTGCCATTGTTTATGATGAGGAACTTCAGACCATTTCTACTTGTAACTCTAGATACAGCAACATAGAGTTGTCCATGGCTGAATACCGGATTCGGGAGATATACACCCACATGTTTCAATGATTGCCCTTGACTCTTGTTAACTGTCATCGCAAAACAAACAGAAATTGGAAATTGACGTCTCTTCAAGACAAATGGCCATTTAGAGTCACTTGGAGATAATGTTATTCTTGGGATAAAAACATGTGCTCCAATATTAGTACCGGTAATGATCTTAGCTTCAATAACCCATGTACCCAATTTCGCTACTACCAATCTTGTTCCATTACAGAGTCCAGCATTTTGGTTTAGGTTTCGGAGCAACATGATAGGTAACCCCACTTTCAACTTCAATTTGTGATTTGGCAATCCGGGTAATCTTAATGTGTTTAAGAATTCCACAGGATACAACAGATCTTGATCATCAATATTAGAAGAAGCTTTGCATATGGTATCTGAACTTAAATATGTTTGCTCTTCACCATGTAAACATGAGATTATGTAATCATTAAGTTCTTCAACAACTTCATTTGTAGGTGCAAGTATAGCTCTCTCTTGTAAGTAAGTATGATCTGTGAAACTAATTTGTAAATCAGGATATGTGCTTCTTATAATATCTTCCATTGGATTTTCAGTACGCTTGATAATCAAATCTGCTGGAATAGTAATCGAACTTTCTCCATCACCTTCACCTAATTCACCATTTCCTATTTCTAAAATCCACTCACTAAAATTCTTCATTGATGCATATTCTGAAGCTGTTAATTTGTTACGCAGAAGTCTCATATTCGTATGTAACTTGAAAACCAAACATTCTTTCCATAGATATGATCTGTTAATTGTAGAATACACAATGTCTGCTCTTCTTCCCTTTCTAACAACTGGTAGTATTTGACGGAAATCACCTCCTAATACCACCACTTTTCCACCAAATGGTTTGTCAACACATCCTGCATCTTGAATCTGTAAAATATCACGTAGGGAACGATCAACTGCCTCTAAACAATTTCTATGTGCCATAGGTGCCTCATCCCATAGTATAACACTTGTTTTCAAAAGAAGTTCGGCTAGTTGAGTTCGTTGCTTGATTTCACAAGTGGATTCATCATTAATATTAATTGGTATATGAAACCGTGAGTGAGCAGTCCTACCTCCAGGAAGTAATAAAGCAGCAATCCCTGATGATGCAGTAGCAAGAGCAATCTTCCCTTGGGATCTGACAGCAGTCAGAATTGTTTTGTAAAGATGAGTTTTCCCTGTTCCACCGTGACCATAAACAAAAAAAACCCCACCACTTTCAGTAGCAATAGCTTGCATTATTGTTGCATATATATTATGTTGTTCATGATTCAAGCTAGCAAGCAGTATCTCATGTTCCTTTCTTAAAGCTAAGATGTCATAAGACATTTCTTCTTGAATCAGCCTATTTGTTTTTTTTTGGAGCAAACTCATATCAGGCTGTGGCATTTGTGCATAGTCTCCTAGGGATTTCCCAAACCGTTGAAGTATTTTTTCTATTTCATATAGTGCATGATTTTTCAGCTGTGTTTCTGAAAGTTGTAGTCCATCAAATTGCAAGATATGCCTTTGGATATGAAGTATATCTTCTGAAAATAGTTTCCAATGAGAATCCCAAAGCTGGCAAGGATTACCTACTTCGCAAAACATCAAAATTGTTCACAAACAATTCACGGAGCTGTCTTCCGGAAGCCCAATATGAGGCTTCTAATATAGCATCATACCATTCCTTATCATTATCAAGAAGACCAAGTGCATAACATGCCTCCTGATATGTTTCATAAACAATGCCATTTATTGTTCTGATTTCCTTAAAATTTCTGGGACCTTTAACAATGTTAAGCAACATTCTTAGATAATAATTTTCACCACTTGAAGGATGTGCAAAATAAATTCTCCCAATACATTTTCCAGATTTTCTTCGCTTCCATTCCTTTACATTGTTATGCCAAACCCATTTTGTAGGGAAATCAGTATACGTCAATTCTCTAGCATCTTCATAATCATTATTAGCCTTCATCCATTCTGTGAACATGGTATTTTCAATTCCAGGTCTCCGTGCAACATTGTGAAGACGAGCCTTTTTTGAAAATGTTACGGGATGTTGTTTATCTAAATGAAAGTTTAATCTCTCAACTGCTGGTGATCGAAACTGAATATTAAATTCAAATATTCTCCAACATGCTTCAGAACCAGAAATATATCTACAATCCAAATAGGCCTTTGTCTCATCAATTACAACTCCAGATTCATTACCATCATTAGTATTTGTAGTATCTTGCAAAACCATAGTTGCTCTATCTGATCCCTTGTTTATATATTTAAACAAATACTTAATTGATCGAGAACGGTTGCACCACTCTACATTCATGTGTGCTTGATATTTCACCAGAAGGTCTATGTTGTAAGGAACTACAAACCTGTTATCCAAAAGAACTCCATTTTTTTCCACTGTCCGTCCATTATTCCTTCTTCGGTAATTGGGGAACCCATCATCATCAATCGTTGTTTCTTCATAATACCTTTTAGGGAAATGTTTTGAACATTTATCATTCTTCATGCAAGGAGATCTTAAATTATCTACTCCACACGGACCATGCATCATATATAGCTTCACAGTTTCATAAGCTATTGGATCCCTATGTAAATCTGGTATTTCAGCTTTGATTATATTATCAATATGTTCCGATGTTGGGCATTTGTCTTTAGGGTCAAGGAACAGGAGAATATGTGCATGTGGAAGGCCCCTTTTTTGGAACTCAATTGTATAGACAACTGCAAATATAAGATGCAAAAATTATTTTATTTTTTTTACTTTTTAAAGAAGGGGAAAAAAAAAAAAGTACTGAACAATTACATCTATATTTAATATACAAAACAAATACCTGCAATAACTGTTCCAAAATGATTTTCTCGGGTTAGATCATGCAATAATGCATCCAATTTTATCTTGAAAACTCTTGCCACAATATCAGGTCGATCCTCTGTTTTTTGACCAGGTATAGAGTCCAAAAACAAACCTATCTCTTGCCATTTTGGGTTGCAAGTGAAAGTTATAAAAAGATCTGGATATCCTACCCATCTGCAAATGGCCATTGCATCTTGATAATTTTGTGCCATATATCTTGGACCTCCAACAAATGTAGAAGGCAAAACTACACGTTTTCCAACTGTTAGTGGATCTGAATCTCCTCTAAGAACGGCATCCATAAGGCCACTATAAATCTCCCTTCTTAAGTCTTCTTGGTTGTCTCTAACCCAACGTAGGCGTGCTTCTTCAATACAGGTATACGCATCTACTATAAATTGCTGGAACAGCCTCCCACCCAAAATCAATGTGTGGCCTTCATTAGGGCGTTGTTGTAGTCTATAAGCATAGTATTCTCTCATTGTAACAGATTTTCTATTCTTGAATTTCCTTCCACCGATATTTCTATATATTATATCAGTCCTAAAACCATCTTCCCCATATGGAAAAAGCAAAGGATATTGCAATGACATAAAGCTAGGATGAAGCTCACTTATTCTTTGCAATCCTGAGCTTGTATGTTCAACTATAATGTCACGATTTGAGCTTTCAACACTAAAATCTCCAACAATGACGGCAGCAACCTCAGATGATGTAGGAATATTATATTGTCTTTCATTTGGACCACGCGTTCCAATTAGCCGAATT
>OU015767.1:32707432-33021221 GCA_907173295.1 Fagus sylvatica
ATTTTTATTTTGGTCTTTATATTTTAAAAAATTTCAATTGAGTCCCTGTGTTTTTAAACCGCTTTCAATTAAGTCCTTGATGTCATCTCCATTAAAAATCTGTTTACATGGCAGATGGAAATTGTTGAAGCGGCTAATTGTGTCATTTAAATATAATAAAAAAATATTTAATAAAACCACCTCAGCAACCACGCGTTTATTTTTATTCTTTTTTCCTTTTTTCTTTCCTTTCTCTTTTTTTTTTTTTTTTTTTTTTCTTTTCTCTCTCCTCTATTCTTTTTCCTTACCGATTTCTCACCGCAATTCCTTTTCTCTAAATCTCTCTCTCCAGTCTCCACCACTAACCCCAGTACTAAATGTTTCTAATTACATAGATTGGTGAAAATAAAAGATCCAGTATACACAATAACAAAGCCCAAATCCTAGAATCTATCACCAACAAAACCCAAACCCCGAGTTTCCCATCATTTTCCACATCAGAGAAAAGAAGCTCAAACACGATGCTCGGCCGCCCTTGGTTGAACCTGCAGAACTCATGGGTGAGCTCGAACACGATGCTTGGCGAGGTGAGATCGAAAACGAACCTCTATGAGGTGAGATCGAGACAATGGCAGTGGATTTCGAGCCTCCATCATCTTCGGACGTGGCGATGATGTTTTGCTGGTAATAACCTCAGAGAAATCGTGGGTTGTGACTCCAAGCTTTGGGTGGTCAGGTGAGCCAATATTGGGGTTTGAGTCTTGGGTTTCACGGTGGTGAAATGGGTAACTATGGGACTTTGATTTTGCTCTGTGTATGGTGGATTTGAGATGATTGGGTTGATTTTTGGCATTATGGCTGACCCACGATGTGAAATATGTGTTTGATTTGGGAATGGATGGGTTGGGTGAGCTTAGGTTTTTGGCATTATAACTTGTGTTCTTGGTTCTTCAAACCTCAAAACCCAGTGTTCTTGGCAATGTATTTTTGTTTCAATTCTTTGAACTAGTTTTGTTTATGTGATTGAACTTTTTCATGGTTTTGTTTTTATTTTGTTACACTTTGAAATGGAGTTAGTCATTAGACTTGGATTTTATTCATATTGTTGTTGCAATTACAATTTGGGTTTAATATTGTTTGGTGTTTGGCTGCCAAGAAAACGAAAGAGAAAATAAGAACTTTGAGTTTCATTTTGTTTTGTTATTTTATTTTATTTTAATTGAGAAATTAATATTTAGTTTTATTTATTTATTTATTATTTGTTAGTTACTGAGTTGGCAAAAAAATGGTGGCCAAGTCATTTTCCGTCAGCCACGTAAGCAGATTTTTAACGGAAATGACGTTAAGGACTTAATTGAAAGCGGTTTAAAAACATAGGAGACTCAATTGAAATTTTTTAAAATATAAGGACTAAAATGAAAACATAGTGTATTTTTGCCTTTTTTTTATTAACACCAATTGTAGACTTGTAGTAGATGTACACCATATAGAATAGTCCACCTTAGAGCTGTACACCATATAGAACTTATTTGATTTTAGTGAAGGATTATTATCCCTATTGCTTTAGGAGGATAATTTTGTAATGTTAATTTGTTTAGTTACATTTTTTTTTCTTCTTAATTTAAGATGTGAATAAAAGATTCACATAATTTTTTTTAACTAAATATTATTAGCTATAACTTATAACTTATAAAGTTAATATATATTTATTTATATAATTTTAAAATTATTAATTAAATTAACTATGACGTTATCGGTTCGACCCCCGATCTGACCCCGATCATACTAGAGAACTAAAAACCACTCCTCTTTCTAGTTCTTTAACCGGTTTGGTTTTTTAAACCATGTCAAACACAAAATATGATCCTCTCTATTTGGAAACCTCTTTGGAAACCTCTCAATTTGTCCATTTCATGGTTCAAATTTTATCTCATGGATCTAATCATGTACAGATTGTCACATCATTTAAAATTTTAAATGACGTGGTAATATGTACACTGTTAGATCTATAATATTTAATCTGGATTATGAAATGGACTCTCTCCATTTCATTTCAAATGAGGAGAATCTTATTCCGTTAAACACTCTAATCCCTTCAACTTCATGTGAAGCCTAGTCCAGATACTCAACCCAAGCACTCATCAATTTAGGACCAAACACAATTCTCACCAACCAAAATATACCAATAGGCCTCTGGCTCGAGCAGTTAAAGTTTCTATCTTTCTTTTTCTTTTTTTCTTTTTTTATTAAAGGGTTCTGTCTTTAAACAAGCGTGCAAATTGAAAATACAAAAGAACTGCTTAAGAAGTTGAATAAAAACACCTTTGGATATGTTCAAAGAAACGTAAGTCAAGACTTCTAGAAGATGAGCTCAGAAAGACCCAAATCTTTCCCCAACAATGGAAAATCTAGATAAGGAGAAGAAACTAAGATGGGAAACACAATGAGATTCTTAAAAGGGAAGAAACAATATGGCTACAGAATTCAAATCACTAGTAGCTCCTAATCTCAACACAAAATTCTTTCACTTAACAACAATCATGAGAAGAAGAAAAAAACTCTATTGATTTCCTGAAAAATACTAACAGAACTTGATTAGATGGAAGAGAACAAATTGGCTCCTGCTTTACTGATTTCTTCAAAGATCTGTTTAAGTCACCAAATCCTTAATTCCCTCAAGAAGCAAAAGAATTTCTAAGCCCAATCATTACAGATGAAGACAAGAGCGTAGCCTCTATATTGAAATTACTTCTTCCAAAAATCATCTACCCTTGGCAAGGTGCTTTCGTTCTATGCTGGCTAATACAAGATATTACTTAATAGCGCAAGAGATTGTTCACTCTATGATTGGAAGAGGAAAGAAGGGGTTTATGTCTTTGAAACTAGGCATGAAGAACACTTTTGACAAAATCAAATGGTACTTCTTAATCAACATCCTCCACTGTCTTGGTTTTAATTCACACCGGATAAAAATGATTGAATAATGCATCTCTACTCCTGTTTTCTCTGTTCTCTTAAATGGAAGTCCATTTGGATTTTTATTTCCTCAAGGGGGCTTAGACAAGGGGATCTTCTTTCTCATTTTCTCTTCATAATAGGGTCTAAGGTTTATCAAGAATTCTACGAAAGGAAGAAAATGAAAACCAGCTGTAAGGGTTTAATGTATCAAATCAACATTAGTTAGCAAGATACAGAAATGTCTTCACAAATATCAAAGGTGGTCTGGTCAATCATTGAATGTGCAAAAATCCTCTATCCTCTTTTGCAAAAAATGTCAAAGAAAATCTAGCAAGAGAAATTGGTAATATGCTAAGCATGAAACAATCCCACTCACATGACATTTGCCTGGGAATCCCAATGAACTCTACAAAATCCAACAAAGAAGCACTAGAATCAGTGATAGAAAGAATTAAAGATGGATGCAAGATGGAAGTAATGTCCCAAGCTGCATGTACATGTGTGATTAAATATGTGGCCACAGCCATAGCCTTACCTCAATATCAAATGCCTTCTCGAAATTTCCTATAGTCTGTTTGTGCTAAAATCGACTCTATGTTAAGGGACTTCTAGTGGGGAAAATAGAAAAGTAGAGAAGCTTACTTAAAATCTTGGATACAATTTACTTAATAGGTATTTGATAGCAAAATCAAGCTGGAAAGTCTTGTCAAATGAAGTAAGGTCCTCAATTAAGATACAGAAGGCGAAATACCTTAGAACAACCACCTTAAGGAAGGCAAAAACTCTCAAATCAATCTCTTGGCATTAGAGATCTATTATAAGTGGTAGAGACCTATTAAGGAAGGGTAGTTGCATAAAAATGGCAATAGAACATGTACTTGTGTTTGGAATGACTCTTGGATCCCATCAATAAAAGGCTTTAAACCCACTGCAAAACCAAATTCAAACACAAGTGTAACTTAGGTGTTGGAGCTATATACAACCGATCCAATCAGATGGGATAGTAAAAAACTCTTTTGAGGTCATGGACCCATTTTTGGCTGCACAGGACCTCAAAATTCATCTTCCACATATTATTTCTTACAACTTGCTCTTAGTTTATGAGTTTTTGTGTTTTTATAGCTCTACTTTAGGTTAATTTGTTTTCGGTTTTTGGGTGTTGTGTTTTTTAATTCTCCATCACACGTTCTTTCTCCCCCTTAAATGGCTTTGCCTATGTAAAAAGTGATAAAATACATCTTTGCCTAAGTAAGTCTACTTCATCTAAAACACAACACCCAAAAACATAACTGATGAGTTTGGAGCTCGTGCACTACATTCTGATGAGCTTATATGGGTTTTCTTTTTTAATATTTTTTTTCCTTCATAAGAGTTTATACATATATATATATATATATATAGAGAGAGAGAGAGAGAGAGAGAGAGAGAGAGAGAGAGAGAATCGATTAAAGAGCTTATTAGCTTATACACTGTCATAGATAATTAATCAGCTTGGTTTGTTAAATTGCCCCACTATAGTAATTAATTATCTACTATTAATATGAAATAGAATTTTTGCTAGTTTAAGTAAGTGACTTATTTTTCTCTATGCCAAACAATGGAATTATGCAATTTTAAATGATGGGGCTGTAAATCCCATCATTTAGAATTTTTCAATGAAAATATCAAATGTTTCATCTAAATACAGTGTTAGTGTGATGGGATTGTAATTGTGGACCACATGCAAGGATGTAGATTTTGTCGTTAATTTTGACAAAAACTCGTTTTTCTAGTGTTCTTGATTAAAGGTTGGGCATAAGTGTGCAGAATCAAGAACAAGGAAGAACAAAGTTATTCACTCAATATAGAAAAGAGGCTCTCTTAATATTTTGTGTGACGTAGGATAAATGAATAGCCATTACACTCATTTTTTAGAGGAAGAACTATTCTTCATTTTAAGGAATAACAATTACTAAGGAATGACTATTCCTCGTAATAAAAACATAACCAAACAACTGAATAATTATTCCTATGTAATAGCTATTACATTACAAGGCTTATTACAACGTACCAAAGTAATACACTTTTGGTTTATATAGGCAGGGTTAAGAAATTAAAACAAATCAGGTCTGCAGCAAAGTCGTAATAGATTTAATGACACGCTCAAACGAGCCTTGAGCTGATATCTTCGCTCGAGCAAGCCTCAGGTGAGATGTCCAAATTTTAACTACTTTAAACAACTACAATCATATCTTGATTTTCAACAATATATGACCAATTTGATAAATAATATTGCAGGAAAAGAATCCGAAAAACACAGGAGAAATAAAATAATATTTGATGAATTAATTAAATATTTATCAACATAGTCTCCCACTTCTTGATACTAAAATCTAAAACTCTTTGCAACACAAGGAAAAATAATAAGAATATGAAATAAAGAACTCCTTCGAGCAAGTCATCCAGTTAGTGGTTCAGCCCTAAACCAAATTTAATTAAAGAGCTCCTTTTAGGTAAGTCAACCTGTTAGTGGTTCAGGCATAAAAAAAATCAGTTGATGTTGTGAGAAGAATCTGTATATATCTACATCTTGTGGACTTGGTAAATGTACTCAAGCAGACGTTGGGGCGACATGGAGAGGGTGTGGCTTGATATCTCTACTTCTCATGTATGTCAAAAACTGTCCAGGTAACTCTTCCAAAAGAGCCTGGACTACAGAAATCTGCCCGGCTGTACAGACCACAACTAATTTGTTAGATGGAATACAATGAAGAAGCTCAGTCCAAAAAATAATAAGTACAATGAGAACGAATAAGGAAATCATTCATTCCAATTGATACAAAAGATATGTAGAAACCGGTTTTAGGGTTGTAAGGGAGCCAAGTTGTTTCAGAACTGGTCCAGCATGGTCAAGCTTGGTCAGCTTGCTGAGCCTTGAAATTGATACTCAATACATAACATTACCCATTCCAAGTTTCTTTTTTTTATAGGGTAGCACACATTCACACTAGGTTGAGACTATGACCTCATTCTCTACCTGTCCCTATAACATGTCCAATGTGTAACTAGCAAAAGGTGTCTGAAGGGTATTAGAGACTGTTCCAGCAATCTAGCCAAAGAAGGGACCAAGACAGCAGTGGCAACGACAATCCAAGCAACATCTTTGTTAAATAGAATTTCAAAGTTCGAACACACCTTTTTGTCATTCCACGTGCTCCAATAACAACCAGCAAACCTTAGTCTCAAAATTTTGGGATCGGCTAATTATCTAACTGGAAAAAACGTATTACCACACGCTCATTCCATGTTTTCAGTATCAATTTTTTCTGGTTTTCCTCTTCTTCTTTTTTATTTTTTTTGGTTTAAAAAGGTTAGCTTGAATAAGAATGAGCTTAGGCCAATCGGCCCAATCCACGCTTGAATTGGATCAGCTGAGCTGAACTTGAATGCTAGGCATATTCCAGCCTGACCTTGCACAGCTATGTATCCCATTTGGGGTTTTTATGATGAGTAAAGCAGTTCTCCATATTAGTTACAAAGTATCTAAATCTTTTTTTCTACTCACACACCCAAGGGGATTCGAACCCAATCCCATACTAATGGATGGAGAAGTGCAATTTGGCCCAAAGGCCATTGGCTACAACATGCTTTTAGGACATATTACTGACTGGGAGAAACTTGTGTATGCACAATTACAGTTAGTGGATGCTTTTAGATGTAACAACAAAAGCTTGTAGAAACAGACAAAAGCAATTATGTACTTACTATGCACTTCTCGCATTGGAACAAACTGTACAATGTCCCGTGTGGCAACACGGCCTGTAGAGCTCTCTAATCGCCTTCCATTGTCAGCATCAAGGACCTGCCAAAATTAAGAAACATCACATAATCATTCTACTGGAAATTCTAAAAGCTAAAATTCCACCATTTTTAGTACAAAATAATTAAAATAAAGCATTCAAACGAGTGTAAAGGTCATTAAATTAGGAAACAATAGTATACCTCCATTTGACTAAAATAAAGCATTCAAACGAGTGTAAAGGTCATTTAATTACCAAATGAAGAATTAATGGAAAGAGACATCAAATAAAGTCTACATTCTCTTTAGGAGAGCTTTGTGTATACGTCATGTATACATAAAGTCTCTCCATTTCAATAAAAATGAAATCAGCTAGAGTCAACATTCTATTTACCGTAATAATGAGCAAGACAAAGTACTTGTTTCTGTTGTATGAGATGGACTGGCCAGCAATTTCCGCAGCTGTGTTAATCACTTGACCAAATAAAGTGGGTCCTGCCAGAGCAACATTATGTAGAGCATTTGCATAAGCAGACATGATGCCTTCAACTCCTTCAACCTATTAATAAATGAAATAATAACAGTAAGAATAAGAAGACATGAATAAACATAGATTCCACTTTAAAAAATAAAAATAAAAATCCAGGTGTATACAATAATATACCATTACAAAGTCAGCTCCTCACCTCAAAGGCACCTGCACTTCCATTCATGTTGAAACAATGAGATATCGTCCCATCACCTGTTCTCCCTCCAAAGCCCCAAGCTGGAAATCGCCTATCAGAATCGTAGAATTGGATGACCTCCCCAACCTCCATCATGGCCTGCAAGTTTAATTAATTAAGTAATCTTATTGGGTCATCACAGACATAAAAGACAGCAATATCAAACATTTCTATGGACCACAATGCAATGTAAAGTTAATTTTTCATATTCTACAGAAATTTCCCAGGTTGTTTTTGAGCATCTTTTTTGGACTAATACAATGTAAAAGCTTATTTTTCTTATTCGACAAGCAATTTCCAAGGTTGTTATGTGCGTGTTTTCAATTTTTTTGTGAGTTAGGAATATACAACTCATGAATCCATAATGGATTAACACTGTATGGGAGAAGAGATTCCATTCAGTCAAAGGATATCTTGCATCTCATGTTTAGAAAAATACATACATACATACAGGGACAGAGAAAAGCAACTATGCACAGCCTTACCCGTTGATAAGAATTCATACGGCCAGAAGGATCAATGTAGTGTAAAGAATCTGGGCCCCGAGGATTTCCATTTGAGGCTAAAAAAATATATATTGAATATTCAAAGCATGAATAAGTCATCAGCCAAAACATTAAGAACTTGGAAAAAGACAACCAAAAAAAGAATACCACACATATAAAATAAAACTCCTCCACAATGTGAAATATTTTACCTGTAAAGTCAAAAGCAACCATAAAGTTAAGCTCGAATCCACTAGAAATGTAATCCAGAAAGCTGTACTGTTGCTTTTCACAAAATTGATCCACAAACAGCTGTCCCTTTAAAACCTATACTAGTCGTAGACCCGCGCGTTGCGCGGATATTTTGTTGTTTTTATGTTAAATGTATCATAATTGAAATGGTATATTATAGAATTTGTAATTTAGAAAAGCCACCTTTATTTGAAATAGTATTTTAAATTTAAATTGTAGTGTAACCTAATTTATTTTCTTTTCATATATCATATATAAGAGAACGTTATTTTGCCTTTTTCCAGTACTTTTTGGACATTTAGTAAAGGCTATTTTTTATTTTTTTTATTTTACATTGTTGGAACTATTCGAAGAAATAAATTAAGAGTGTTTAAGCATATTTGTTTGTTCTAATTTAAATCAATTGCAATTGCAATCTCAATTTTATATTTTTCATAATAACTTTTAGGTAGTGTAGGTTCATCTCTTTGTTTATTTTCATAATGGATTATAAATTTCTAAAAGGTTAAATATATATTACTTTATTTATTTTTTGTTTTCTCCAAAAAATTTAGTTGTATTTGTGGAAGTATATAGTTAATAAATCAATAATGTTGTAAATTGTTTCAAGGATGGCTAAATTCAAGTTTATTTTTTGTACCTTTTCCCTATCATAACTTGTCTTGTTTGTTTATTATTCCAATTAAAATGGTTAAGGTTGGAGTTGGGCTGATGTTACGGGTACAGTATGTAGGGAACAATGTAATTATTGGTTATTCAAGCTCTATATTCTATTGAAATCAAGTTCCTTGTTCTATAAAATGATCTTCTAAATTGTAAGTTGTATGAAATGATTCTGTATGATAAAAACTATTGCATACATACAACATGTGTCACTCCCTAATGCTTGTAAATATAAATAATTGCAAATGTTGATTACCTATACTTATTCTTGTTAGTAATTTCTCGGCCAGGTACATGCATAGAACAACAATGTGAAGGGATTGTATTGACAATTTAAAACGCTATTCTTAACATATTGGATTATTTAAACAATAGTGCATAAATTTTATTTTAATGCAGAAATGATTATTTTCCAACTTCTAATGTAAGATAGAGTAGAAGTTTACATTGAAGTTGATAATTGGAACAATTCCTACCATAATTTATTTGCTAGTTTGTAAGACTTCCAAGTCGACTTGAACACCTCTTGCATGTTGACATGTAATTCATCATTTCCATAAGGGTATGGAAATTCACGGTCCCAATGACCAACTCCCTTCCTTATTGCATTCTTGTTTGTTGGAGAGACAAAATTTTTTTGTGCCTAAAGTTGTATGACGAAGGATTTTCCGACAACTTTGTAGTAGATGTTTTCCATTTTTTTTCTTAAGTATTGATAATAGTATTTCTTTGCCATCGTCGTCAAATTCGCATATTAATGCAATTGCTAATCCGTATTGTGCGTTTGTGTCGCCTTCTTTGGTTGCTTCAAGGAGCATTTGCTTTCCCACAGTTGTTTGTTCTAGTAAGAAGTAATTGTATGCACCAAGCACAAATTTTGCTTGTGTGTTGCCAGCAAAGGAACAGTCATGAAGGAGTGTAAGTTCATCATTCCGGAGGAATACTGGGTGTTGCATTAGTCCGTCCAAATTTACATTTTTAAGTACAAATTCCTTGTTTGTAAGTCTATTGTAGTTTTTGCAGCTGCAAATTTTTTCCATAAATTTAAATAATATTACATTGATGTATAAATAATAGAGTTAAATGAACTACATTATATGGTTCAATTAAATAAAAAACATTACAATTAAAATATATTGTTAAATATAATACAATACATACAACAATGTAAATTCTATCATAATGATTGCAAAAGTAATGCAATTAGTTTATTATAGAAGGAATAATAACAAAGAATACATGATCAATTGTTTTGAAATGAGTATGTAGTTGAACCAATTTGTATCACACGCAATTTAGGCTATTGAACCAAACTTATGTAGAGTATATATATAGATGATACAAAGAGGAGACTCTACACATTCAGACGTGGGAAAGTAGCACATGTTGGCAAAGAAGGCAATAAAGCAGCTCATACTATATGCTCGGCATATTGAGAACACATGTGTTTGAATAGAAGAGACTCCTGTATTCGGTATTCCTTGAAAGAGTTATTCATGTAGATGTAACAGAAGTTTAAGTTTAGTGGAACAAAAGTTCTAACTTGCTATAAGGAAAAAAAAAAAATGTCACCATGAAATTTCCTATAGAAGTCCCAAGCCCCATATGTATTGGTATACAAATCCAAACTTATTCACAAATATGGTTATATGAAATAGAGGTAAATGAAATACATTATATGGTTCAATTATATGGTTCATTAGTTTATTATAGAAGGAATAATAACAAAGAATACATAATCAATTGTTTAAAGTGCATTCACATACTCCAACGTAAAGAAACAAAGAATATATTTTTTGTGTTTAGTAATAGTATGTTAACATGCAGTGTTGTAATGCTAATAGAAGCGATTGACTTTCTTTTATTGCATAGAATCCTTTATTTTGAGAAATAGGAGTAGAGATTGACTTAAGATACCTTATCTTGATGTTCCCCAAGTATTTTGGCGATTCTCTCCCAAGATTGGCAAAAATCTGTAGTAGGATTTCTTGCCGGTAGTTCTTTTGTGCTTTGCATGATTTGATGAAGAATTGTAATTTTTTTTTTTGCATATAGTAGTATTTTGTATCATTGACTTGTTTTGTATTTATAGATTTGATAGTAAACTATCTAGTGGTATTTGAAAGGTTTTTTGTCATTTTCCTCATTGTAGTTAAAATTTTATTGAATAATTATTTAATGTATATTTAAGTATTGACATTGTGGTTTTTAAGGTTTTATTGTTTTCTATCATGGGTGCCTTTGTAAATGCTATTATAATGATAGGAATTTATTTCAAAAGATTATAATGGTGTAATCTTAAGTATTAAGCATTCATTTTAATTGTTTTAATCTTGACCCTCCATGAACATTAACCAATTCGAAGGAAACTTATTACCGGATCACTTCTTTTTTTGGACTACCTTTTGCAATTTTCAACTCTCTCTCTCTCTGTCTCTCTCTAACCAGGTTCATGACACATTGTGTTTGCTTTGCAAATTGTGATTTTAGTTCATGTTATTTTAATTTATTAATTTATCAATCTACTGCCATGTGTAATATCCTGTTACTGCCTGTCCAAAGTGATAGAAAATGAAAATTAAAAATATAAAATAAACACGGATTACCATGCAACATTTCAACACATAGCCGATATTGCCAATTGATTTGATTAAACATCTTACGTGACCTGTAATAATTTGTAGTTTATATTATAAATAAACGTGTTACTATCTAGGCAAAGTGAGGGAAAAAAAAAACCCATGAAACACGGTTGAGTTACCATTGAATAATGACATTGTTTAAATGTTAATGTTATTGTTGTGGCTGTATTAATGGTTGTTCAAGAATGTAGTGGTTATATTTTCCCTCTAACATATGTAGTTAATGTAAATAATTGTTGATTTGTAATTGGTTTTTATTTGGTTCAAGTGTAGTGCTTTTTTACACTTGAAAAATATTCACATAAATTTTAGAAAAAAAAGGTTTAAATTAAAAATATAAAATAAACACGGATTACCATGCAACATTTCAACACATAGCAGATATTGCCAATTGATTTGATTAAACATCTTACGTGACCTGTAATAATTTGTAGTTTATATTATAAATAAACGTGTTACTATCTAGGCAAAGTGAGGGAAAAAAAAAACCCATGAAACACGGTTGAGTTACCATTGAATAATGACATTGTTTAAATGTTAATGTTATTGTTGTGGCTGTATTAATGGTTGTTTAAGAATGTAGTGGTTATATTTTCCCTCTAACATATGTAGTTAATGTAAATAATTGTTGTTTTGTAATTGGTTTTTATTTTGGTTATGGATAAGATTTAATATTTTTGTTTAAATGTTAAGCATCTTTGAGTATTTATTGTGTGTGGTTACATTTTGCAAGTGGATGGTAATCCCAAAAGTTTTGTCTAGTTGAAGATGAAAATTTTTCATTTTTATTTTTTTCAATTAATTACTATGTGTTAATTGATTCTAATGGTAAATGAATTAGTGTCATTTGTTTTAATTTTGGGTGTCTTTTGTCATAAAGTAATATTTCATTATTTTCTTTGTCCAAATACATATTATGTCTTTAGATTAATGCAGGCCATCTTGTATAGTGTGCAGTCCTTGAGGACTATCTAAACGACAGAGTTTCAAGTTTGAAACAATTCAACAGTAAAGGAAATACAGATCAAGAGTCTAATATACCATCCTTGGCAGGCCGTTCAAATGCCACACGGTTGATTAAAGGGTACTGATTGTCACCTTCTTAATTGATTCAAAAGACTTGAGTGATAACTTTGATAGTGGTCTATTAATATATAAATCTTGTTGGAAGAAAATATTGTTTTTATATAAACATTGCCTCCTGAACTTATTAACCATTCAAATAATAGTTATGGATTCAAGAATAACCATGATGAATGGATCAGTACTATCAAACTTGATTTGGTACCTGGGATGTCTGTCACTCTGTGAAGACTTACATTCCTAAATTTGGTCCAGGATAAATTGGCAGTTTTATGAGTATAAAGAAGGATCAAGCTTTAATGTTAGTGCTATATGTATACTATGTGGTTCTTGTCAGCAGCGTCTATGTACTGTTTATTCATATTGTGTTTATTCATGGACCATAAAAGTCTTCGTAACAAACTACATATGAAAAGCCAAAAATTTACTATAAAAGTTCATATTGGGAAAAGATTAATTTGCACACCTAAGAACATTTGCATCATATAACGAACTTGGTTAATGTTAAATATATATTTTTTTTTTCCCAACCATGGCTACTATAAAGTGTTAAAGACACTAAAAAAACAATTCACCATTATTTAATTAAAACAAACACTATTCAAATAATTGGCCTAAATCAGAAGGCATTTCAACTTGATTATCCTAGCTTTATCTTCTTTCCTGAAGTTTGTTTTGCACTTTTTGCTTTGCAACGTTTCACCAAAGTTTGAAGGAGGATATTGTCATCGTCGGATTCTCCGTTTTTAACATAAGATGATGAATTCCTTGGTTGATATCCATTGGTTGTGAATGATTTTGTATCCACAATTTTAGAATTGGTTGTGACACATTTCTCATAAGTCTTTTCCTCCTTCTCATCAATTCCAAATGCGTTCCTACATCCATATTAATCACTGTTAGAAAATTGAAATATAGTATATCTATTTTGCCATAAAATATATATAAATTTGAGAGCTTACTGTTGTGATCGGATCAACTTTTAGTGATCTTTCAAATTCTGGATTGTAATCGAACACCTTTTGTATTGTATAGTACTGCCAGCCTTCTTTCCAATTATAGTCATTGAGTTTTATTTCGAACACAAATTTTTTCCCAATTAAATTATGTATGTCAATGGGCAGGTTCATATTTGCATCCCCCTGATAAAATAGAGAATATAATTTGGTGTATTGTAGGAATGGAAACCCCTTTATAAATTTTCTATGTCAATGGACTTACACTTGCACTTTTGTTTGACAGCTCTCTTGCTGTTGTTTGTATCAATCTTTCACCTTCTTTATCAAACAAAGTAAATATCGCATTTTCGGTTTCATCTTCAACATTTAGTTGAATTTTGTACCTGCAGATATAATTTTATATATTTTTTTTGTTATGTTGTATTTTGAAGATACCGTATAAATGTAAAAGTGTGTTTTTTTAATATATCACCTTGGTATTGGGAACTCAGATTTACTATTGCAAGGTGTGCACCAAAAGTCATTTTCAGAAGTGATTTTTTTGTTGCACTTCTGGCATCCAATATAGTACCATCCATAGTCAGTTTTAATATTTGTAATGGTTGCAACACATGTGAATTCATTTTCCTGCAACGTTAGAGCAATAGTTCATAGTTCATATGTTTATTAATTTTCGTTAAAAGTAAATATAGTATTTATTTGATTATTTTTGTTAGTAATGTTCACCTGATCATCTGACTCCCATTCCAAGGAGGTTATTTCCTTGATTGATCGCCTATTTTTGTTTATTCTCTTTTCAAGGGGTATTTCTTTCTTGAATTGTACCGGGATTTCTTGAATTAGAAGGGTATTTCCTAGATTCCTGACATGGAAGAAGCAAAATGTGTTAACAAACCATTTGGTGGAAAAGCGGTGGTATTAAATCACCGTCAAATACTACCAGTTGTTAGAAAGGGAAGAAGAGAAGACATTGTGTATTTTACAATTAACATACCATATATATGAAAAGAAATATGAATAGTATTATTATAATATTATTTATCTAATAGGATTTAGGGACTGCTAAAATTAAAATTACCTATCCATCAAAGTTGCAGTTCCAGGAATTTCTAAGTTGATGTAAACTTTTGTTGCACTTGTAGATGACAAATAATGTTCTCCTGTATTTCGCCAAAATTTTAGCTTTTAAATTGAATTGAATTGTAATAATATTTTATTTGTTTACCTTTAAATGTTTTCACGATGGTAGATGTTACTACTATGACGAATGGTCCTGGGTTGTTGTTGTAAAGATCATTTCCAATTTCACCTGATGCTGGTCCCCAAAGGCTAATTCTTATTTTGTTTCCGCTGTTAGGAAAAAACAATGAAGTCATATATTGCTTTGAAGCAATTTTGATTAAATCCAATCTAAATTTATATATGATTAAACTTACTCTGCATTAAGGATATCTATATTTCTCATTGGCACAATAGATCCTTGAGCATGAACTTTTTCCACACTTCCAACAGCAACCAATTTTCCAATAGTGTCTGCATCATATATAATTGTGTTAGTATTTGGGGATATAAATACTTACTTAAAAAAACTATATTATTAGTAAGAAAGGTACCTGTCAAATGGACGTTGTTGTCAATGCGCTCGATGATAGTGTTGTAGTCAACAAAGTCAAATTTATGTCGAGAGATAGTAATTTCGGTCTCTTCTAGTTCCTTAATAAATGTGGTGAGCAGAAAGATTATTTTATTTTCATTTTTTATTGGCCGGTAATTATCCTTGTCCTTGTATTCAGCTACTCGAAAATTGGATAGGGAATACAACTGTCCTTCTCGTAGGAGTGGTTTAAACTTGTTTGCAAAGATATTTCTAATTGTAGCATGTATAGCATCATCCTGCAGATAAAATAAGTCAAGCCACCTTTTTTTTTCTTTTGAATTAAGATCCTAATAGGGTAAAGTAGAGGCATTTAAAATTAGATTATATATTCAAATCTAACCTTTTCATCTATAAGAACCATATCCACACTGATTAGTTCTGAAGTTTTCCTGTTGACAGCATTCCACATTCTAGAGAGCCTGACTCTTAATTTCCAATTGTCTTTGTCATCAGAAAGTTGGTTGATAAGATTGTAGCCCATTTTCATAACGGATATAATAATGAATAGTATACGTATTTTGGTAGACCTGTTTTTATAATGGAAATAACAAATGTACATCAATATCTACATTGTATATTGTTATTAGGCAATAGCATATGTATGTAATATATTTTTTTTAGTTGCTTGACTATACTAACAAAGAAAAAAGAAAAATCCATTCACTAAATTTGCTCCAACATATACGTGCAAATAATCTATAGCAATCATTGTAAAGTAAATAATCAATGTGTAAAGAAAAAAATTAATTCCAAGTAAGCAGAAGCATAATATAAAGTAAAATTGAGGTAACCCAAATATAATATAAATTATAGATTGAACAGAAGCAATTTGTAATATAAAGCGGCGTTATAATAATCTTAAGATTTTCTAATTAAAAAAAAAAAATAGAAATATATGATGCATAGGATAGAAGAGTTGAGGTAAGAATAAAAGATGATGCCTTTTGTTATACAAAGGAAAGCAATACATATAGACAAATAGCAAGGAAGGCAAGCAAATGAAACAAAAGAAAACTTTTTTTTGGAGAAAAAGATAGAAAGACTTTATTGATGATGATAGTAACATACAAAGACAAACATGTTTCTTGTAGTCCACAATGGCCAGCAGATTAAAGGAAGAACTTTTGTATTTGAATATATGAGAACATACGTACCTGGTATATAAGGATTGAAGTTCTTCAAAGTTTCAGCATTGGATCATTGAGTCAACCTATAAAATAGACATTTCATTGTCATAGCCGCAATTGTTGTAGTTATAGTAAGTTTCAGCAAACAATCCTTCTTGTAGTAGTTATAGTAGTGTGTTATTTGCAATTATTTTGAATTTAATGTATTTTCATGTGGTAATTGAAATGTTTTGAAACTGTTTTGTCTAAGTAATAATTATTTGGTTTAATATTAATTAATAGCATTATTTTTATTTATGATGTTTGGTAACATATTTTCTTGCCAATCAATTGATTAATGATGAAATATAATTACACCAAACTACTACATACACAATTCACGAATCAACTAACCTTTTATCTTCTGCGTAGTTGGCAACGGATGTATAACATTTTTTTCAGTTAATATTTAAAAGATGTTTGATTTTTTTATAAGCAAATAATTTTTTAAAAGCCCAAAAAAGGTACAACCAAAAGTAACAATTTGAGAACTGAATGTTTCAAGTCCATAACTGATGTTTTACACCCTTCAAAGCTTGTAGCATTTCTTTGTCTCTCCAAATGCATCAAAGAAGACAGCGAGAGCTTGCCTCTCAGATTAAGATTTTATAAATTAAGATTAAAGTTTTATAAAAAATAATACTTGCATGAATCTGTTTATAAATACACAACTTCTCTATAAATATATATTTTTTTGAAACCCTTAATTGTCATCAAAATGGTTATACTGTATTTAATCCTTATGTTAGTTGAGCATGAGGTAAATTCATGAATGTCGGAAAAATAAATCAAGGGCAAAACACGTGAAAGACATAGAGCAACAAAATAGAGAGTCAGTTAAACACTACGTTTCCCAGCAATCCATAGTAAAATAAACATCAATAAAAATCACTTAATACTACAACATATTAAGATAAATTGGAATGAATAGAAAAGAAAGTGATATCCACATGTACATACCATGCTCAATACTGTAATAACAATATTATTAATTTTGTATGTCTCAGGTTAACAATTTTAATATTCTAGCTTATGATATATTTTAATTCCACCAAAGATTAAAAGTAAAAAAATATCTACGTTTCCCAGCAATCCATAGTAAAATAAACATCAATAAAAATCACTTAATACTACAACATATTAAGATAAATTGGAATGAATAGAAAAGAAAGTGATATCCACATGTACATACCATGCTCAATACTGTAATAACAATATTATTAATTTTGTATGTCTCAGGTTAACAATTTTAATATTCTAGCTTATGATATATTTTAATTCCACCAAAGATTAAAAGTAAAAAAATATCTTCCAATAAATAAACTTTAATCATTTGTAGGAAAATTATTCATAGTCCAAAGATAAACAAACCCCACCACCCCCACCTCTCCCACACCGTTATTTTCAAAGTAAAGAAACTACAGAACATGAAATATTAGATCTACAAATGCAGCTACAAAATTGTAAAGTTATATAAGAAATTGAAAGAAATACAATTAAATATGAAAAAGTATCATCTACAACAACATAGATTAAGCAAGTCCTCTAAATACTTCTTTATATACAATATTTGTTGTTGTTGATTCTTCATCAGTGCCATTGTTTATGATGAGGAACTTCAGACCATTTCTACTTGTAACTCTAGATACAGCAACATAGAGTTGTCCATGGCTGAATACCGGATTCGGGAGATATACACCCACATGTTTCAATGATTGCCCTTGACTCTTGTTAATTGTCATCGCAAAACAAACAGAAATTGGAAATTGACGTCTCTTCAAGACAAATGGCCATTTAGAGTCACTTGGAGATAATGTTATTCTTGGGATAAAAACATGTGCTCCAATATTAGTACCGGTAATGATCTTAGCTTCAATAACCCATGTACCCAATTTCGCTACTACCAATCTTGTTCCATTACAGAGTCCAGCATTTTGGTTTAGGTTTCGGAGCAACATGATAGGTAACCCCACTTTCAACTTCAATTTGTGATTTGGCAATCCGGGTAATCTTAATGTGTTTAAGAATTCCACAGGATACAACAGATCTTGATCATCAATATTAGGAAGAAGCTTTGCATATGGTATCTGAACTTAAATATGTTTGCTCTTCACCATGTAAACATGAGATTATGTAATCATTAAGTTCTTCAACAACTTCATTTGTAGGTGCAAGTATAGCTCTCTCTTGTAAGTAAGTATGATCTGTGAAACTAATTTGTAAATCAGGATATGTGCTTCTTATAATATCTTCCATTGGATTTTCAGTACGCTTGATAATCAAATCTGCTGGAATAGTAATCGAACTTTCTCCATCACCTTCACCTAATTCACCATTTCCTATTTCTAAAATCCACTCACTAAAATTCTTCATTGATGCATATTCTGAAGCTGTTAATTTGTTACGCAGAAGTCTCATATTCGTATGTAACTTGAAAACCAAACATTCTTTCCATAGATATGATCTGTTAATTGTAGAATACACAATGTCTGCTCTTCTTCCCTTTCTAACAACTGGTAGTATTTGACGGAAATCACCTCCTAATACCACCACTTTTCCACCAAATGGTTTGTCAACACATCCTGCATCTTGAATCTGTAAAATATCACGTAGGGAACGATCAACTGCCTCTAAACAATTTCTATGTGCCATAGGTGCCTCATCCCATAGTATAACACTTGTTTTCAAAAGAAGTTCGGCTAGTTGAGTTCGTTGCTTGATTTCACAAGTGGATTCATCATTAATATTAATTGGTATATGAAACCGTGAGTGAGCAGTCCTACCTCCAGGAAGTAATAAAGCAGCAATCCCTGATGATGCAGTAGCAAGAGCAATCTTCCCTTGGGATCTGACAGCAGTCAGAATTGTTTTGTAAAGATGAGTTTTCCCTGTTCCACCGTGACCATAAACAAAAAAAACCCCACCACTTTCAGTAGCAATAGCTTGCATTATTGTTGCATATATATTATGTTGTTCATGATTCAAGCTAGCAAGCAGTATCTCATGTTCCTTTCTTAAAGCTAAGATGTCATAAGACATTTCTTCTTGAATCAGCCTATTTGTTTTTTTTTGGAGCAAACTCATATCAGGCTGTGGCATTTGTGCATAGTCTCCTAGGGATTTCCCAAACCGTTGAAGTATTTTTTCTATTTCATATAGTGCATGATTTTTCAGCTGTGTTTCTGAAAGTTGTAGTCCATCAAATTGCAAGATATGCCTTTGGATATGAAGTATATCTTCTGAAAATAGTTTCCAATGAGAATCCCAAAGCTGGCAAGGATTACCTACTTCGCAAAACATCAAAATTGTTACAAACAATTCACGGAGCTGTCTTCCGGAAGCCCAATATGAGGCTTCTAATATAGCATCATACCATTCCTTATCATTATCAAGAAGACCAAGTGCATAACATGCCTCCTGATATGTTTCATAAACAATGCCATTTATTGTTCTGATTTCCTTAAAATTTCTGGGACCTTTAACAATGTTAAGCAACATTCTTAGATAATAATTTTCACCACTTGAAGGATGTGCAAAATAAATTCTCCCAATACATTTTCCAGATTTTCTTCGCTTCCATTCCTTTACATTGTTATGCCAAACCCATTTTGTAGGGAAATCAGTATACGTCAATTCTCTAGCATCTTCATAATCATTATTAGCCTTCATCCATTCTGTGAACATGGTATTTTCAATTCCAGGTCTCCGTGCAACATTGTGAAGACGAGCCTTTTTTGAAAATGTTACGGGATGTTGTTTATCTAAATGAAAGTTTAATCTCTCAACTGCTGGTGATCGAAACTGAATATTAAATTCAAATATTCTCCAACATGCTTCAGAACCAGAAATATATCTACAATCCAAATAGGCCTTTGTCTCATCAATTACAACTCCAGATTCATTACCATCATTAGTATTTGTAGTATCTTGCAAAACCATAGTTGCTCTATCTGATCCCTTGTTTATATATTTAAACAAATACTTAATTGATCGAGAACGGTTGCACCACTCTACATTCATGTGTGCTTGATATTTCACCAGAAGGTCTATGTTGTAAGGAACTACAAACCTGTTATCCAAAAGAACTCCATTTTTTTCCACTGTCCGTCCATTATTCCTTCTTCGGTAATTGGGGAACCCATCATCATCAATCGTTGTTTCTTCATAATACCTTTTAGGGAAATGTTTTGAACATTTATCATTCTTCATGCAAGGAGATCTTAAATTATCTACTCCACACGGACCATGCATCATATATAGCTTCACAGTTTCATAAGCTATTGGATCCCTATGTAAATCTGGTATTTCAGCTTTGATTATATTATCAATATGTTCCGATGTTGGGCATTTGTCTTTAGGGTCAAGGAACAGGAGAATATGTGCATGTGGAAGGCCCCTTTTTTGGAACTCAATTGTATAGACAACTGCAAATATAAGATGCAAAAATTATTTTATTTTTTTTTACTTTTTAAAGAAGGGGAAAAAAAAAAAAGTACTGAACAATTACATCTATATTTAATATACAAAACAAATACCTGCAATAACTGTTCCAAAATGATTTTCTCGGGTTAGATCATGCAATAATGCATCCAATTTTATCTTGAAAACTCTTGCCACAATATCAGGTCGATCCTCTGTTTTTTGACCAGGTATAGAGTCCAAAAACAAACCTATCTCTTGCCATTTTGGGTTGCAAGTGAAAGTTATAAAAAGATCTGGATATCCTACCCATCTGCAAATGGCCATTGCATCTTGATAATTTTGTGCCATATATCTTGGACCTCCAACAAATGTAGAAGGCAAAACTACACGTTTTCCAACTGTTAGTGGATCTGAATCTCCTCTAAGAACGGCATCCATAAGGCCACTATAAATCTCCCTTCTTAAGTCTTCTTGGTTGTCTCTAACCCAACGTAGGCGTGCTTCTTCAATACAGGTATACGCATCTACTATAAATTGCTGGAACAGCCTCCCACCCAAAATCAATGTGTGGCCTTCATTAGGGCGTTGTTGTAGTCTATAAGCATAGTATTCTCTCATTGTAACAGATTTTCTATTCTTGAATTTCCTTCCACCGATATTTCTATATATTATATCAGTCCTAAAACCATCTTCCCCATATGGAAAAAGCAAAGGATATTGCAATGACATAAAGCTAGGATGAAGCTCACTTATTCTTTGCAATCCTGAGCTTGTATGTTCAACTATAATGTCACGATTTGAGCTTTCAATACTAAAATCTCCAACAATGACGGCAGCAACCTCAGATGATGTAGGAATATTATATTGTCTTTCATTTGGACCACGCGTTCCAATTAGCCGAATTTTGACATCTCGAACATCTGATTCAATAAATCTGTCCCTAGCCATCCTAAAAATTTTAACCAGTTGATTACAATCATCCAACATTTCCAATAATCCAGCAACAATATCTGGATCAACAACATTTTTACCATCATCACTTGTCATTGCACCAATTCTATTACCTATTTCATTATCAGTATCATAGATATAGAGTTGAGCAAACTTGGGTTTTTCACCATCAACGGGAAGAAGTGACCCAATCTTGTGATAGTTTTGGCCATTGAGACGAAAAACATATGGAGCTGAACCACGATTCACAGAATAGTCAACTTTACCACCTAAAGAGGTAAACTCAAATAATGAATTATATAGCCTTATTCCTACACGGAATTTTAATGACCTTGACCCACCATTCAAACCGAGCAGTCTTGCTAGAAAAGGTGGAGGATCTTTAAGAAGAGGTAGGTGAACTATACCATCGGAACAACATAGCCTAAATTTTGGATCTTTAGGCTTTCTTGACTTAATTGTCCTTTCTTCATACCAAAGTTGAGCTCCACAATGTTCACATACATGACTTGGAGGACCAAAGTTCCAACTTTCAAGAAATTTACCTTAAGAAAACACACATATTCAATGAAATAAATTAAAGTGATTCAAGGAAAATATATTCGTTGGAATAATAGACAATGTAAAGAATATAAGACATGTACATACGATGTGTTTGTATAGATTCATCTAAAATGGATTCACTTGATTGTTGTACTGAGCTCTTTCTATTATTTATTCGTAAAGTTCCTGCCAACATTATGAAATGATAAGTCAATGATTTCTTGTTGAAGTTTCAAGAAATTTACCTTAAGAAAACACACATATTCAATGAAATAAATTAAAGTTATTCAAGGAAAATATATTCCTTGGAATAATAGACAATGTAAAGAATATAAGACATGTACATACGATGTGTTTGTATAGATTCATCTAAAATGGATTCACTTGATTGTCGTACTGAGCTCTTACCATTATTTTTTTGGAAAGTTCTTGCCAACATTACGAAATCATAAGTCAATGATTGGACATTCTTGTGCATAAATATAAGGCTTTATATTTTGACTGGACATTCTATATCTTGAATGTACTAAATAATAACCAAATGAACCTTTTTTAGGGGAAAAAAAAAAAATAATAAATTTTAAATTTTTGTTCTAAAAAAGTTCTAAAATCTACAACAAACTCACCTATAGTAACATTATTTTTTGTATTTGTAGGAACATCAGGATTGCTTCCAACATTTCGAATTCTCTTCCTCGCCAAAATCCACCTCCTTCTCAAGCGTGCGTAATAACACTCTATTCTATCTACAATAAAAATAAATAAAAACAAAAAGGGGTAAAAAAACGATGTTACAAACAAATAATATCAAAGAGAAAGACCAAAAAAAAAAAAAAAAGAATATACAATAAAAAATGAAAATAATGAATAGGTTTATGAAAAAAAAAAAAATTGTGTAATATATATATTTTTTAGGTGGGAAAAAGAAAATTTATTTTAAATTTTTAATGGAAAAAAGTTCTACAATCTACAATGAACTCACTTATAGTAACATTATTTTTTGAATTTGTAGGAACATCAGGATTGCTCCCAACATTTCGAATTCTCTTCCTTGCCAAAATCAACCTCCTTCTCAAGCGTGCGTAATAACACTCTATTCTATCTACAATAAAAAACAAAAAAAAAGGAAAAACAACTGATGTTACAAACAAATAATATCAAAGGGAAAGACCCCCCCCAAAAAAAAAAAGTATACAATTTAAAATGAAAACAATGTTTATGTTTGCGCTTGCAAAATAATAGACTGTCATTTTAGAACATATTCCAATGTAAATTGTAGTGTAGTGTAGGATATAATTGATATCTAAAATTTTACATTAAGGAATGACAAAACACAATAAGACTACTCATTTAACCACCCATGCCAGTGCTAGATGTGATGGGGTGCATCCCATCCTTGCTGCCATTTCATTAACACGCTCAAATATGTATTTCTTGCATTTTGGATTTTCTTCTTCTGGTAGACAGGCAAAATAAGAGAGAAAGTATATTGTATATGTTTTGTACAATGAAAAATACATGAGAAGGGTCTGATTATATACACCATATAGTTGACTTAGGGGAATAGAAAATCCTTGATTGAGACTAAAATCAAGTACATAGTAATGGTTGGCACCTCCTGGTATTCACCATCTTAACCATATTCAATGCTAGTATAAACACCAAGCCTAAATGACCTATATTTCAGAAATTTCAAACGATTAATTCAATTATTTAAAAAAAAAAAAAAATTTCAATACAGAGAACATCAATGGATAGTATGTGATAGGAGACATCCATATTTGAAAATGCATTAGTAAATTGTAGGATATATTTGATATCCAGAATTTTATATTAAGGAAAGATAAAACACAATTAGAAAATTCATTGGTCTACTTATGAGCAAAAAGAAAAAAATTGTAGGTAATTGACAAAAAAAAATTGGTACAATATTTTGAAAAAGAATAAGACTATGAGGCTTTATAAAAGAAGATTCTTGTAGAAAACATTTTATCAGGACATGTTGATTTCAACTTACAGCTATTAACAGTATCTTGAGAAGACGATGCTCCATTAAAAGAATCAACTCCTCTTTTCTTTCCATCCAAAATCATTTTCCTTCTCAAACGTGCATAATAAGAAGACTGCATTCTACCTACAAAAAATCATTTACCAACCATCATAATAAACACAAATACATCACCCCTATTGAACATGTCTTTTGTCTTTGATGCTTTTGGAAGGAAGGTTGGTCATTCTGTCAAATTGTTATTAACCCTGGCTGCTTTCAATTTCAGAATTGTTATCAAACATGAATTTGACGGGTCAGCCATCAGGAGATATTGGGTCATTATCTGAGTTACAATATTTGTAGGTCTTTTAATTGCACTTAGCTTTTTCTATTGTCATGGGAATTCATTTAGAGCTAATGTGTTGAACCAACATTTCTCTTTAGTCCACATTGGTCATATATTGTAAGGTTCAGTGTTTAGTATGTGCAGCACATGCCTCAAATGCCAGGGCATGCTCTTTTATCTCTGAGACTTGAGTCTTAGCAACTAACCATTATCATAAAAATAGTGACTAAGGATATATATTTTATTTGCATGTTTAAGTAATGGTTTATGCATGCCTCATATCAATTATTTTGTCAAATGAACCACATAACATACTCTTGTGCAGTACCAAGCCAATCTAAATCATTGTTCAAAATTTCAGCCTCCCATGGTTTATGCATGGCTAATATCACTTTAGCTAGTCAAACGAACTACATAACATAATCTGTTTGAGGCATTCTGACAAACACATAGCATGCATTATTGTTGCAACAACTTTATGTATACACTACGATTACAAAAATTAGCCACAAACACATTTAGCCTAAAACCCATCATCTAATTTATTTCACAGGCATGACAGGATCACTTCCACAGGCAATTGGGAGTTTGAAGAAGCTATCAACCTTGTAAGGAAATACTAATTGCACACAACTGCAAGGACCAAGTTATCATTAAAAATAGTGACTAAGCCGATATATATTTTATTTGCATGTTTAAGTAAATCAATTTCAAGAGCTCCATCATTAGATGCACTATTTGGTAGTATCTTTTCAGTTAGTCTTTTACAATTCAATCCTAAGTACCAGCTTCTTCATATAGGGATCTATCTTTCAATTGTTATTAACCCTGGCTGCTTTCAATTTCAGAATTGTTATCAAACATGAATTTGACGGGTCAGCCATCAGGAGATATTGGGTCATTATCTGAGTTACAATATTTGTAGGTCTTTTAATTGCACTTTAATTTTTCTATTGTCATGGGAATTCATTTAGAGCTAATGTGTTGAACCAACATTTCTCTTTAGTCCACATTGGTCATATATTGTAAGGTTCAGTGTTTAGTATGTGCAGCACATGCCTCAAATGCCAGGGCATGCTCTTTTATCTCTGAGACTTGAGTCTTAGCAACTAACCATTATCATAAAAATAGTGACTAAGGATATATATTTTATTTGCATGTTTAAGTAATGGTTTATGCATGCCTCATATCAATTATTTTGTCAAATGAACCACATAACATACTCTTCTGCAGTACCAAGCCAATCTAAATCATTGTTCAAAATTTCAGCCTCCCATGGTTTATGCATGGCTAATATCACTTTAGCTAGTCAAACGAACTACATAACATAATCTGTTTGAGGCATTCTGACAAACACATAGCATGCATTATTGTTGCAACAACTTTATGTATACACTACGATTACAAAAATTAGCCACAAACACATTTAGCCTAAAACCCATCATCTAATTTATTTCACAGGCATGACAGGATCACTTCCACAGGCAATTGGGAGTTTGAAGAAGCTATCAACCTTGTAAGGAAATACTAATTGCACACAACTAACCATTATCATAAAAATAGTGACTAAGGATATATATTTTATTTGCATGTTTAAGTAAATCAATTTCAAGAGCTCCATCATTAGATGCACTATTTGGTAGTATCTTTTCAGTTAGTCTTTTACAATTCAATCCTAAGTACCAGCTTCTTCATATAGGGATCTATCTTTCAACGTGGGCATGACAGGATCACTTCCACAGGCAATTGGGAGTTTGAAGAAGCTATCAACCTTTGGTACCAACATTCAGTGATCTTAGGTTTTTTGTCAACGAACAGGGTGAGGTTGGCCACTTTTACATGTGGTACACAACATTTAATTGTAGATTCGTACGGAGCAATTAACGAATTCCGGCAAAATAGAACCAACAGATGTTGCTACGTGACCAACTACAAATCCAAATTAGCCCATTGCAGTGAACTAATTACAAACACAAAGAGCCCACAATCACAGAACCTAAGAAATAAGTAAGGATTGATTCGAAAACAGTGACAAAAAATATAGCTTTCATTCCTCTCAGCTAAAAAACAGTGAATATTCATACAGAAATCGGGTTTTTAATTACCAAAAATAATTTTTGTTGTTCTCAAAATTATGAACAAACAAACAGGGATCTGAAATACATATACATAAAATACATACACTTTTGCAATGAACAATTAGACCAAAAGCAGAAAAGGAACTCTATACTCCTTGAGCAATGCAAAAAACCCAGGGAAAAAAGAACCCCGATACCATAGAAAGGGAAAAATACAAAATCTACCGATACCATAGAAGGGGGAAAAAAAATCGGTGGGAAAGAATTGAGTAAAAGCTGACTTTACCTTGGTGTTTAAATAGAGTTGATGAGAAAGGGATGCTGTAACAGTCAAAGGAAGGAAGAGCCGCACCTGAAACAGAGGGAGAGAGAGAGAGAAACGTGAAGCAGAGAGAGAGTGGAGAACGTGTGTGAGAGAAATAAGGGGTTAACGGCTGAAACTGAAACTGAAACAGAGGGAGAGAGAGAGGCGCACCTGAAACTGAAACTGAAACAGAGGGAGAGAGACAGACGTGAAGGAGGGAGGGAGACGTGAAACAGAGAGAGAGTGGAGGGGAAAAAAAATTAGATTTTTGTGGGTGCTGAGGTGCTGATGTGGCAGATGTTTGAAGGTGCACAATCACTTTCTCTCTGCTTCACCTTTTAATTTATATTATAGATTAGGACTAAATATTCATCAAGAGCTAAGGCAGCTTCAAAATCATGGATCCAATTCATGGTCAGGGAGCAAGTGAGTTGTTTCAAGCTCAATCTCATTTGTATAAACACGTATTTAACTACATAGGTTCCATGTCACTTAAAACTGCCATTCAGCTTGGCATACCTGACATAATCCACAATCATGGGAAACCTATGACTCTCCCCGAGTTGGTCTCAGCTCTTCAAATCCATCCCACAAAAACTGGTTTTGTGAACCGGCTCATGCGCTTACTTGTGCACTGTGGCCTCTTTGCAACAACAAAAGTTCATATAAATCAAGAAGAAGAAGAAGAAGAAGAAGAAGCATATGATCTCACACCTTCCTCTAGGATCCTCCTCAAAGATAATGTCACTAATTTGTCACCATTTCTTCTAGCAATGCTTGACCCAGCTTTAACTACACCATGGTACTCCTTGGAGAATTGGTTTCGAGGGGACAAGGCGATCACACCATTTGAGAGTGCACATGGGATGGGGTTTTGGGAGTATGGTGACCAGAACCCTGAATTTAATGATCTTTTCAGTAAGGCAATGGCGAGTGATTCTGGAATGATGAACTTGGTTGTAAAAGACTGCAAGACGGTTTTTGAGGGGTTGGATACACTGGTTGATGTTGGAGGTGGTACTGGAACATGTGCTAAGATCATTTCTGAGGCATTCCCTCACTTGAAGTGCACAGTGTTTGATTTTCCACATGTTGTAGCTAATTTGCAGGATAGTTTGAACTTGAAGTTTGTTGGAGGTGATATGTTTCAGTCTATTCCTTCGGCAGATGCCATGCTACTTAAGGTATGCATTATTTAATCCATCCACGACCATGCTTGAGGAGTGGTGTGTAATGTGATAGTGTTTTGGGGTTGAAAGATATAAGCATGTGTGAGTTAGTGAGTTTGTGTATTGTTGGAGTCTGAGAGAGGTTTTGGGCGTATTGGGATTGTGAGTTTGTATGTATGAAGTTTGTGAGTTATTTTGTGTTTGTTTCACTTTGTGAGTTATGTTTGCGTTTGTGAGGTTTGTGTGAGTTTGTTTATAAGAGTATGTGGGTTTGGTTTGTGATGTTTGATTGAGAGTGATTGTAATCTATATCATTGATAGTAGATTTTGGTTGACGTTACAAGCATGGAGTTGGCTGAATCAAGTTAAATATTGTTGTCTTGTGTGAATTTTTTTATTTGTTGTTCGTGTGAACGTGTTTCTGCTAACCCCAAATTCCAGCAGCTCTCATATTATGCATGAATTGCTAGTCAATTTTAAACTTTTGATTAAGTGAAAATGCTATTTCAATGAGGAAGGCCACAATTATATAAAATGATTATTCTCTTGTTTGTGTTATTTATAGTTAGCTACATAAATTACAAATTTACATCATGCTTTCCCTTTCTTGATGGTGGAAATGACTAATTGCAGTTGGTTTTACACGCTTTGAGTGATGAAGATTGCGTGAAGGTACTGAAAAAATGCCGAGAAGCTATTTCTAACAAAGGAAAGGAGGGAAAGGTGATCATCATAGACATAGTGATTGATGATAAGAAAGATGACCACGAAATCACCAACGCAAAACTACTTTTTGACATGTTGATGATGGTTGTGGTCACTGGAAGAGAGAGATACGAGAAGGAATGGGAAAAGCTCTTCTTGGAGGCTGGTTTCAGTCACTACAAGATAAAACCCATGTTTGGTTTAAGGTCCCTTATTGAGGTTTATCCTTAGTAGAAATTATGTACTTTAAGATTTAGATGACAGTTATTGAATAAATCATGTATTAAAAGCTTGAATGATGTGGATCACTAATGAAGGGTCAGCCATGAAATTGAAGTGCTAAAAAATTTCTTCAATAATTAAACCTATGAAATTTGTGTCAAGAAAAAGGTGCTGCAGTCAATTCTTGTGAGTGTTGCATTGATCATTGATCTCAATTCCATTTTTAATTGATATAACTCAAAGTTGACTTCAAGTAATGAAACGTGCCCCTGAATCTTCTGCATGTAAGACTCCTAAACAGCGAGTTAGAAACCATCACAACATCTTAATTAATTAGTATGTAACAAAATAGAATAAACAAATTAACAAGAAGGTTTTTTAATAGAATAAACTGTAAACACCCTTAGAGTTTAGATTTGGTCTTGTATACCACATGGGCTGCTATTTGGTTACGTGCATAAAATAATAGAATTTCTGTTGTGAGCAACTTTTCTAGTTCTATCAGAGGATAGCAGAGTTCATGTAAATAGTTACATCCAACCATTTTTAAACATTTATTCATGGAGAAGAGAGTACTTTGATATACAATGTGTCACCAGATTCTGGCAGAAGTTCTGAGGTCAGATTCTAAAATTCTAAACACGACAGTACATATAAGTCTTATAAATGCCTTAACAAGAACAAGGATGAATGTGAAAATTGTTTAATTAGATAATAAGTACCGGTAGGTGGAATTATTTTTAATTTCAAATTGGTCTAATTAATGAAAACGTTTCCTGTCAATGTAATTGAAAAGTCGTTCACAATTGGTCGTGCTAATTGCTTTTGTTTATCTACATATATGGACAGAAGGTATCTAAATAATAGAGGGCGGTGTCAATAAGAAACCAAGAAATTTTTTTCTCCAATTCACATTCAATAATGGGACTTTGTCAAGGTGCTTGCCCGAGACTTTGTGCAAAGCCTTAAATATTGGCCTTATGTACAAAATTTCAGATACATATTAACTGTGATATAACTACTTTCACAAGTCAAAGTTGGTAGCTATCAATATCATAATCAATTTTACCATTGCAGTTGAGCTTTCCCCTTGATGACCAGCTAAAACCCCCCAAAAGAATTGGATCATGTCTCAATTAACCTCTGAGGATCCCCTCTTTGTAAATGTCTCAGTGGATTTGTGTAGGGGTAGTGATACATGCATACCATCTATATACACACAGTCTATATATCCATAAGTTGTGTACATTTATCAATGTTGATATCAATTTTTTTTTGGATATATTAGGTGGTTTGTGCATACCTTGGTATGCAACAATATTTACACATATTGGTAGTGGGGACTATATCTTTCTTTATTTTCTTTTTCCTATTTTTAAATAGTTGTCTAGTATTTAAATTGGATTAGAAAAAAGCAAGTTGTAATTGCAGCCACATGGAAGAAGTCAAAGCATCCTTATTCCAAAATTCAAAACAACCTGGACTGCTTATCTATTAGGAATTATAAAGAAATAAAAATTCAGGTTCAGAAATCCATTTAAATACTCCATTATTTCTATTAATCTGCACTGAAAGAAAGAAAGAAAGGAAAATTATGGCTTTCCAAAAGGAGTACCTTGATTTGGTGTTGGTCCCAAGTGGGTTGCTCATCATGTTGGCTTACCATCTTTTCCTCCTCTACAGATACATTAAACTTCCTCACACCACAGTCATGGGCTTTGAGAACAATGACAAAATAGCATGGGTTGAAAGAATTATGCAGGCAAGTATACCTCTCACTTCTTCTTTTCTTTCTATTTAACCAAACTCGCCAAGAGCCTGGTAGCTCAGTAGCATGGTTTGCTAATCTCCCATTCCTCATTGTTGTAACTATCAAATTATGAAAAGAAAGAAAAAAATAAAAAAAACCAAACTCACATAATTTTGCTAATACTTAATTTGGTCATTGCAGATTGATAAAAGGGATGTTGGTACAGCTCTATCTGTGATATCAACCAACACATCAGCAGCAACATTCTTGGCATCAGTGTCTTTAACTCTATGTTCTCTCATTGGAGCTTGGATTGCAAACTCTTCCACTAACTTCCTGAAGAGTGAATTAATCTTTGGAGACACTGGGCCATCCACCATGTCTATCAAGTACATAAGCCTCCTAACTTGCTTCCTCCTCGCTTTCTCATGCTTCGTTCAGTCAGCAAGGAGCTTTGTCCATGCAAACTATCTAATAAGCACCCCAGATAGTGACATACCTGTGAATTATGTCGAAATGGCAGTTATAAGGGGTAGTGATTTTTGGTCACTCGGACTTAGAGCACTTTATTTTGCTCTTGATTTTCTTCTATGGTTTTTTGGGCCAATACCAATGTTTGTTTGCTCCATCGTTATGGTGATAGTTCTCCACTACCTTGACACAAATACTACTTTGTTGCATAAGCATGTGTCTCCTGGGAAACAGAAGACCAAAAGGGTAGCTGTCTGAAATATCGACAACCTGGATTTGCATCCTCAACGATGACAGGATGCTATTTTGTCTATGAGCAGAGTGGAATGCAGAATCATGATCATAATCCATAAGATTCTAATTCAATGCAAATTACACAATGTGACAATTGCGTCAACATCACATTAGTCAAATGTCTTGATCATGAATTAATAATGTGTAGCTTCTCTTGTTTGTGTATGAAATCGAACTAAACGATTTTGCTGTTTGTACAAGTCATTTGATATATGGCGAGCCGTAGTAGAAAAAAACACTAATTTGGAAACAACTTTATTATATTTGCTATACTTACACTACTAGGCTTGAATTTAGAGGAAGTGCACCTAGTGCACGTTAATACCCCTTGAAATTTTGGTTTATGTTAGCCAACTTTGACTAGCTTTGGGATTGAATTTTCTAGTCTTTGAAAAAGACTGCTGATTTAAAGCTCATATATTTATGCTTGGATTGGCCCACACTCTCGATTTTGTCTACGGTTGGAGGATTAGGTCAAGAGAAACTTTCTTGCCGTTTGTTAATTGTTAAACAATTTACCCCCTTATGATGTGGTTCAACCACAATTTAGGCCCACAAGTTTAATCAATTATTATGTTTTGATCCCTAAGGTTTCGATTAAAACAGAATCCTTATGGATATTTTGGACGAAAATCTAACAATTCATGAGATAAGGGAGAGTTGAGACTGCGTGCCTGACCACTAGGATATTTAAGTGGTTGTGTTAATTTAAACTTTAAAATTTTAAAATATATCATCTAAATCTCAAAGTTTCTAAAATGGTTTTATTTAAAAAATCAATTTTTTTTAACACCATTAAACATGTGAATAGTTGATTTAAATCAAATTTATTTTAAACTTTGCGATTAAAATAAAACATAACCAAAACTTTAAGGTTTAAAAATTAATCATATATATATATATATATATATATATATATATATATATATATATATATATATGTAGGTACTTTGAAAACCCAATAAAGGCACATTAAAAGCCCATTAGGCCCGTCCACTTGCCCAGTCTGCTAAAGGCCCAATGAGTATTTCCCGTGGATGTGGGTTTTCTCTTTTAGCCAGGCCTGGCCCATTGCTGATCCTTAGAAATACATGGTCCAGTTTGAATTTTTTTTGTGTAAATAATGTATAGAACTATATTCAGAGGAGCTTAAGCAAGAGGCCAATGGCTATTGAACCTCTACTCAACATGAATAGGCTATTTTTTAAATCAAGTCACATTTGACAAAGGTTTTTAATGTAATAAGTGTGTGTTTAGATTTTTATTATTTTGTTGAAAACTACTTCCGTGTTTGGTAAGTTTTAAACAATTATATATAAGTAAATAAGCTAATATAATAAATTCACGAAAAAAAAAAAACTAATTTTTATAAGTACTCCAAATGTATTTTCCATCTTCCTTAATAAAGGAATCAGTACTTGATCCCCCATGGCTCTAGATAATGGTAAAAGTATCTGAAGTTAGCATCTCAATTTTGCAAACCATGGTCCACATAAATTTTAAAAATTCAATGCCATAACATACAAATAAAAGGAAGGAAAAAATTAGAGGGAAAAAATGGTCCTGGAATGATGAGACATTTATGATTAAGGTCATGATTATCATTTATCTCCTAAGCCAAAATGAATACTTAATTAAGTCATTTATTTTATTTTATCAGGTTAGTTCGAGTTTTCTAATATGCTACGTAAGTGTGTTAACCTTGCTTTTCAGCAAAAAATGATGTTGACCTTCAATTTTGTACAAATTGAAAACTCATCAAGGTCTCATTAATTTTATAGAAATGCTATTTGTAGGTGGATTCCATTTATTAGGTAACCATGAGCCTAATCTTTCTTTATTTCATTGCTAACCATGAACCAATAATTTATTTCATATGCGTAATGACCTAGTAATGAACCTCAATATGCAGGCCACATGCCTAACCTTTGTGAGGCCTCACAAGACAAGTTGCATATTTAGTTCAATACAAGTACACTAAGTTTCACTCTCTCCAAAACTAATTGGTCTGTCTCAATTAATGTGACTTTGGATTTATATTTATAAAAGTGAACTATAATGATTCCAGTTTATATTTTAAAAATCCATCCAAGTTAATGACTAGTGACTACTATAATAATTTTGTTGTTTATTTACCACATATCCACTAACTACTTCCTTACCATAAGGTGAAAATAAGAGTTCTAACTTGTTTTTGAGCCCAATTTGAGAAGTCAAAGTTGCGTTTAAACAAATCCAAAAGCACTAATGATCCTCTTAGTTTATAAACCTCACAAACTCCTCTTTCTTCGCAGTTATCTCACAAAGAAAATCATGGGTTTTGGAAAGCAGGACCTTGATTTGGTGTTGGTCCCTACTGGGTTGCTCATCATGTTTGTATACCACCTAGTCCTCCTTTATAGATACCTTCATAAGCCTGACACAACATTCATGGGCTATGAGAACGAAGGCAAGAAATCTTGGGTTGAAAATATTATGAAGGCAAGTATCACTTCCTCTTCTTTCATTCTTTTTTTGTTATTTTTCGAATATTTTCATCAATTACAACTTGTCACTTTAACATGATGTGAAAATGGGCGTGTCCACATGTTGCTTACCTTTTTTTTATTATTGGAAATTGCAGGATAAGGAAAAGAATGTTAGCACTGCTCTAACTGTGACAGGGTCCAGCACTACTGCATCAATTTACTTGGCAACAATCTCTTTGACTCTCTGCTCTCTCATTGGAGCTTGGATTGCAAACTCTTCCTATGCTGTCTTCGAGAGTAATATAATCTACGGCGACACAAGGTCATCCACCATGTCTATCAAGTACATAAGCCTCTTAACCTGCTTTCTCCTTGCTTTTTCATGCTTTGTTCAGTCAACAAGGCATCTTGTCCATGTAAGCTATTTGATAAGCAACCCAAGTTGTGACATACATGCGAGTACTGTGGAGTTATCAGTTATAAGGGGAGGTGAACTTTGGTCACTTGGGCTTAGAGCACTATATTTTGCTCTTAATTTGTTGCTATGGTTTTTTGGTCCAATCCCCATGTTTGTTTCCTCTATCATTCTTGTGATAATCCTTCATCACCTCGATTTCAATTCAAAGGAGTACGGTTCTGAAGTGAGCCAGACAACCAAAAGGAATGGTCAGCGGAGTGTCTAAGGTAGAGCTACACCATTATTAAGCATCAAAGTGTGCCAGGTCTAATTGTTGCCTGAACTTGTTCTATTGCTAAAACTAAGTTTCAAATAGGAAGTGAGCCAAGCCCTTGTTGATTGATGCAAGTAATTTTATTTGAATTTAATATCCGAAGAAAGCACAATTTTACATATTCAAAATCAGAGTACATTTATGATCCTTAGAAATACATGGTCCAGTTTGATTTTTTGTGTGTAAATAATATATAGAACTATATTCAGAGGAGCTTTAAGCAAGAGGCTAATGGCTATTGATCGTCTATGCAACATGAATGAGCATCTGTTCCAGGATTTGGAATGAAAACAATAGTTTAACCTATTTTTTAAATGAAGTCAAATTTGATAAAGGTTTTTAATGTAATAAGTGTGTTTAGATTATTATTATTTTGTTAAAAACTACTTGCGTGTTTGGTAAGTTTTAAACAATTATATATAAGTAAATAAGCTAATATAATAAATTCACGAAAAAAAAAAAACTAATTTTTATAAGTACTCCAAATGTATTTTCCATCTTCCTTAATAAAGGAATCAGTACTTGATCCCCCATGGCTCTAGATAATGGTAAAAGTATCTGAAGTTAGCATCTCAAATTTGCAAACCATGGTCCACATAAATTTTAAAAATTCAATGCCATAACATACAAATAAAAGGAAGGAAAAAATTAGAGGGAAAAAATGGTCCTGGAATGATGAGACATTTATGATTAAGGTCATGATTATCATTTATCTCCTAAGCCAAAATGAATACTTAATTAAGTCATTTATTTTATTTTATCAGGTTAGTTCGAGTTTTCTAATATGCTACGTAAGTGTGTTAACCTTGCTTTTCAGCAAAAAATGATGTTGACCTTCAATTTTGTACAAATTGAAAACTCATCAAGGTCTTCCCATTAATTTTATAGAAACGCTATTTGTAGGTGGATTCCATTTATTAGGTAACCATGAGCCTAATCTTTCTTTATTTCATTGCTAACCATGAACTAATAATTTATTTCATATGCGTAATGACCCAGTAATGAACTGATATTCAGGCCACATGCCTAACCTTTGTGAGGGCTCAACTGTAGGCCTCACAAGACAAGTTGAAACCTCACAAACTCCTCTTTCTTCACAGTTATCTCACAAAGAAAATCATGGGTTTTGGAAAGCAGGACCTTGATTTGGTGTTGGTCCCTAGTGGGTTGCTCATCATGTTTGTATACCACCTAGTCCTCCTTTATAGATACCTTCATAAGCCTGACACAACATTCATGGGCTATGAGAACGAAGGCAAGAAATCTTGGGTTGAAAATATTATGAAGGCAAGTATCACTTCCTCTTCTTTCATTCTTTTTTTGTTATTTTTCGAATATTTTCATCAATTACAACTTGACACTTTAACATGATGTGAAAATGGGCGTGTCCGCATTGTTGCTTACCTTTTTTTTTTTTATTGGAAATTGCAGGATAAGGAAAAGAATGTTAGCACTGCTCTAAATGTGACAGGGAACAGCACTACTGCATCAATTTACTTGGCAACAATCTCTTTGACTCTCTGCTCTCTCATTGGAGCTTGGATTGCAAACTCTTCCAATGCTGTCTTCGAGAGTAATATAATCTACGGCGACACAAGGTCATCCACCAGGTCTATCAAGTACATAAGCCTCTTAACCTGCTTTCTCCTTGCTTTTTCATGCTTTGTTCAGTCAGCAAGGCATCTTGTCCATGTAAGCTATTTGATAAGCAACCCAAGTTGTGACATACATGCGAGTACTGTGGAGTTATCAGTTATAAGGGGAGGTGAACTTTGGTCACTTGGGCTTAGAGCACTATATTTTGCTCTTAATTTGTTGCTATGGTTTTTTGGTCCAATCCCCATGTTTGTTTCCTCTATCATTCTTGTGATAATCCTTCATCACCTCGATTTCAATTCAAAGGAGTACGGTTCTGAAGTGAGCCAGACAACCAAAAGGAATGGTCAGCGGAGTGTCTAAGGTAGAGCTACACCATTATTAAGCATCATAGTGTGCCAGGTCTAATTGTTGCCTGAACTTGTTCTATTGCTAAGCTTCAAATAGGAAGTGAGCCAAGCCCTTGTTGATTGATGCAAGTAATTTTATTTGAATTTAATGTCCGAAGAAACGACAATTTTACATATTCAAAATCAGAGTACATTTTCTTTTCTTATCTTTTCATGTAAGTAAATTCAATCTATTCAGATTCGAAATAATTTGTCAAAAGAAGGTTCTGAGTGTTAATTACAAACAAAAAGTTCGAATAGATAAGGTTTTTATTATTATTTATTTTTTATAGTTTTAAATTTGATAATTACAACAATATGGGAATGAGAAATTTTAATCGTAATTCTCCTTATAAAGGAGAACAAGTAATGACACCGAGCATTAGATTTTAACTGCGGTTCTTTTACCTTTGTTCCAATCTTAAAACCATTTCCTGATTTGAAACAACATTTTGTCTCCCTTAATTCTGTTTGATTAGTCAGTGATTGTTTGTAACCTCTGCGCAAAAGCTTGGCCGCAGCATAAGAGCATGTGTGGATGGCTGGATGCTTTATCTATAAGCAAAGTGAGTTGCAAGTTTGTTACGCTTCATTCTTTACAAGCAACTTAATTAAGTTGCACAAGCTTGATAGACTAACAAGGATCATTTTCTTACTCTTTTTACAATTATAAAATAAATTCGCTATGACTATTGGTGGATCACTGTATCATGACACCTGGCTCCAGTCCTCAAAGTCACATTCATCATTGACTTGTATCAATACAACTCAAATTTTGGCTTGCTTGCATTAGAATAATTGGGAGATTCAGAATAGCCAATTAGAAATTACATCTTATTGTTTTTCAAGTGATAATGAAATTTTGTAACATCAAATTGAAGTGGGATGAACTTGAGAGATTTAAGTGCCGAAGGGGAAAAAAAATATATATATATATATTAGGAGGAAATGATTAAGATTTTTTTGGTGTAAAGAATGATTAAGATTGTTACTCACCTTGAGCTGTTATCATATGTAGTCTGAATGACTGCGTCTGCATCAAGACAAGAACATCCCCATATCATAAAGCACAATATACTTTGTCTTTAGTTAGGGATTGCTAAAGAAATATATCAAACTAGAATGAATTTGTCCCAAGTAATTTGGTAGAAAGTAACAGAGCAAAATATACTTTATTCACAAAGCAAGAGTCACAAATTGAGCTAAACTCTTCAACAATTGACGGAAATTTGCAGCCATCAAATTCCTCTTTCTATCTTGGAATGAATTGAGCTATCAAATACAAATCCTGAATACATCTCTCCACCATGGCGAGACTTCTCTTAAGCCACAAATGCTTCAAGTGTAAAACTCAAATTAGAGACAAAGTGCAAATCACCCCAAACTACCTCCAAATGTGCCAAGAGGAGCCAAATGCACCTGAAGACGGTGCCAAAGCCAAATTACAAATCACTCAATAGTCCAAACCAAATCCAAATATGAATTTGAGTCAAACTCTAACAAATATCAACATTGACTCAAATTTCACCAAGCAATCTTCCTTATTTTTGTAGGAGTTTCACCTTAATCCAAAAGGCAAAAGTCATAAATTGAGTCAAGCTCTACACTATAGTGCGTACCATATTATTGGACCCAATTTGAGATTTGTTGGATTGTTACAATTGTGATATCATAACCTCATAATGCTCCCAATTCAATTCAAGTATACATTTAACTTCTTTGATATATATTTTTTATAATAAAAGAAAATGGTTTTTATCTTTCATGAAGACATTAATATTCATTTCTAATTCTGCACCATCTGGTTGCATTCATCAGTTAGTGGCTAGGCACATTCTTTGTGTACTAATGCATAAATTCAAGATGCCAAGATCTATCCTCTTTCTCATCGTTTGTTTTATTTTTAATTTCCTAGGATGTTTCTGGTGGGAAGGGGGAGAGAGGTTGGGGGTGCACAATTAGCAGTAGTATGAATAATTTAAGTTGTAATATGCCTCATAGAATCTTTATTATTTCAGAACTCATGAATTGAATTATTGTGGGTTTATTAATTATTGACCACTTAGGTAGGAATCATAGTATATGTCAGCCAGGATGGCTTTGGTGTAGCATTACACTAATTGGCTCTCTATTTTTTTTGTGTGTACACTTCTGGAGTCAGTTGTTAAGTCTTGTTTAACTCTGGGAACCTGTTAAGTTGGTGGCTTTGCTGTCCTACATCAAGAGAGCTATTTTATTTGTTCTTTCGATTTGAACAACTTCTTTTATATTTTTTCTCTGGGCTGCTATTGCAATTACAGTATGCTTGATAGCCACACACCTTTATGGCTACATTCTGAACCTACATTAACAATAATATCGTCATTTGCATTAAATATTAACATTTGTCTTAGCTGAGGTTCTTTGGGGTGCACCACAAAGGAAGCCCTGATGAAGTTATGATTAGCCTTTGAGAAACCCTCCTTGTATGGTCTTTGCATTAAATACTAACATTTGTATAAATCAATAAGTTCTGTTTGTCTACTACTTTCACGTGAAACAGAAATAAACATTTCCATTGGTTTCTTTGCCACTATTTGGAGAAGTCAATGGTGCCTCAAACAAATCCGAAATATCTTGGAATCTTCTTTGGTAAGAACATATACTTATAAACTAAACTAAAATTAAAGATTTAGAACACTTTAATTCCTCCATTGTCATTAGTACTGAGCTGACAGGGGAAGAAGATCATGGCTTTCCCAAAGGAGTACCTTGATTTGGTGCTGGTTTCAGGTGGCTTGTTGATTATGTTTGCTTACAATCTCTTCCACCTGTACAAGTACCATAAACATCCTAAGACTACAGAATTGGGCTTTGAGAACGAAAAGAAAAAAAAAGGGTTGAAAACATTATGGAGGTCAGTACTCAGTATCACTCTCTTCTTCTATTTTTTCTTTGTCAAACTTTGCATTTGGCTCAGCTTATTTGCTGTTAGGTTATGTAAATATTGTTACACACCATTTAAGTGTGGATATCAATGTTCACAAAAGTCCACAATTAATGGATATACATCCACACTTTAGGTGGTGTATACGAACGGTGTGTATTGGTACTGTGCACATATCACTTGCTGTTGTTATATGCTTAAAGAAACAAAAAGTGACTTTAAGCAAATATGTCAGCAGAGTTGCTTACCTTTCACTTGAACTTGCAGGTTAAAAAAAAGGATGTTAAAAATACAATTGTTACTTCAGCTACAAACGTGATTGGATACAATATAACTGCAGCAACTCAGTTAGCAATAATATCTTTAACTCTTTGCACTCTCATTGGAGCTTGGACCACATACTCTTCCAAAAGCTTATTCCATACTGAATTCATCTACGGAGATACAACGCAATCCACCATTTGCATCAAATCCATAGGCCTCTTAATCTGCTTCCTCTTGGCCTTTTCATGCTTTGTTCAATCAGTAAAGCATCTTGTCCTTGCAAACTATCTGATAAGCACCCCAGCCAAAGATCATGTCAAAGATCATGGGGATGTGGTAAAGGAAGTAAAAAAGGCTGGTGAATTTTGGTTACTTGGGCTTAGAGCACTTTATTTTGCTCTAAATTTTCTGCTATGGTTTTTTGGTCCAATTCCCATGTTTGTTTCCTCCATCATTATGGTGATAATCCTCTTTTGCCATGATACTAAATTTGCAAGCTAATACCTGAGGCAACTTCGGCCATTCCACGATGATGGGTAAGTTCAAATTGTGGTCTTTAAAATGCTCAATTGTCTGAAACCAAGTACCAGTTTTATGACTTTTCTAGCTCGATTTTGTGACAGGAACCAAATTCTTATGTTTGTAAAAGTTGAAATCTAGAATATGCGCAAAAGTTTGTTTTTACTATTTATTTTCTTTGTGTAATCCTTGTGCACATCTTAATTCACTTGTTAAATTGTGTTCTAAGCTTTTCGGAAATCGTTTATAATTAAGCTCTGCACCAAAAGGTGTGTACTTAGAGACCAAGATCTTGAGTGAACAATCTACTAACAAAGTGAGTTGTAAAATCATTTTTGAGAAGGAACTGGTTTGGCATAACTTGACTGTGTTGACTAACTTGATTATTTGCGCTAATATAAACAAAATTCAGCATCACACACCACCGGGATCCAACCTCGAATTCACATGCATAATTGACTTGTTTACAATACAGCTCAACTTTTTATATTTTGTCAATGGCTAAAACAATATTTTATGTTTTGTCTTGTTTGCATTACAAGTATGAGACTTGCAACTATTGGTCTTAATTAAGAAATTATATTCCGTTATTTCTTAAGTACTAAAAATTGTAGTATGGCATCGTGGTAGTGTATAGAACATAAAAGATGTTCTAAAGTAATTTAGTTTATTATATTGAACATTTGATGTGTCCGCACTACAGTTCATATGGTTTAGTAAGGGAACTTTTTAGTGAAAACTATTCGTTGGAATCTGCAGGATTCCTTCATGGATGACTTTTCTTTTCTTTTTTCTTTAGAAAAGAAAAAAAAAAAAAAAAACCAATGGAATAGATTTTGTTGGCCAAGGGATTACTATAGAAAATATTGTTTTCCATTTATATAGTCTTACATTATTTATTTATTTATTTATTTCGTCTTTTTTCTACCTTGCATTTTCAAAGTTTTGGTTTTAAGTAGTTTTAAACATTGATAGCAGAACAAAATGAAAGAGACCCATAAAAGAGAATGAAAGGAAGAAAAAACTGTCTTAAAAAAAAGGTTCTAATCAATTTTCTAGTTTTTTAAAATGTAATAAAAAGTTAGTTTTACAATTTTAATTTTTTTTTTTATTTGTCCGCATTATTAAGTGTTGTTTTATTTGCTGCGATTTATGTAATAGAGTATTTTGGAACATTAAAAAAGGTTGACACAAAAAAGTGAAAAACTACTCTTATAATAGTAGTACATATATGAAAGGCTTTTATAACAATGTGTCCATCTGATCATATGGGCTTAGAGCTCAATTGAAGGCCAAGGTCCAAATAGCTCAATTAATATTGGTGAGTGAAAAGTCAATGGAGCTGTAGTTCTGTACAGGGCAAAGTGAATTGGATCTCAGATGGCATGGAAAACAACCTACTTTATATCACCAGCTTAATTAATCTTAGGGCCCAACTAGGCCACACTGCCTTAGTACTCTAAGATGGATATCAATAGATTCAATACACACTGGTCTAGGCTGGTTAAGCAAACAATATCCCAAACTTTTAATTTGACATCCCCAGACCCAAAAAAAAACATGTACTCCCCAAAAATCTAGTAGACAATAAATAGCAAAACCAAGGTAAAACCAAAATCGAATAATAAGGGAAGGCAAAGAGCAAGTTAGAGGGAGAGGACAAAACTTTGAGTGATGCAAGCTTATAAGGTTTAATTGATCCTTTTTCAAGTGCTAGAAGCCTGAGGTACTTCTAGCAAAGGATCATGCTGGAAGACTGAAAAACAAGTTCTGGTATTGCATTTAATAGATAAGATGGTGTTTTTAGGGTGATAGTTTTCTAGAATTGATAATTAGGAGCCAATATAAGAGATAATCTTTAAGCTCAAATGCCTATCCCATTTAAAATTAATTAATTTTTTATGAACATGTTACATACCCCCAAGCTAACACATGTAGGGCTACATGACTGCCACGTTGCCAAACTCTAACCCATGCCACTCTCACCTACTGACTTAAAGAATCCATGGGCTTGGACCATGGGTATGAGTTGCTAATTTGGGAATTGTTGGAAGAAGCTAGACGAGCCCCAAGATTGGTTGCCAGGTATTTGGGGCTTCAGGATTATAACATGCTTTGCTTGAAGGTTTGGACCACGTAAATAATACAGTAGATGTAATACGGTCATGCGTAAGCATTTTATGCTTAAGAAGTCTGGCCTGCTGTAATGATTGGATTTGAGAGCCTATGCTCATATTAGTTTGCAATTGCAAATAGCCTCACTTTGTTTGTTTGTTTATTGGGTTAGAGAAGCCCAGATTTGTTATTTCATTGGGCTTGGAGTCCTAATGCCATGTAGAACAGTCCATTAATTTCATTAGACTTGATTATTAGTTATTTCTTATTCATTATTAATTATAAGGAGTCATGTAGTCATTGAAATCCATAATAATTTATTTTTATCGATTTGGAAGACTACGTGAATAATACAGCAAGAGAATCAAATAAATTCTCATAATTTTGGTAAGTATAACATAATATTTAGCATTTTCAATATAGTCAAATCTAATACTATTTTCGTGTCAACTGTTTGGTTTTTGCATATTCTCAAAGTTATATTTTTTCTCATTGTCATCGTTATTAATTTATCATTTCAATGGCTCTCAAAGTTTATTTTTATTTTGGTTCTCAAAGCTTTTTTCTTTTCTTTTATATATATATATATATATATATATATATATATTGGATATGAACAATATATTTTTATTTATAGAAGAGAATTTAGGGTAGCCTATGGTTTTAGAGTTAAGGGAAATTATTGCGAAATTTTGTACACCTTGGTAGATGATTAACTTGAAATGTATTAAGAAATAATTATTGTGTCATTTTTTATTTATATTTTGTTGATACTGAATAGAAATAAGTTTTATTTTTATAGTAAAACTTAACAGTTTTTTTTTTTTTTTTTTTTTTTTTTTTTTTTTTTTTTTTTTTTTTTTTTTTTTTTTGTAATAGGTAGTTAGGTACAGTTTCTTAGATGTAATACATTAGGTTTTCTAATTAAATTCAAATATATGGTTGCTTTGTGCAATAAAACACAAACAATGTTTTCTTTTCCAATGACAATTAAATACGATGCAACTATATGTTTAAATTTAATTGGAGAATTTAATGTATTTCACTTATTTATTTTTATGTATTAATTTATTCATGAATCTTTATATAATTCTCATTATTAAACGGTAAACAAAAAAAAAAAAAAATTGTTTCTACCCTAACCCCTCCAAAGGAGAAATCCTGATTTCATCCCTACTTTTAGCTGCTGCCACTACCACCACCAAATGAAAATATATTGTTAGTTTAGGAACATTAATAATAATGGTGTATAGGGTATTTGTTGGTAGCTTATGTAAAAAAGACTCTTTGAGATGTTGTGTCAGGCTTACCCTTGAATGTAGCACAGCAGCAACAACTTCTGCAAATTTTATGAAAATGTGATGTCTTTCTATAATAAAGCAAGATTATAATTATTAATAAAGTAGTTATTGCTAAAAATTGTAGCAATAATTTAAATGTAAAAATAGTAATAATAATAATAATGTGTTATTCTTTTCTTTTTTTGGGCTTTGTCTGCGCCTAAAGAACTCAAGAATCTTTGTGGGAGGGATTTACAATATTCCCCCCAATTATAGATTCCAAGTTTAGGTAATTTTTGTTTTCGATAAAGTGATAACAAAGACACCGTCCCGTTAATTCTCTTATTTAAATAAAAATAGGTTAAATTATTGTTTTTGTCCCTGAACTTTGAAAATTTCGTTTTTTGTCCTTGAATTTTGAAAAAGTTCATTTTTACATATGAATTTCGTCATTGGACTTTTTTATAAAATGACGAAATTCATATGTAAAAATGAACTTTTTCAAAATTCAGGGACGAAAAACGAATGTTTCAAAGTTCAAGGACGAAAAACGAAACTCATGTATAGTTTAGGGACGAAAACAATATTTTGGGCATAAAAATATATTTTTCATATTCTATCTAACACCTAATTCTAACTAATATATATATATATATATATATATACTTTGAGAAACCAAAAACAAAAATTACTTTAAAAACCATAAAAAATGATAAATGGGCAATTTTATGACAATAATGAGAGAAAATATAACTTTACAAAATTTAAAAATCAAACAATTTGACACCAAAATTCTGCATTCAATTCTAAAGAAAATACTCAACATTATATTAACTTTGAGAAAAAGAAGAAAAAGAAGGATGTAGGGTCACTTGTGGAAATAAAACTACATGTCGCTATAAACCTGTAACAGAAAATAAATCTAGTCCGAATCTGAACACCCATCACTCTTTTGCATGGTTTTTTCTTGATTGTGAAGATGTGAAGATTCGACAGAGGATCCCTCACGCGTGGGATAGGAGGAATAGAGCTCACACGCACGTAAGCATAGGAGGAACAAAGGAACCCTCCTTGATAGTGTATCTTCCCTCGTTTTCAAATAAGCCAATCAGCCATTTTCAAATTATGTAATAAAAAAAAAATTGAGTGGAAAATATTTAAGAGAGAATTTTGTCCCACATTACCCAAGTTTCTTTAGATTATGCAATTGATAAGTTATCCACATCCATAATCTATCAAGACTTGTTTCCAAAAAACTATTACCAAAACTCAGGAAATATGAATATACAAATATAATAATCCTAGTATACAAGGAAAAAAGATCTTAGAAAACCGACTCGTCAATATAATATATTAAAAAGATCTTAGAAAACTGGCGTTGGCATTGGTCTTAAAGCCAACACCTCAATGGAACTCAATAGTCAATATAATAATATATTAATTATCAGACGTCGTCAAGTAATACACTCTCGCCAACAAACAAAATAATCCAGAATACACTCTCTCATGGATATTCTCAAAGTTCTTTCTGGGTATGTCTTCCTCTGCTCTTTTACTTTAAACTTCTTCAATTTATTTGGGCTTAACAAACGCTGTCCTGCCAACCATGCTTATTTAAAATGGAAAATTCCCTTCTGCTTCATGGATGGATTAAACTTAACCCTTTTTTTCATTATTATAAATTAATTATGCTTTCTACGAATATTCTTACAAAAACACTTATTTATTTTTTTGTATCAGGAACCAAGAAATGCTTTCGAGGCTCCTACTCGTAACGGTGCCTCTAATCACCGTTAGTGTTGGACTCATGTATTGGAGAAGGAGAATCAGGATTGCTCTTGGTGTCGGCAATGTTTCTGATGGCGACGGCAGCGGCATTATCGATATCGAACTTGCAAATCTGAACAACTGAGCACATCGTCTACAGCTTCTAGCCTCTCCTACCTATTTATATAGTCTTTGCATAGTATTATGTGTTAGTGTGTGTATTTTGTTCCCTTCTTTTGTGTTCTAATCGGATTCGGCTTACCTCCAATGCGCAGTGCACTGAAGGGAATCCAAATCCGTCTTTTAATGTGTCTGTTTTTGTGAATTAAAGGTAGGAGGCGCAGCTTTTCCAATATCAGTGTGGAAATATCATTTGTCAATAAAAATTGTACCTTTTGTTTTGTCTTTCTAAATTAAATTAAATAGAACGTTGCAAATCCAAACTTACAAGCACATGCACACTCGATAGGGACTTTTTGTTGGAAAATTATTACTACGTTATCGGTCTCGCTATATATATATGATATATGCAAAGATCTCATTGTTGTTTTTGAACTGGGTTGTATAAGGGCTAATTGGTTGTTGCTAACTGGAGAACAGTTGGTGAAGTTGTTTGCTAAAAAATCTGAAAATTGAAAAATTAATATGAAACTGTAAGTCTGTAACTATTTAAGAAAAACAAAAAAAAAAACTATAAGTTGTAAGCGACGAAGAAAAGTGGGGGATAAGGTGGGAGAAGTAAAAAATGTGAAAAGGTGAAGAGGAAGACGAAAGATGGGGAGGGAAGGGGGGCATTTTGGTCTTATTCATTTTATGTTTGTTCTGACTTCTGACACGCGTATTCACCAATATTAACTTCAATCTTCTCCCATAAAATTAAAAGCAAGGGTAATTGAGGTAATTAGCCATCCGTTGACGGTTGACCAAAGCACTGGGGTATTTTTAGCTTGATAGGATTGTTGCTCATATGGAAAAGTACTGCTTGTATCTGCTGGTTAGCATGTAGCCCGGAATTTGGATTTGCATCTAAAAAATTTCTACGTCTTGCAGCTTTTTGGGTTTGTTTGTTTGGGCTTCAAATATAGCTGTGGTTTTTATCTTTGTAATCTGTGTTGCAGTGTTTGTCGTGAGAGTTATATAATATTTTTGTCTGTTGGTTTTTATTTTTGTAATCTGTGTTGCAGTGTTTGGCGTGAGAGTTATATAATTTTTTGTCTGTCTTCTTTTTCTAACTTCCTATTTGTTTCGACGGAAAACGCTTTCTAAAGATGGTTTTCCGAGTTTTCCGTATTTGGTAACATCAGAAAAATGTGAGTCAGCAGAAAACTCAAGAAAAACCAAATAAAATTTTGCTTTGGACTTGTTTTCCGCTTCTATTTTCCGAATAGACAAGCTCTCTCCTCTCCACTCCAGACACTCTTGAATCTGTAAGGGAAGATCCCTCCTTCTCTCACACTCTTCTCTCGCTCTTCTTTCTTTCTTTATACCGCGCTCTCTTCTCTATCCTTACCAGATTTCAAGATCGATTCTTCCAAAGCAACGCCGTTGCGGCACTAGGCCTACTCGGTGGGGTTTGCTAAGAGGGTCTTGATCCAATAGGAGAGAACAAATGGGTTTTCTGCCATGGCTTGGTGGGGTTGACCCATCTGGACTTTGGCATGGGCAAGAGCTGGGTTTGGTCCTTCGGGGGTTTAGAGAGTTGCTTAGATAAAGATGGGTTTTCTGGGTTGGTTCTGTCAAATTTGGAGAAGCTTTTGGGGGAGTCTTGGAAGAGTTGCACAAAATTGTAAGTCTTATGGTTGGAGAGTTGAAGTTATCATTCCCAAAGCTTGCTAGGAGAATCAAAAGCGAGAGAACTTGGTTCTATTGGTTGTGCTTGATCCAATTGAAGCTTCACTTTTTAAAATTTTCTTTCTCTAACTTGCATTCTCTGTGTTTGATTAAATGTGTAAGAGAGTTTGTCAGCTAGTGTTAGTGGGCATTTTGGCTTGTGACTGCATTTCTGCATTTTTCACCTAGTTGTTTTATTTTTGCACAATCTACATAATATACATGTTTTGAATTTTACAAAAAATGTTACTGATTTATAGAAAACGTTTTCTAGTCCATTTTCAATTTTAAGATAGTTACTATACACCAAAAAAATAGTCATTTTCCAAAAAATATTTTCCATTTGAAACATACGGAAACTATTTGATTTTCTGGATGCTTTTTTTTTTTATTATTATTACTATATGTTAGTTCTCATATACATAATTTGATTTTAGGAGGAAATATATGTCACTGATTTAATTGTTGCATGAAATTTGGCTTTGTTGTTTTGAGAGAATTAAATTTCGCCCGACATGTTAGAGAATTAGATATATATATATATATATTGCGGTTAGATTTATATGTTTTTTTTTTTTTGGGAAAACCCAATTGTAATTACAAAGTTATTGTGAAAATTTCTATTGACAATCATATCATTGACCTTGGTCTATATAATTACAGTCAAAATTACAATAGAATTGGTATGTGAGGAAAATGATGTATAGATATGTTTCAAAAACGTTTGTGAAAATAGCATCTCTCTTTGGGTTTTCTTGTAACCTTCAAAACAAAACAAAAAATAGCTGTCTCTGATGGTCTGACATGGTTTTCTTTTAGCCTTAAATTTCTTGTGGGGTTTTCCCTTTTACTTTTTGCTCATGTTTTTCAGAGTTGTTATTGCTGTATGTTTGCATCCTGGATTTGATACCTATATTTGCAAGACATTCTAATTTGACTTGCATACCAGCAACTCCATTTCCTCCTTATGGTGCCCCACCTTCTCAATCTATATTCTGCATTCTTCATTTTAATTGCTCGTTAGTTTCATATTGTTGGCATAAATTGGAATTTTGCTTATACTTGAGCTCACTGTATTTTTTGTTTTAGAGCTTTTTGGCTTTTTGGGTTATAGCAATCTTATCTATGCCTTACTATTTTGCCGTTTGTCAGTTTGGGCATTAAATATAGCTGTGGTTTTGATCTTGGTAATCTATGTTGGGAACTTGGGGGTGAGTTAATATCGTTGTTGTCAATCGGGTGTTTTCTTTTTCTCACCTCTAAGTTAAATTATTTATTTGATTTTTGGAGTGTTATACATGTTCATTTTCATCTTTTTTTTCTCTCTCCTTTTTTGCATGAAAAAGGGGAATATATTAGATTAAAAACAAACCAAAAGTACAATACATATTAGAAGCAAAAATATAACTTGACCAACAGGTTATTGCAAATGAGTATGGCCAATGCGATCCCAAAAGTAAGAAAGAAGTAAAAAAGTGGGACAAGTATTATATAAGATCTCCCGTTGTTGTTAGTTAATTCTTATGTTTGTCAAACAATTTGCACAACCATTAGCTTCTCTAAGCACATGTCTAATTGAGGCCTTCCATGGCTGGCCCATGAGGAAACTGCAATCATTAATTAAACATGTTAATAAAAGGGGTTGTGAAGTGGATAAATTAGTTATCTATTGAACGACTAAAAGTGAGTCAGTTTCCAAAATTAGACCAAAATATATGGCAATGAGTCAAGAACAATGATGTTGGATATCCATATGTTTAAGAAAACCCACTAATTCAACTGTAGTGGATCAAATTAATTACAATCTATATATATTGTCGAAATCTCAAATTAGGTTCTAGCATGGATGAGGGAGGAAGAGAGAAAATTAACATAAAGGTTTTTTACGTGGTTCGGCCAAAAATTCTTACATCCAAGAAGGAAACCCCTGGAATATTTTCTTGAGCTAACTTTCCTATATTTACACATTTTTCCATTCATTTACAATCTACTAGCAAATTGTGAGTTGTAAATCATTCTTGAGAAGGCAACTGGCTAGTTTGGCATATCTTCACTGTATTCACTAACTTGATTATTTGCTCAAATATAAACCAAATTCAGTATCACACCAAGTGCTCCAACCTCAACACTTGCACGACTAACTAGTTACAATACAACTCAAGTTTTTGTATTTTGTCAATGGCCAAAAAAAAAAAAAAGTGTTTTGACTTGTTTGCATTACGATTATGAGATTTACAATTGCCAAGAGTCTTATAGTTCAATTTGTTGGTGTTTCCTAGTGTTGTTTAAAGAAGATATCAAAGATTTAAATCCCCCTCTCCCAACTATTAAATTATGAAGAAAAAAATTTTATGAGACTTGCAACTGTGGAACTATGGAACGTAATTAAGAAATTATATTCCGGTATTTCTTAAGCACTAAGAATTACAGTATGACATCTTAGACATAGTGGATAGAAAGTAAATGATGTTCTACAGTAGTTTATTTATTATCTTTAACATTTGATGTGTCCACACTACAGTTCAAATGGATAAGTAAGAGGACATTTTAATGAAAACTATTGAGGTTCGACATTGGTTTGAATCCGTAGAATTCCATGGCAGATATATATACATATTCATAGACTTTTCTTTAAAGTAAAAGTAGAAGAAAACCAATAGAATAGATTTTGTAGGACAAGGGAATACTGTAGAAAATATTACCTCTTAAATAATTGAACTTTGATTTCTCAGTTTTAAATAAATAGAGAATTAAAGGAAGAAAAAACTGAATAAAATTTAGGTATTATAATTTTTTTTTTATTTGACCCCATTATTAAGTGTTGTTTTATTTGCTGTGATTTATGTAATAGAGTGTTTTGGAACATTAAATAGTAGACACAAAAAACTACTCTTATAAAGTAGTATATACATGAAAGGCTTTTATAGCAGTGTGTCCATTATCTCAAAAAAAAAAAAAAAAATGTGTCCATCTAAACAAATGGGCTTAGAGCTCAATTGAAGGCCCATAAAATTGATGAGCTCAAACTCAATGGAGCTGAAGTTCTGGACAGGGCAAAGGGATTTGGATCTCACATAGCGTGGCAAACAAATAAAATATCACCAGCTTAATGAACATTAGGGCCCAACTAGGCCGCACTGTAAGAGATGGAGAGATGGATATCAATACACTGGTCTAGGCTTGTTAGGCAAACAATATCCCAAGCTTCTAAGTTCTAATGAAATGCTCAAGAAAGTAACTTGATTTTTCAAACAGCAAACTCATTTCAATTCTTTATCTAGTAGCTTGAAGACTTAAACGGAGTCTTGGGTTTCCTTTTCTTTTTTTGGGTTTTTTTCTAGCCATGCCTTAAGTTACATTTTGAGTGTGAGAGTATATTTCTCCTTGCAGAGCTATCAAATATGAATTAACCTAAGGCTCCATTTCTCTTTTTGATCTATATCCATGGTAAGGAGGGAAAACAATTTCGCCTACCACTTCCAAGCCAAATGGACTTATTTTTTCCAATAGGATTGGGCATGTTGCCATCTCTAATCTCCCTTTCTTCTAGTAAACTAGTGAAAAATACGAGAAAGTCACCCATGAAAATTCTCTAACCTTTTTGGGGCTACATTATACGGTTTTGAAAAAATATTCCACAAAAAAATAAAAGTAGTTGAATAGCGAATTGAACACTAATAACTAGAAGGCCCAAAAGGGTACTTAATATTATATAAAACCAAGAAAAAAAAAGATTATTTTAATTTCCCAATAACTAAAAAATAGTTGTTGATGTATAGTTGATGAAAATCTCTAGAAAATTATGGGTTTTAGAGACATCCTGATAAAGATTTGATACAATTCACAACATATAGATTTTTTTTTTTTTGAAATAATCTTCAAGCAATATTTCAATGACATCTCATAAAACAATATAATTTTGAAAAGAAATGAATAAGTAAGAATTAAAGGCTTCAATATGAGTTCCAATTAAGACATTGTTACATTTAAAACCAGAGATATATGGTCATCTAAAATTCGTGTAAATGTGTTGCGCAAACCACTAAGTAAAATGATATAAATGGTTCCAAAAAATGTGTACATTTCACAAAATGCCACGTGGGCTATCTTGGAAGTTTCATACTTATGTTTTCATTTTATTTCCTATATTTATGGACTCCTACGTTTTTTGGAACTTCCATTCTCAAAGCGTTATAATAATCTTTCATGTTTTTCTTGCTAACACCTTCTCATCTTATAGCCTAACTCCAAGCCAAATTTAGGTGTTACATGTTCGAATTTTGTGTACATGGTTAAATTTAGTTATTATTATATAAAATCAAGTGAGAAATCATTTCTTATCCCAGATTCTTCAGGTTACAAGTGTAATTTTGGACCCATGTTTTGAATAGGTTTAATATAAGTAACTTGTACCTACAAAAATATATTGGTTGCTCATATATATATATATATTTCTCATGCATATATGCATTCTTATCCATAAAGAGAGAGGGAGAGAGGTTAGAAGCTATTTACCTTAAAGTCAACTCTTGTATTTCGTGTATAAATGACATCTCAGGGCATTTTCATTTTTTTATGCCATTCGTAGAAACATTTTGCAATATCAATATCATTATAATATTTTTTAATGCAATGTATAAATCCAAGCTTAATTATCTCGTAAATTGGATCGTCTTGATACTTATTAAACGTGCAGATTGTAAAAATCTGAAAAATACATGTTGTAAAGAACTCATGTTACCCTTCTTTTAGCTTTTCTTCACAACTTGCAAATTCTTCTTCAAGGCAACTATAAATTGTAGCATAATTATTATCCAGTTCCAATGGAGGAAGCGAGATTGGAAGTGAAGCTGGATGAAAAAAGGTAGAGGTAAATTCATTAGCTCGCACTTCCACAAGTCCAAACAGCTCAGCTTCAAGTCAATGGAGCTGTAGTTCTGTACGGGGCAAGGTGATTTGGATCTCAAATGGCATGAAAACAAACTATATTATATCACCAGCTTAATTAATCTTAGGACCCAACTAGGCCACACTGCCTTAGTACTCTAAGATGGATATCAATAGATGCAATACACACCGGTCTAGGCTGGTTAAGCAAACAATATCCCAAACTTTTAATTTGACATCCCCCAGACCCAAAAAAAACATGTACTCCCCAAAAATCTAGTAGACAAAACCAAGGTAAAACCAAAGTCAAATAATAAGGCAAGGCAAAGAGCAAGTTAGAGGGGGAGGACAAAACTTTGAGTGATGCAAGCTTATAAGGTTTAATTGATCCTTTTTCTCGTGCTAGAAGCCTAAGACACTTCTAGCAAAGGATCATGCTGGAAGACTGAAAAATAAGTTCTGGTATTGCATTTAAGAGATAAGATGGTGTTTTTAGGGTGATAGTTTCTAGAATTGATAATTAGGAGCCAATATAAGAGATAATCTTTAAGCTCAAATGCCTCTCCCATTTAAAATTGATTAATTTTTTATGAACATGCCCCCAAGCTAACACATGTAGGGCTACAGGACTGCCATGTTGCCAAACTCTAAACCATGTCACTCTCACCTACCCAACTACTTCTCCACTCCACCTGACTTCAAGAATCCATGGGCTTGGACCATGGGTATGATGAGTTGCTAATCTGGGAATTGTTGGAAGAAGCTAGACGAGCCCCAATATTGGTTGCCAGGTATTTGGGGCTTGAGGATTATAACATGCTTTGCTAGAAGGTTTGGACCAGAGAAACCTGTGTGGGTTTATGGCCACAAATGCGGGTTGAATTGTTTGAAACGGGTTTGGTCGTGCTAGAAAGGCCCAATACGGTCGTGCTTAAGCATTTTATGCTTAAGAAGTCTGGCCTGCTGTAATGATTGGATTTGAGTGCCTATGCTCATATTAGTTTGCAATTGCAAATAGCCTCACTTTCTTTGTTTGTTTGTTTGTTTGTTTAATGGGTTAGAGAATACCAGATTTGTTATTTCATTGGGCTTGGAGTCCTAATGCCATGTAGAGCAGTCCATTAATTTCATTAGACTTGGTATTGGTTATTTCTTATCCATTACTAATTTTAAAGAGTCACGTACTCATTGAAATTCACAATAATTTATTTATATTGATTAAGAAGACATATGAATAATACAGAAAGAGAATTGAATAAATTCTTGTAGTTTTGGTGAGTATAACATAATATTGAGCATTTTCAATATAGTCAAATTTAATACTATTTTCGTGTCAACTGTTTGGTTTTTGCATATTCTCAAAGTTATATTTTTTTTTCTCAACGTCATCGTTATTAATTTATCATTTTAATGGTTCTCAAAGCTTTTTTCTTTTCTTATATATATATATATATAGGATATGAACAATATATTTTTATTTATAGAAGAGAATTTAAGGTAGCCTCTGGTTTTAGAGTTAAGGGAAATTATTGCGAAATTTTGTACACCTTGATAGATGATTAACTTGAAATGTGTTAAGAAATAATTATTGTGTCATTTTTTATTAATATTTTGTTGATACTAAATAGAAATAAGTTTTATCTATACTATATGTAAACTCAAAGCTTTGTTGACTTTTATTTTTTTTGTTTGACTTCATAAAAATTGGCCACATCATCTTTTCAAACCTCACAATTTTACACATCATTGTAATTTTTTTAAAACCTTTAATAAAAATTTCAATTTAACAATATTACTACATTAAAAAAAAAAAAATTTAAGATGAAGATAACACCTAAACAACTCACGATAAACACACCTCTCTCTCTCACGTTAAACACACATCATTATAATTTTTTTTTTAAACCTTTAATAACAATTTCAATTTAACAATACTACTACATCTTTCTCCCAATAACATCTAAACAGTCCGGTATATATATATGTATAAAAGCTATTTAGTTTGTCATAGCTTTAAGGTTTATTGTGAACTGTTAAGCAAGGTATTCTTCCTTATACTTGATGCTAGGTATTGTTTCTATAATTTTTTCTTTTTCTTTTTCTTTTCTTTTTTTTCACTGTTATAACATATTTGTTGTAATCTAAGCATGAATTTTATTGTTACTGATCAATTTTAGTTTGGATTAGTTGATAGTTTGTTTTAATCTTCTAAAGAATACCATCTTGAATAGAGTTATTTGCTAAATCATACTTTGTTAGAGTTTCTATGCTTATTTATATGGTCAATATTTATTTTCTTTTTTGTCTCTACTTTTCTGTGAGATAATTTCTAGCTTGAATGTGGTGAACAATGTCGAAGATCAATATGCTTGATATTCCATCGGTTAGCACTTAATGGATACTTTTGGCTAGACCCATGAAGATTGAGTGGAATCTGTGACTAATAGCTTCTTCGCAACCAAAAGGAGCAAGAAAACGGATTACACAGTAGTATGCTTGATTTTCAGCATTTGACCATTTATTTATGTTATGGCAAGACTCAAATATTTAGAATTGGTGCTTTCAACTCAATTCATTTAGTTTTCTTCCTTATATATTTAACTTGAAGTCCATAATAGAAAGAAAAAAAAAATTTGTTTAATATATTCTTTTATTTAATTGAACTTACATTTTGTAAAATATTATTTGATAGGAACATGAAGAGCTCGACCTCCCTGTGCAAATTGAAAACCTTATTGGAAAAACATTTGTTTTCCAGTTGGAACTAAATGACATTAATTTACTCCATGGGTGGCAATTCTTCACTGTGAAGAAAGTTTTTTACTCTATTCTGCAAAGTGACAATGCGTTTAAACTTGATAAAATAATTGAACTAAGGACTTTTATTTTACATTTAATACAAATAATACATATTTTTTATTTTCCTTATAAATATTTTGATACATTACTTAACATTTTTTTATTGACAGTGCTATATGAGTGCTACTTCAAACGATGATCTTAGCAACTTATCAAGTGAAGGAGACGATGATTATGCTAAATTACAACGAATTGATAATGCAAATGATACACAACTTATAGCAACATCTACAATTACAGAGAATGAAAGGAATTACTCATTGACTAAAGCATAGCAGAAAAAGAAGAAACAAAGAATTGTTTAATTGGGCTCTTTTAAGAAAACAATTTTGCTCAACATTTTGCTCTTTTAAAATTGTAATATTTGTTGGATAATACTCTATTTTTTGTTTCAATTTATTATGATTGTTCTTTTGAAATGAATTTAATTGGTATCTTGCATACTTACTACATTTAGTATATTATGTCATCTCATGCTTATATGCATTTCACGCATTTATGAAAGGTAATATTCATGCTAACTTATACTGATATGTTTATATAGTCAATATAAAATAAATTTTTTAGATTTCATTTTTAGAAAGTTTCTCGTGCATCGCATGGGTTTATGACTAGTTTTTAGAGTAACTTAGGTACAATTCTTTTTCTTTTTTTTTTTGGGAATAGGTACAATTCTTTAGATGCAATACATTAGGTTTTCCAATTAAATTCAAATACATAGTTGCTTTGACCAATGAAACACAAACAATGCTTTCCTTTCCAATAACAATTACATATGATGCAATTATGTGTTTAAATTTAATTGGGGAATCTAATGTATTTCATCTAAGTAACTATACCCAAATTTTATCTTATTTTTATGTATTAATTTATTCATGAATCTTTATATAATTCTCATTATTAAACGGTAAAAAAAAAAAATTGTTTCTACCCTAACCCCTCCAAAGGAGAAATCCTGATTTCATCCCTACCTTTAGCTGATGCCACTGCCACTGCCATTGCCACCACCAAATAAAAATATATTGTTAGCTTAGGAACATTAATAATAATGGTGTGTGGGGTATTTGTTGTTATCTTATGTAAAAAAGACTCTTGAGATGTTGTGTCACGCTTACCCTTGAATGCAGCACAGTGGCAATTACTTCTGCAAATTTTATGAAATGTGATGTGTTTCTATAATAAAGCAAGATTATAATTATTAATAAAGTAGTTATTGCTAAAAATTGTAGCAATAATTTAAATGTAAAAATAGTAATAATAATAATAATAAGGCTAAATTACAAATTATACCCTTTAAGTTTAGTCAAAGTTCAATTCAGTCCTCTAAGTTTGATTATGTTTCAATTTAGTCTTCCGTTAGTTCCATCCATTGTTTGCCGTTAATTTTTTTTTTTTAAAAACTCCATAAATTGATTTCCTTTTTTTTTTTTTTTTTTTTTACAATTGAAGAACATGAAGAACTAACCCAGTAGTAAATGAAATTTTTTTCATGTTTCAGATCTTTAAAACCACGACACCAACAACATAGATATGAATACATGCCCAATACAACAAGCAACAACAAAAATCCATAGAACTCTAAAAAATCCAGCAACAAACGTGAGGCTAGCCAGCACCACCCACCAGGAAACCCACAACAAATATCCCAGCAACACCGTGAGGCCACCCACCACCACCCACCAGAAAACTCGCAACAAAAATCCTAGCAACACCGTGAGCCCAGCCACCAGAGATCCAAACCAAACCACCATCGCGTTTAGAGACCTAACCCACTTCGGTGGTGTAGCTGGCTCCGATGGACTTGGTGTCGAAGTCGCAGCAAGCCATGGGGTTGAGGACGATGACGGCGGGGACGACCTTGTTGAGAGCTTTCATCCAGTCATCGGTGGTGGCGACGTTCTTGCGGAACGGTGTAGGAGGAGGATCGATCTCCATCCTCTGGTCGTTGTCAACCTTGATCCCAACCTTTCCGAGGGATTTATTTCTTTTTCTGGGAAAGTGAGAGAGAGAGAGAGATTCAACTAACACACATAGATTTTTCTTTCTAAAAAATATATTTTTTTTTAAATCTGAAAAAAAAAAAAAAAAAAAAAAAAAAAAAGGTCTAACGATGCAACTAACGGAGTTTCTTGGAAAATGTGAATTGAAACAAAATCAAATTTAAATGACTGAATTGAAACGGTCAAAACTTAAAAGACTGAATTAAATTTTGACCAAACTTAGAGGATATAATTTGTAATTTGACCTAATAATAATACTGTGTTATTTTTTTATTTTTTATTTTTTTGTCGGCTTTGTCTACACCTAGACCTGGCAAAATCTGACCCAGGTCCATTTCCCGACCCAAACCTGAAGGAAAAATATGGGTATGGGTAGGGGTTTTCTACCCGCGAACAAAGATGGTGTCAACCCGTACCTGACCCATAAAATGATGGGTCGGGTCAGGTTGACCTTTTTTCAAGGTTTTTTTTTTTTTTTTTTTTTTAATGATTTGGAATTTGACTATTATAAAAGTTCACATAATACCAATTAAAAAAACAATTCTTAAATTAAATTTGTATTTGAAATAGCCTAGACTTAACCAAAGCAACACACAAAATTGGATGTTCTCTCTTGGTAGAAAGAGAATTGCAATCTATTTTCTTAGTTTTATTTAATGGCACACGCTCTTTTGAGTATTATTATAACTGCGTTTACTTCTTAATCAACTTTTAGCATTTGAGGTAAAATTCTTAGTATCAATCTTGTCTTTTGCCAAAAAGTGTAGAAACTTTGATTTGCACTTAAAGTTAATTAAATGGATTTGAAGATAATATCTAATCCATTAATAGAATAGCCATATATATTAACTTTTAAATATATTATAATATATTTATTAACTTTTAAATATTTATTGACCCATTTACATTGTATACTAAAGTTATATTAAAACTTTGTATTGTAAATGAAAATATTAATGAAATTACTCACCAACTTGAGGTGCAATTTTCAAGTATAAATATTTTTACTACTAGAACTACTACCAACTTTGAGTAGATTGAGGTCCAATTCATATTAATTTATTTAGTGTGTTTTTTTACCTAACATATTATGTTTTATTCTTGAAACTTTATATATATTGTCATCTTGATAGGTAATTTAATTTAATTTCATAAATTTCATGCGACTAAGTACATCTAAAGAGGTTCAATTAGCAAAAAAAAAAAAACGTACATCTAAGGAGGTTGATAATTTGATATGGTCTATGACATCTAGTATTGTTTTTCCCATATTCTTTTTATTTATGGGTGTTTTTGTTTATGTGTTCTCTTATTTGTATTGAAAGGAAGAAAAAGAAAACTAAATGATAATTTTGGACTATAGGATCAAGTTTATTTTCATTTTTTATATATATGTATTTTTTCATGTGTAAAAATACGAGTCAACCCGGTTTTGACCCGACCCTTAAAAAACCGGGTAAGGGTTATAGGTTGTGCAACCCATTTAGGACGACCTGTTTTTTGACCCAAACCCATTTGACCCGAACCCGATTGACCCAACCCGTTTGCTAGGTCTATCTACACCTAAAGAACTCAAGAATCTTTGTGGGAGAGATTTACAATAATCCCCCTCGATTGTAGATTAAAGGTTTAGGTAATTTGTGTTTTAGTAAAGTGATAAGGAAGACACCGTCTTGTTAATTCTCTTATTTAAATAAAAATATATTGTTCATATTCCATCTAACACCTAATTCTAACTAATATATATTTACTTTGAGAAACCAAAAACAAAAATTACTTTGAAAACCATAAAAAATGATAAATGGATAATTTTATGACAATAATGAGAGAAAATCTAACTTTACAAAATTTAAAAATCAAACAATTTGACACCAAAATTCTGCATTCAATTCTACATAAAATACTCAGCATTATATTAACTTTGAGAAAAAGAAGAAAAAGGAGGTAGAGGGTCACTTATGGAAATAAAGCTACATGTTGCTATAAACTTGTAACAGAAAATAAATTATTCTGAATCTCAACACCCATCACTCTTCTGCTTGGTCTTTTCTTGATTGTGAAGATGTGAAGATTCAACAAAGGACCCCTCACGTGTGAGAAAGGAGGAATAGAGCTCACACGTAAGCATAGGAAGAATAGAAGAACCTTCCTTCATGGTGTATCTTCCCTCGTTTTCAAATAAACCAATTAGCCATTTTCAAATTATGTAAAAATAAATAAAGTGAAACATGTTAAAGAAAAGATTTTGTCCCACATTGTTTATGTTTCTTTGAGTTATGCCATTTATAAAGTTATCCACGTCCATAATCATTCGAGACGTGTTTGAAAAAACTATTACCGAAACTCCTCAGGTCTCGACATATTTAGCGCGTCCATCCACAAGGGCCTATTAGAAAAACATCTACTACCCAAAACAAGAGAATCAGCAAAGTAGAAAAACATAAACATCTCATTAGTAAAAGAAGAAAAACCCAAAACTAGCCGTTCTCTCTATAAAGAGGAATAAACCTGTTTCAATTAGAAAAACATCTACCTCATTAGTAAAAGAAGAAAATTAGAAAAACATATAGTACTAATGAAGAAAAGGCGTCCCCAAAAAAAAGCCATTCTCTATAAAGAGGAATAAACCTGTTTCTATTAGAAAAACATCTACTACCCAAAACAAGAGAATCAGCAAAGTAGAAAAACATAAACATCTCATTAGTAAAAGAAGAAAAACCCAAAACTCTCTCTCCAAATCACCCCATCTCATGGGTTCTGGAGCTGCAAACTTCCTCATGAATATTCTCAAAAACTTTGATATTCTTTCTGGGTATGTCTTCCTCTGCTCTTTTATTTTAAACTTCTTCAATCTATTTGGGCTTAACAAACGCTGTCCTGCCAGCCATGCTTATTTAAAATGGAAAATTCCCTTCTGCTTCATGGATGGAATAAACTTAACCCTTTTTTCATTATTATAAATTAGTTATGCTTTCTACTAGTTTTCTTACAACTTTTTTTTTTTTGTCGCAGAAACCAACAATTACTTTCGGGGCTCAAACTCGTGGCTGAAATAACGGTGCCTCTAATCACCGTTAGTGTTCCACTCATGTATTGGAGAAGGAAAATCAGGATTGCTCTTGGTGTTGGCAATGTCTCTGACGGCAACGGCATTATCGACATCGAACTTGCAAATCTGAACAACTGAGCACATCGTCTACAGCTTCTAGCCTCCTACTTTGCATAGTATTTTGTGTTAGTGTGTATTTTGTTCCCTTCTTTTGTGTTCTAATCGGATTTGGCTTACCTCCAGTGTCCAGTGTCCAGGTGAAAACTATGTACTCTCTTTGTTTACGTACGCATAAGTTATGTCCGTTTTTGTGAATAAAAACTTAAAAAGTAGGAGGTGCAGTTTTTCCAATATATCATTATTGTGTGATTTTATGAGGTGACCTTTTCAACAATACGTATAGAATAGAAATTGAACCTTTTGTTTTGTCTTTCTAAATTAAATCAAATAGAACGCAGCAAATCCAAACTTTCCAGCACGTGCACACTCGATAGGGACTTTTTGTTGGAAAATTATTACTACGTTATCGGTCTCTATATGTAAAAGAACCAGAAATTTTAGAAAATGCAGTGATTCGATTCTGGGGTTTTTTGTTTTTTGGTCGTTTTTCTCTCTCTTTTTGCCAGTTCGGGAACCGGGTTGATATATATGATATATGCAAAGATCTCATTGTTGTTTTTGAACTGGGTTGTATAAAGGGTAATTGGTTGTTGCTAACTGGAGAACAGGTGAAGTTGTTTGCTAAAAAATTAAAAATTGAAAAATGAATATGAAACTGTAAGTCTGTACTCTGTAACTTTTTAAGAAAAAAAAAGAAAATTACAAGTTGTAAGCGACGGAGAAAAGTGGGGATAAAGTGGGAGAAGTATTGGCTGTTGTCAAAGTGTGGGTCCTGGGAAAAGAATGAAGCCAACCGGCAACCGGGTGGTGTAGATGGTGGAACTGGGATGGATGTACACAAAAAATGTGAAAAGGTAAAGAGGAAGACGAAAAATGGGGATGGAAGGGGGGCATTTTGGTCTTATTCATTTTATGTTTTTTCTGACACACGTACCATTCACCAATTTTAAATTCAATCTTCTCCCATAAAAAGCAAGGGTAATTGAGGTAATTAGCCATCCGTTGACCAAAGCATTGGGGTATTTTTAGCTTTGATAGGATTGTTGCTCATATGGAAAAGTACTGCATGTATCTGCTGCTTAGCATGTAGCCCGGAATATGGATTTGCATCATTTTTAGATTCCGAATTTTCTAAGTCTTGCAGCTTTTTGGGTTTGTTTGTTATTCAAGGAAACCAATCTGTGTGCTATTCATGCTAAGAGGGTCTTGATCCAATAGGAGAGAACAAATAGGTTTTCTGCCATGGCTTGGTGGGGTTGACCCATCTGGTCTTTGGCTTGGGCAAGAGCTGGGTTTGGTCATTCGGGGGTTTAGAGAGGCCTGAGTTGCTCAGATAAAGATGGGTTTTTCTGGGTTGGTTCTGTCAAATTTGGAGAAGCTTTTGGGGGAGTCTTGGAAGAGTTGCACAAAATGGTAAATCTTATGGTCGGAGAGTTGAAGTTATCATTCCCAAAGATATCCAGCTTTCTATTAGAATCAAAAGCGAGAGAACTTGGTTCTATTGGTTGTACTTGATCCAATTGAAGCTTCAATCTGACTTGCATTCTCCGTGTTTGATTAAATGTGTAAGAGAGTTTGTCGGCAAGTGTTATAAAGGGCATTTTGGCTTGTGACTGCACTTCTGCATTTTTCACCTAGTTGTTTTATTTTTGCACAATCTACATAATATACATGTTTTGAATTTTACAAAAAATGTTACTGATTTATAGAAAACGTTTTCTAGTCCATTTTCAATTTTAAGATAGTTACTATACACCAAAAAAATAGTCATTTTCCAAAAAATATTTTCCATTTGAAACATACGGAAACTATTTGATTTTCTGGATGCTTTTTTTTTTTATTATTATTATTATTACTATATGTTAGTTCTCATATACATAATTTGATTTTAGGAGGAAATATATGTCACTGATTTAATTGTTGCATGATAATTTGGCTTTGTTGTTTTTGAGAGAAGTAAATTTAGCTCTTAGATATATATATAGTATAGATATATATATATATATATATATATCGGTTAGATTTATTATTACAGACTTATTGTGAAAATTTCTATTGACAATCATATCATTGACCTTGTTCTATATAATTACCGTCAAAATTACAATAGAATTGGTATGTAAGGACAATGATGGATAAATATGTTTCAAAAAAGCTTGTGAAAATAGCATCTCTCCTTGGGTTCTCTTGTAACCTTCAAAACAAAACAAAAAATAGCTCTCTCTGATTGTCTGACATGGTTTTCTTTTAGCCATAAATTTCTTGTGGGGTTTTCACTGTACTTTTTGCTCATGTTTTTGAGAGTTGTTATTGCTGTATGTTTGCATCCTGGATTTGATACCTATATTTGCAAGACATTCTAATTTGACTTGCATTCCAGCAACTCCATTTCCTCCTTGTGGTGCCCCCCACCTTCTCTAATTATATTATGAATTCTTCATTTTAATTGCTCGTTAGTTTCATATTGTTGGCATAAATTGGAATTTTGCTTATACTTGAGCTCACCGTATTTTTTGTTTTAGAGCTTTTTGGGTTATAGCAATCTTATCTATGCCTTACTACTTTGCCGTTTGTCAGTTTGGGCATTAAATATAGTTGTGGTTTTGATCTTGGTAATCTATGTTGGGTGTGAGAGTTAATATCGTTATTGTCAAACGGGTGTTTTCTTTTTCTTCTTTTTCTCACCTCTAAGTTAAATTATTTATCTGATTTTTGGATAATGTTGGAGTGTTATACATGTTCATTTTCATGAATCTCTTATTTATTTATTTACTTTGCATGAAAAAGGGAATATATTAGATTAAAAACAAACCGAAAGTACAATACAGATTAGTAGCAAAAATATAAATTGACCAACAGGTTATTGCAAATAAGTATGGCCGATGCTATCCCAAAAGTAAGAAAGAAGAAAAAAAGTAGGACAAGTATCGTATAAGATCTCCCGTTGCTGCTGTTGGTTAGTTCTTATGTCTGCCAGACGATCTGCACAACCATTAGCTTCTCTAAGCACATGTCCAAGGGAGGCCTTCCATGGCTGGCCCATGAGAAAACTGCAATCATTAATTAAACATGTTAATAAAATGGGTTGTGGAGTGGATAAATTAGTAATCTATTGAACGACTAAAAGTGCGTCAATTTCCAAATTAACATTTCTACATCCCTTATCCCAAGCAAGCTTAATTGCTTAAGACCAAAATATATGGCACAGAGTCAAGAACAATGATGTTGGATATCCTTATTTTAAGAAAACCCACTAATTCAATTGTAGTGGATCAAATTAATTACAATCTATTTGTATTGTCAAAATCTCAAAATAGGTTCTAGCATAGATGGGGAGGAAGAGAGAAAATTAACATAAAGGTTTTACGTGGTTCGGCCAAAAATTCTTCCATCCACAAAGGAAATCCCTTGAATATTTCCTTGAGCTAACTTTCATATATTTACACATTTTTCCATCCATTTACAATCTACTAGCAAATTGTGAGCTGTAAATCATTCTTGAGAAGGCAACTGGTTTGGCATAACTTAACTGCATTGACTAACTTGATTATTTGCTCAAATATAAACCGAATCTAGCATCACACATTCACACCACGTGCTCCAATCTCGACAGATGCACGATTGACTAGTTACAATACAACTCAAGTTTTTGTATTTTGTTCAGGGTAAAACTTAGGTATAGTTCCTTAGGTCAAGTACATTAGATTCCTAGTTGAATTCAAATACAATGAATTTAAATATTCTTGAAAAAGATAACATTGTTTGTGTTTCATTGGTTAATGCAATCATATGTTTGAATTCAATTGAGAAACCTAATGTACCTAACCTAAGGAATTGTACCCAAATTTTACCCTTTTGTCAAAAAAAAAAAAAAAAAAAATGTTTAAATACCGTTTTGGTCCTTAACCTATGGCATTTGTATCAAATTGGTCCCTAACCTTTCAATTGTGTCAAATTAGCCCTCAACCTTTCAACCTTGTGTCAAAATGGTCATTACCATTAAGTGTTGGATGGAAAATACTGACGTAGCTAACGGTTTATTTTTAATTTTAAAAATGTCTTACGTGACATGTCAACTTAAATTTTAATTAAAAAAAAAATTCCTAACCCAAATTAAAAAAAAAAAAAAATTGGAATATCAAACTCACATGCCAAGAGAACCCGATACTCCAACTCAAAATTTTAAATCCCTAACTCCCTTACAAAATCCTCTGCCGCTTCACTGTCATTTTACAATCTCATTTCCATGGAAAATTCTATGCTCCCGCAGCTGGAAGGGTAGAAAAGAATTTTTGAAAATCAGGCAGCGAATTGTTAAAATTCAGCTGCTATTATTCAATTACAGCTAACAGTTGTAAGTGGGAGAACAAAAGAATGATTATTAACAAAAGTATTAACATGAGCAGCGGCAACACCATCAGGCAGGCATCAAAGTATTAACAATTAATTAATTAAAATTTATAGAGCAGTGGCCACAGAGAGAACATGAAATTTGCTTTCATAAGCTTGTTAAATTAGATCTTCGCGTTGCTTTTGTGAATCCCGTTCCAAATTCCAAATTCCACACCCACCTTTTCTCTAATTCTGCCCTGATTATATAGAGATTCTAGACAGTTACCCAAAAAAAAAAAAGTTTCCAGGATTTCCAGAGTGCCGGCATTGGTAAGCCATCATCGTCTTCAGTGGGCCCTATACATATGGCCTTTGTATCCGTATTCTGTATTGCAGCAACTGTCACAGAATTTTCCTCGGAAATGAGAGTGTAAAATGACAGTGAAGGGTAGGGATTTTGCAAGGGAGTTAAGAATTTGAAATTTTGAATTGGAAATAGGTTCGTTAGAAATTAAGATGAAAGATATTTAGAATTTTTTTTTTTTTTTTTTTTTTCATTAATATTTGAGTTGATATGTCACGACAGATATTTTTAAAATTAAAAATAAACCGTAGTCACGTCAGCATTTTCCATCTAATATTTAACGGCAATGACCATTTTGATACAAGTTTGAAAAGTTGAGAACCAATTTGACACAGTTGAAAGGTTAAGGACCAATTTAACACAAAAGCCAAAAGTTGAGAACCAAAACGATAACTTGTTTCCATTACAATTGTGAGACTTACAACTGCCAGAAGTCTTATAGTTCAATTGATTGGTGTCTCCTAGTGTTTTCTAAATAAGATATCAAGAATTCAAATCCCCTTCTCCCAACTATTAAATTATGAAGAAAAAAAAAAAAAACGAGACTTGCAACTCTGGAACGTAATTAAGAAATTATATTCCGTTATTTCTTAAGCACTAAAAATTGTAGTATGACATCTTAGGCGTAGTGGATATAACGTAAAAGATGTTCTACAGTAATTTATTTATTATATTTAACATTTGATGTGTCCAAACTTAGGGGTGGATCCACCATAGGCCAGTGCCTACCCTCAAATATTTTTTAAAACAATATTAGGTATAAAGTATAATAAATAATTGGATTTTATAAAGTGTTCACCCTCAATTTTTTGAATAATTCTACAATACACATACTCTTTTTGGTGCGTGTAGCACTTTTAATAGATAAAATATCACATTGATGATATTAGTATCACACATGATGGTAATTATCCCACATATGTTGGTACCTATGATCACGTTACTTGATACCCTAAATTTCTATTTATTTATTTAAATTTAATATATATAAAATTAGAAAGTACCAATATCACATTGGATAGCATTATCATCACATATGATGGCAATTACATCATATTTGATAAAAACAATTGAGTGAGTACGAAACTCACAAAAAGAGTGAGTATTGTAGAATGACTAATTTTTTTGTTAAACTTTTTTTTCTAGGTATATATATATATATAACTTACTATCAAACTTACTAATTGTGACTACTATTGTAGAAATATCTTTTTCAGTTATGAAGATTGTGAATAATCGATTGCGTAGTCGAATGAGTTATAATTGATCGTATACATAGGGAAAGACATTTCTCGTAGTATTAATAATAAAATTATAATATAACGGTTTCAAAATATAAAGCACACGTCAAAATCAATTGTAAAAGGTTATAACGAGTTTCTTGTTTATTACTTTTTGGTTATATAAATAATATATATATCGGCTTTTGGCATTTTTTGTATTATGTCTATTAAACTTTAGGATTAAAAGGTGCCCACCCTAGATAAAATTCCTAGATCCGCCCCTGTCCACACTACAGTTCATATGGATAAGTAAGGGGACATTTTAATGAAAATATTACCTCTTAAATAATTGAACTTTGATTTCTCAGTTTTAAATAAATGGAGATAATAATCATTGATAGTAGAACAAAATGAAAGAGACCTGTAAGAGAGAATGAAAGGAAGAAGAAAGTGAATAAAATTTAGATATTTAATGTAATCTAAAATTTAGGCATTATAATTTTTTTTTTATTTGACCCCATTATTAAGTGTTGTTTTATTTTTTGTGATTTATGTAATAGAGTATTTTGGAACATTAAATAGTAGACACAAAAAACTACTCTTATAAAGTAGTATATACATGAAAGGCTTTTATAACAGTGTGTCCATCTGAACATATGGGCTTAGCCCATAAAATTGATGAGCTCAAACTCAATGGAGTTGAAGCTCTGGACAGGGCAAAGGGATTTGGGTTTTTTCTAGCCATGCCTTAAGTTACATTTTGAGTGTGTTAGTATATTTCTACATGCAGAGCTATCAAATATGAATTAACCTAAGGCTCCATTTCTCTTTTTGATCTATATCCATGGTAAGGAGGGAAAACAATTTCGCCTACCACTACCAAGCCAAATGGACTTATTTTTTCCAATAGGATTGGGCATGTTGCCATCTCTAATCTCCATTTCTTCTAGTAAACTAGTGAAAAGTACGAGAAAGTCACCCATGAAAATTCTCTAACCTTTTTGGGGCTACATTATACGGTTTTGAAAAAATATTCCACAAAAAAATAAAAGTAGTTGAATAGCGAATTGAACACTAATAACTAGAAGGCCCAAAAGGGTACTTAATATTATATAAAACCAAGAAAAAAAAAGATTATTTTAATTTCCCAATAACTAAAAAATAGTTGTTGATGTATAGTTGATGAAAATCTCTAGAAAATTATGGGTTTTAGAGACATCCTGATAAAGATTTGATACAATTCACAACATTATAGCTTTTTTTTTTTTTTTTTTTTTTTTTTAAGAAATAATCTTCAAGCAATATTTCAATGACATCTCATAAAACAATATAATTTTGAAAAGAAATGAGTAAGAAGGCATTCAAGGCTTCAATATATGAGCTCCAATTAAGACATTGTTACATTTAAAACCAGAGATATATGGTCATCTAAAATTCGTGTAAATGTGTTGCGCTAACCGCTAAGTAAAATGATATAAATGGTTCCAAAAAATGTGTACATTTCACAAAATGTCACGTGGGCTATCTTGGAAGTTTCATACTTGTGTTTTCATTTTATTTCCTATATTTATGGACTCCTACATTTTTTGGAACTTCCATTCTCAAAGCGTTATTAACTTATAATAATCTTTCATGTTTTTCTTGCTAACACCTTCTCATCTTATAGCCCAACTCCAAAGCCAAATTTAGGTGTTACATGTTCGAATTTTGTATACATGGTTAAATTTGGTTATTATTATATAAAATCAACTAAGAAATCATTTCTTATCCCAGATTCTTTAGGTTACAAGTGTAATTTTGGACCCATGTTTTGAATAGGTTTAATATTAGTGACTTGTACCTACAAAAATGTATTGGTTCTCTCTCACTCTCTCTCTCTCTCTCTCTCTCTCTCTCTCTCTCTCTCTCTCTCTCTCTCTCTCTCTCACACACACACACACACATATTTCTCATGACATCTTAGGGTATTTTCATTTTTTATGCCATTTGTAGAAACATTTTGCAATATCAATATATAATGTTTTTACACACACACACATATTTCTCATGACATCTTAGGGTATTTTCATTTTTTTATGCCATTTGTAGAAACATTTTGCAATATCAATATATAATGTTTTTACACACACACACATATTTCTCATGACATCTTAGGGTATTTTCATTTTTTTATGCCATTTGTAGAAACATTTTGCAATATCAATATATAATGTTTTTACACACACACACATATTTCTCATGACATCTTAGGGTATTTTCATTTTTTTATGCCATTTGTAGAAACATTTTGCAATATCAATATATAATGTTTTTACACACACACATATTTCTTATGACATCTTAGGGTATTTTCATTTTTTTATGCCATTTGTAGAAACATTTTGCAATATCAATATATAATGTTTTTTAACGCAATGTGTAAATCCAAGCTTAATTATCTCTAATATTGGATCGTCTTGAGACTTATTAAATGTGCAGATTACATAACTATGAAAAATACATGTTGCAAAGAGCTTATGATACTCTTCTTTTAGCTTTTCTTCACAACTTGCAAATTCTTCTTCAAGGCAACTATAAATTGTAGCATAATTATTATCTAGTTCCAATAGAGGGAGCGAGATTGCAAGTGAAGAAAAAAGGTAGAAGTAAATTCATTAGCTCGCACTTCCACAAGAATAAGGATAACTAAATCCATCATCACCACTATAAGATTTCTCATAATTTCCAAGCCAAATTCTTGTCCTTTATAAATTTTCTTATTTTGAAGTTACGTTTAGAATAACAACCATGCCTTATATTCTAATGTCTTATATACAATTGAATAAGTAGACACATTTGGAATAAAGGTAATATAATATATAAATTGATTTGTTCTTGAAATATTTTTGTTGCAAACAAGTGTTTTTAAAAACTTCGTCTTTTGGAAGTTTGAGTATTCTTTAGTTAAATGACTCTCAAATTACATAATGCCTTTTGGCTACTGTTGTAAAGTTTTATAATAGTTTTTATGTTAACATTTTTTTTTTCACAAAAGTGTATACTCGTAAAAATGAAAATAGTTTCAAATGAACATGTAAGATTGAATAATACAATAGCCACAATATATTATATAAAATTGAAAGGTTTAAAAGAAGATATTAGTTTGAAAAATGTGATAAAGAAGTCATATTTGAGCATATAGATTTAAAATCATCCTATTTTTCTAATGAAAAAACAACATATATGTTTAGAGTTATATGCAGAAGTTTCTACCCAATAACTTGTAATTATGGAAAAATAAAATAACTTATAGTAACAAATGGATTGTTGCAAACTATGATGAGACGTTTAACCTAAGGCCAATAGAATATTTAAACGTGGTCAAGCTAAAATATATGACTTTGAATGGAAGTAAATGCATTGATTTAATCTTGGTATCCTTCTGTCTTCTGTCTTTTAAAAGAAAAGAAAACATAATATGTAATAAATTAAAACTAATAAGATCTCTCATTCTCTCAACCATCCTACCTAGCTTCAATGAAATGCTAAAGAAATTAAATTTATTTTTTCAAGCAGTAAACTCATTCTAATTCCTAATCTAGTGGTGAAGACTTAAATTGAGCCTCGGGTTTCTTTTTCTAGGTAAATTATATTTTAAATCATATAGTTTAAAAAGTAATAAATTAAATCTTAAAGTTTTAAAAAGTAACAATTTAAACCCTAAAGTTTTAAATTAAAAGTAACAATTTAGACCTTACAATTTCAACTTGAATGAATTAAATATTTAGTTTTCAAAAAGTAATAATTTAAACCTTGGTCTATTTAAGTAGAACGAATGTTTAATTTATTACTTTTGAAACTGTATAGTTTAATTTACTACTTTTTGAATCCTTAAAATTTAATTAATTACTTTTGAAATTATAAGATTTAATTTGTTACTCCCCAAAACTATATAGGGTTTAAAATGTAATTTTCCACCCTAAAACTCTTACCAATGAGCTATGAACTATCCTTTGGTTGCTAGCGGAGTGACCCAAACTCGTGCTTTCACACATGTGAAGAGAGAAACAATCAACCAAAGGAGCTCACTTCCCGTATGACTTGGATGAACTTAAGCAGGAAGCAGTATTAATAATGCCCAAAGCAAGAATCATGTCATGCCAAACTCATGAGCGTTAGTGGTGTTACTATTAATATCAAATTATGCCAAACAAACTAGTCAGATTGTAAAGTATAACTACTCCAGCGAGAATAATAAACAACCTAAACAACATTAGAGGTAAAGCGATGTAGCAAAAGTAGCAAGAACTCAACAAATTTAGATATGTAAATCTAATAGACAATAAATAGCAAAACCAAGGTAAAACCAAAGTCGAATAATTAGGTAAGGCAAAGAGTAAGTTAGAGAGGGGGAGGACAAAACTTTGAGTAATGCATGCTTATGGGGTTGATTGGTCATTTTTCTTGTGCTAGAAGCATGAGGAACTTCAAGTAAATGATTATGCTGGAAGACTGAAAAATAAGTTCTCGTATTACATTTAGGAATGAACAGAGTTTACTTTTAAATTACTTTGAAGAAATCTCATCTAATCTATTATATAACAATTCATAAAACTATGGACATATATTATTTAAATAAATTACATGACTCATTAAATATATCATATGACAAAAGATATATGTAAATAATCATTTGAGTCACCACATAATGGATTTGAGGAATTTTTCTCCAAATTAATTTGGAGGTAAACTATATCCTTCAAGATCTAGGTTAAAAATTCATGGGCTTGGGCATTAATGACCATGTTATGTGCTTAAGTAGTAGGTTCTACCATTCTACATCCTCAAAACAAGCCCCCAAGCTAACACATGTAAGGCTATAGAGACCCAATACGCTCACGAATTTAGTCATGCTATAAAGACCCAATACGCTCATGCTTAATCATTTTATAGAGACAATAAATAGCAAAACCAAGGTAAAACCAAGGTAAGGCAAAGAGTAAGTTAGAAAGGGGGAGGACAAAACTTTGAGTGATTCATGCTTATGGGGTTGATTGGTCCTTTCGTGCTAGAAGCATGAGGATTTCAAGCAAGTGATCATGCTGGAAGACTGAAAATCAAGTTCTTGTATTGCATTTAGAAATGAACAATTTTACATTCAAACCACTTTAAAAGAATCTCATCCAATCCATTATATGATGATTCATAAAACAATCCACATGTATTATTTAGATAAGTCATATAAGTCACATGACTTATTAAATATGTTATGTGACAAAAAATATACGTAGATAGTCATTTGAATGGTCACATAGTATATTGAAGAAATTTTTCTCCAAATTCACTTTAAGAATCCACGGGCTTGGACCATGGATATGAGTTGCTAATTAGGAATTGTTGAGAGAAGCAAAAGGAGCCCCAAGATCGGTTGCCAGGTATTTGGGGCTTGAGAATTATAGCCTGCTTTGCTGGAAGGTTTGGACCCCCATGTGTGCGTGGGTTTACATGTTTGAAAGAGTTTGGTCATGATAGAGAGGCCCAATACACTCATGCTTAAGAAGTTGGGTTCTCTGTCGAAATGATTGTATTTGAGAGCCCATTCTCTTGTTAGTGCAGTCCATTATTTTCACTAGACTTAGAGGCCTATTATTGGGTAGTACCGTCCATTAATTTCACTAGGCTTGGATGAATTGGATTCACCCACACAAAAATATCCCACAATAGAAAAAAAAATGTCAACTAATTATTAAGTGTATACTCTCTCACGTCGTGATATCCCTAATAGAGTTATATATAAATCTGAATGAAAAAGTACCATTTCATGAAATGTTTAGGAAAATTGTCGGTTCGTGAAAAATCAAAAGAATTTGATGTAGTTTACCCTACAAATTTTGAGGTGCAAAAGTTGTATACTTTTTCCAAAACAATCTCAACATATTTATAAAAAAAATTCTCAAAATTTCACTAAGAAATCTCAATATATTTATGAAAATTTTCTTTAAATTTCACTAAGAAATATTCATCAAATAATTCAATATCAATAGAATTCCCCAAAGGTATTCTATTCTCCATATTGAATAAATAAAAAACAAAAAAAAGGCATTATATAATACTTTTACACTGTGTTTGAATAGGTGTGATGTGGAGTGAATAGAAATAGGACATAGTTTAAATCCAATCCAGTTTGGAGAAATTCTTCTTCAACCCACTATGTGTTAATTAAATAGATTATTCACATGTATTATTTGAAAAAATCACATTACTTATTAAAAATGTCATGACTAAAAGTACATGTGAATGGTCTATTTACTTGTTACGCAGTGGATTGAAGAAAAAAAATTACTCCAAAGTCCAAACCAGGTTAGAGATGAACTATTTCCATAAAAATATAAGGAAAGAAATGAGATAATTTATTGTTTTCATGTTTTGTTTGTTGTGATGATGGAAAGTAAAGGGAAGATGAGGTGAATGGAGTGAGTTTCCGTTGGAGCCAACAAACTAATGGCCACCCAATTTAGCGGAAATGAGAGGAAATAAAAGGCCCAAATGGATCTTATACACATTGTATCTTATCACACTCGTCTTTTCTTTTCTTTTATAAGCAAGATTGTAAAATGATTTTCATTCAGAGTACCAGTCTAAACAAAAATGCATAGAATATCAAATATGTCAAAATAGACATAAAAATTAAAATAACCTATGCCTTTTCTTTTCCTTCTTTTTGCAAACTAAACAATAAAAATACATTTTCTTTTTTCTTTTTCTTTCATTTCCTCCTCTAACTTTCCTTCTCCTCACCTCTCTCTTAGATTTAACCAAACACAATATTAGTGAAACAAGCAAAAGTTGTTCCTTATGCAACGTGTTAGTGTAACAACCAAAAGTTCTTTCTAGCACAATTGTCATAAATCTAGGAAAGTTTCTATTTTAATGACCTACTGAGCTTTGCTGCTCACCCCTCGCCACTTTTCTAAAAGCACCATTGCATTAGGTTGGCAGTGTTCTGAAACTCCCCCCAATTTTTAATTTTACCATTAAATAATCCCCACAGAGCTCAGCTCAACCATACTTGACCATCATGTATTAAATAAAAAGTCAAAAAGACCCACAATTACTATTGCTACAGTGTATACATGTACCATATACGAGCCAACACTAGTATACTACACTCGTTGATCATAGATAGCCCCATAGCCCAGAGAAAGAGAGTGGGCCAGTCTCTGATCATTTTAATTCAGTTTTGGCCGTTCCTGACCGTACGATCAAAAGCGATGTAATGTAACCTTATTAGTAGCCGACAGCCTCTGATGAGACAAAGACCGGTCTAGTTCCTTTTGGCAAGTCTTAAATGGGTCCCACTTTACCATCCAGAATCCGCCACGTGTCTTTCGCATCTTCGGGGGGTTGGGTTTTCGAGGACAGTGATACTGTTAACTATTTACTACATCTCTGTACTGTTAAGCCAAAATGACGAAACTGGCCCCCTCCTTTTGATTAAGGGAACGATGGGATGTAAATAGACACGTGGACGGTCAGGAACGCGACAGAAAAAGAGAGTAGGTACAAAAGAATTGCGTCGGGGCGCGTGAAGCTGATTGACGTGACTAAAGTACGATGAAAGGCTGAGGCTGTGACAGAGGCAGAGCAAGCACCCGCGTAAAAGTCGAGGGGTCTCTGCGAAAGTCACCTTTAGTCATTTGGCTTCTGGCTTTTTGATCATGACGTTTTTTTATTTTTTTTTTGCCTTGAAGATGTGAGGGTGTATAAGCCACGATCATAGTTGCGCGTGGAGGAAAGGGATTGGTGGGTCACGTGAGTGAGTGAGTGAGAGAGGTTGGGCCAGGTGGGTGTGTTAAAGAAAGCTCATTGGGAGTGGTGTGGGGTTGAGAAATTTTGGTACAGATTCCTGTTTGGGAAAAAAATGAATAGTCCGAAGAGAAAATGGTGTGATGGAGAGGAAATTATTTGGTAAAAATGGTAGTAGTACTCAATAACAGCATGGGAGCCATACTGGCTGAGTAGGATTGATTGGATAAGATTTGTTTTCTTTATTCTTTTATTGAAGATTGATTGGATTAGATGGTTAGGAAAACTGATGTGGGTCTATGAGTGGATTTTCTAAACGCATCTTTTAATAAGATTTTAGTTTTTTTTTTTTTTGGGTGGGAAATGTTTTTATTTTTAAAGAAAATATTTTAGGTGAGAAATAAAGTATAAACTAATCCAGGATAATTTTACTTCAACAATTAGTGTCATTTTCTTTTCTCAAGATATTGATATAAAAGATTTATTTACAATTTTCATTAACATGAATAAACAAAATTTGTTTAAAGGATTATATTGAAAATTATGTTAAATGTTATGGATTAAAATCAAAATTTTAAAAATTAATTATTAAATTTAAAATGACTTCCCAAAATTTAGTCTTTTTTAAAATTCAACCTCCAATTATATGCTACCATGCTAGCATTAGCTTACAATATTAAACTTCAAAATAAAAGTCCCTTTTTAGACTTTTTTTCCATAGATAGAATCCCTAAAGTCGAGCAGTGAACATACAGCATAAAAAATCTATGTCATTAACATCTAAATCAAATCAAGCGTGGAGCGGGAGCGTGGAGGAAAGAAAAAAAGTTTGTTTCCCACGATGAGTTGTTATCAAATAGTAACGTTTGCGTTTGCAGCAATCAAGAATATACCATCCACTAGGCCATCAAACAACTCATATTTTGTCCTTAGTTTGTACAGTAATGCTGTTATATGCTTAAGCCGACAACTTTTCACAATATTGTTTAGGTAATAAGTTGTTATTAGTTTTTATATAGATCTATCATCAGAGTCAGTCTCAAGGTTTGAGTTACCCACTTATTATTAAATATTTAAAATCATATAAAAGTCAAAATTTTTTTATGCAAAATCAATTTACATTATGTTTAGCTTGAATTACATAAAAATAAAAATTAACCCTGATTATGGTGCTTTATAATTAACATGATCCGATTCAAAGAAAACAACTCCTTGAATTTTTTGAAGCATATTCAATCAAAAAAATCAAAACTAATATATATTTAATATTATTATATGTCTAATAGTTTTTTAACTAAAAAATTATTAGTTATATATAAGTCCTACAAACACAAACATTAATACTAATAACAAATTAAAAAGTCATAAAAAATCATTAAATAAACACGGGAACACATTATATGACAATACAAAACAATGGCTTACCCTGTTACCCTAACAAACAAAAACACTTGGCCAGTGGCCACGTCCACGTGAAGACAAAATTCTCAAACAAATTAGTAAATCACACAGTGGAGACCAATCTCATTCACACAAACAGTGAAACAAATCACATATATTTTATTAAAATGCACATCAATTCCATAAAAAATAAAATAAAATATTATTTGGGATTTTATTTGTAATTTTGTTTTGGGTTTCAATTTTTGTTATATGTTGATCTGTAGCTATATATGTTGCTTTGTTGCCATATGAATCATTTTTTTTTATATAGACTAATTAAAAATTTTCTTTTATATACACTATAACTTTATGTATATATATTATATATATTTCATTGGTTGCCCCTGGGGGGTTGCCCAAGCCCAAGGGCTTGTGGGGCTTACCCAAGGTCAGCTGCCCTTCATAACACAACTTTATTGTATACCATTTACAGTTCGTCATTTAAACAATGTTGTGATCATTTCTCTATTGTAATTCGAAATGTAAAAGCGGTAAATAAAATCAAGATAATTTTGCCGTAGCATTGAACTAACTTTCTAGTTATAAAGTAACGGGAATTTTTGCTTAGTGCAATTTAACTTGCAAATGTTCTATCAAGTATAAATTTGTTAAAGGTTGTGGGCGCCTTTTGGTTTGTACTGCCATGTGTGTAGAAGGGGAATGCACAATACTAGGTCCGGATTCTTAATGGAGAGTCAAACCCAAAATTCTCGCTAAATGGGCTATCATTACAAGCGAGCTCAATTTATTGACTCTTCAGTTCTCATTCTTGTACCGGAAGTAGGTGATACTTCAATCAGATGATCCTGTTCGAAGATTGGAAAACAAGTTTCACCTTACGTAGGTCTAGGAATCCGGGTGATCAGAATATGATAAAATAGGGTTTTTTAATGTGATAGTTTTTGTAACATGAATCCATGATATATACTTAATGGGCACAATGAGATGTGTAAGTATAAGCCTGCAGTGTTTCTCCTATCTTATATTGCAGAAAAGTTGACCCTGTTGGAAGAGGAGTTTTCTTCAGTGATTGGATGACAACACAATTTGTTTGCACATGATGGGGCAGTGAGTTTGCATGGGCGCAAGGGGGGTCCTAGTTATTTACATGATCTGGTATGTTTTAGTCGCATGGGTTTGGTTTGGTTTTATCTTGATGGGAAAGGCTCCTGCTGGATAGGGTACGTGACTGATCAGAGTTGCTCAAGCATTAAATTTAAATATCCAGTGCTTTTCGTACAACTCAAATTTTCAAACACATTATAAGTTTGGTTAGGCTCCGGTGAACATTTCATTATGAAACCCTTATAGCTTATAAAGCGCAAATCAAGAATAAAATGCCAGCAATTAAGTCTCTTCTTATACAAGATGATGAAACTCATCACTTCTTACTATACTTGCTTCTATATGTTAAGAGTCAAAATGAAGGGAAAATAACAAGAGAATTCGAGAACACAGAAGCTCAAATCCAAAGGCTATCAACATCTCTTATAATAATAGCAAAATGGCTTGGGAAAACGCTGGAGATAAAATTTCTAAACATTCTCTTTGGAACCCCCCTCCTACAGTTCTACTAAAAATTAATTTTGATGCATCTGTTACCTCCAACAATATTACTCTCACAACAGTTTGTTGCAATCACATAAGTGAGATCATGTCCTTATCTTATGGTCACTCACAACTGACCCAGGTGAACCCTTAAGGGCTCAAGCTAAAACTGCCCTATTCGTTGTTGATACACGCGCTATAATCTCACCCATGAACGTACAACAAGCATTCTCCTTGGCCTTAATCATGGCGATTGCTAAGATCACGGGACAAGAGAAACTAACCCCTACTATCCTTACTTACTACTGAAAAATATTGTGAATTAGATTGACATCACACCAATGCGCTTTGGATTATTTGATCTCCCTTTTACACAAGTACAAAGGTCTAATTCCTAACTCCGAGTAGCCCATATAATCATTGATACACCACCAACTTATAAGCTATCTAATCAACTGGGCAATCGTATTTAGATTGGATTTGAGCAAAATTTTGATTCATTAATTGACAGGTCTACTCCCCCCCACCCTCTCAATTGTAAAATTTACGAGATTTTTCAAATGAGACATGAATTTTAAAGTGCCAAATGGGCTGCAAATATTGCAAATAATTAGTTTTCATATATTTGGGTATGTTTTAGTTAAAAACTTAAAATGCCAGTTAAATTTTACCTCCAACTTATGTATGTTATTTTTATAGTCTTATTTTTCCTTAGATAAACTAATACTGATACACAACTTATTTTAACAAAATAAGACATTTCGAATAAACTCATCCAAATACATCTGACCTCTTTGTCAATGACTTAATTCTCACAATTCAATTTGAGACTCCATGATTGATATACAAGAAATTAGTACTTTGGCTAATAAAAGAAATATGCTCCCTTGAGGAGGGTCCCAATGCCGTTCTTTGTTTGGCTAATTTCAACAAAGTAGAAGTACTTGGGTTTGATCAATTTTGAGAGAATCCAACAACTTAAAAAGTTATATAGCAATTGTTTAGCTAACTCGTGCATAAGTAATAATTTTGAATTTATTACGGTGTGAAAGATGTACCAACCAACCATTACAATAAACGACAAATTGACCGACTCTCGTAAAAATTAGTCAAAAGACATAATTATAGGATTGGTTAAGGTAACAATAATTAATAATTAATCATGATTAGCAAAACAATATGATATCACTTGCATTATCAATTTTTGTCCAGGGGATTTGCCCTCTGGTGCACGTGGGTCTTGCTATCATTCCATTCATCCTTATGGCTGCTAAAAGGGACTCAAACTTGATCCTCTTGGATAATGTCATCCAAAATGTTTCTAATAAATCCAAAGACATAATTATTGATATAATCCGTTGTAGTTGATGTATAATAAAATAATATCAAATTATCAATTGTTAGATAAAAGTGATGTTTCTTCAATTACAACAAATCATATTAATAGTTGTGAAAATTTTGTGTCTCTAACATTAAACAAATACTCATTCCTAATTTTGCATTTTTTATAGCAAAAAATAAAATCTTACATGCATGGGACTTGTATAACCAAGTATTAGAAAATAGCTCAGCTAAGAGCAACTCCAACCCGGCTCTGTATTTCCACAAATACAGAGCCAAAACCCAAAAACAAGCTCCAACAGAACCCTTCATCCGGCTCTTCATCTGCTATATTGCTACAGTAATTCTTCCCAAATAAAAAATTACTGTTCATTCTGTATCCAATAAAAAATTATTATTTTTTTTCTTTCTCTTTTCATTTTCACGATTTTTTCTCTCTCTTCCTTTTTTTTTCCTTTTCTCTGTGCTTCCGTTTTCATCAAACCCAACCGGTAGGTGGGTCTGGTCTTGTGTTGACGGCGTCAGGCTCGCGGTGGTGGTCTCGGCCTGGGTCTCGCGGTGGAGGGGAATACGGCGTTAGGCTCGCGGTGGAGGAGCTGCGGCGTGGGTCTCGTGGTGGTTCGGTCTTGTCTTGGTTTCGGGTATTTGGGTGGGGTGGTGGTCTCGGCCTGAGGTGGTGTGGTGTGGTGTGGGTCTCGGCCTGGGGTGGTGTGGATTGAGGAGGGAGGCGGTGTGGTGTGGGTCACCGGAGAGGAGAAAGGAAGAAGAAAAGAGAAATGAGGAGAGAGAAAAAAAAGTTAAAATAAAATAATAAAAATATTATTTTAATAAAAATAAAGATAAAATAGAGAGTAGTGTTGGAGTGAAAGTGTAAAAATGACTCTCCACATGTGAAAAATTCTCCACATGTGGAGATAAAATGAAGACTAGTGTTGGAGTTGCTCTAAGGTGTATTGGTGATGTATTAGTTTGCATATGAACAAGTCAATGCATATATAAAAGGAGGTAGAGTTGATAAATACGAAAATACAAGGAAATAAAAAACATAAAAATTTAGTAATTTACTAGGAATGCAAAAGATTCACAAACAGGCCAACTGACTACACCACACAGATTTGTCCTAAGAATTTCAGGTGACCAGAAAATGGAAATGCCTAAGCAAAGCCCTGAAAGACATAGCTATCACTAAATCACGAAAGTGTACGTAGAGACTTTGAATTTAAGGTTTCCCAAATGGGTAACCTAGCAACATGGTACCTTAAGCTTAATAAGGGAAAGATGGGAAGCATTATATGTGTCCCTAATTTGCAAATCTTAATGAAAGTCATATTCGTGACGTGCTTGATCAATTGATCGATTTCCACTCATGTGTTTTTTATTTTTACAAACAATAAAAGATCTCCTAATCTTATAAATCTTATACACACAATAAGTTTAGTAATGAGATCTTCACCAGTACAAAAAGGAAAAATATAAGTAGATTACAAAGTCACTTTAACTTTTATAGTTTTGACAAATGAAAGCATTTTTAGCTTTTTATACTCCTATATCTTAGCATATATAAGGTAACCTTTTCATCATTTTTTTTTTTGGATAATCGGTACCCTTTTCATCATTAGTTGGTGGGCTCCCAACTAGAACTGAATAGGATGGAACGTTCCTCTATTAATACAACAATTTTGGTGTATGGATTAAGGTAGCATTTATAAGTTGGCTCAATGTTAATATTACTTTTATTGTATATTACTACTCGGTATGTTAATATGTTATGAAACAAATGTCATAAGATTTATTTATTATGAAAGTGTCACTTTCATATGTGTCCATTACTAACATTACTTTATTATGTCTTACCTACAAACTCGTCAATTTTTTTTATTTATAATTTTATAATTAGGGAGGGGTTATTTGAACTATGAACGTTTTTTGTAGAAATACTAGGAATTTTCATTTGAACTTTTAGAGTTTAGCTCGTCAACTTAATAAGTTTTTTTTTTTTTTAATTGTGTTATTGGATTTATTCATTATGAAAGGTTCATTTCCATTATTATAAGTTCGCACTAAATAAAAGAATCTAGTAATTCTTGTAATCCAAAAAACGCATTTCGATAATTCCAATATTACCACCCTTAGAGTGCATTTGGATTAATTATCTTTTTATGTAATTTATTTGTTTATATATAACTTTTTAAAAAATTAATCCAAACCAACTCTGTATAATTTATCAACATAATTTTAACTTAGAATTACTAAAATAAACTTTCATGCACTTTAAAAAGTAATTGAAGTCTTTAAACGTTGGAAAAAAAAAAAAAAAAGGGTCACATTTGCTATCTGCATGAGAACCAATAGATTTTATTTTGAAACAAAATCCTATCAAGAAAGATCAATTTTTTTTATTTTTTTTTTAAATCTTATTTCCATATTCTGCTACGTGTCCTGAAAATTATGTAATATATATCAAATTTTCTAATTAGATGTTATTTATTATTTGATTTAAAAACTCATGTTTTGAATATTATATTTTTTAAAAAATTAAACATCTAATAGATAAAATAGTTTTAGGTTATTTCATGATACAAACGTTAACCAAAATTAGACGTCATCCGAGCCCAACGTCGCAATTGTAAATAATTGTAAGAATAACAATTTTTTGGTTGGTTGGTTGGGTAAAATTAAGAAAAGCAAATTCGTAGTGGGTTGGGCGGGACTGACGCAAAAGGCTAAAGTGAGGCAAAAGGGAAAGATATGATGCTGCCATCCCACGCTCTTAGTGACGCAGGTGAAGACACTTCCATACAATACAACAAGCCCATCGCCCATTAGGTCAATGACATCATCCACTTGTATTTTTAATTATGTTATCTATTTAATGAGTTATGTGACTTATTTAAATAAGGACAAGATTTGGCTACAAAATAGTTTGTAACCCGTTTGCTACAACCCATTATGTGGCAGCTTATAAGACCATCCACATGTATTATTTAAAGAAGTCACATGACTCATTAACGTGGATGATCTTATTAGTTAACATGTAGTGGGTTGTAGTAAGCTGGCTACAAACTGGTTTATAGCCAAACTCTGTCATTTAAATAATACATGTGAATAATTTTATGAATTACTATGTAATGTGTTGTAGTAAGTTGATTACAAACTCTGTTCCAGTATTCACTTAGAATAATATTTAGGACATAGTTTGGTTACTCCTTATTATAACACATTATGTGTCGATTAATAAAACTATCCATGTGTACTTTTAGTCACATGAACTATTTAATGAGATAATACGATAATTTTTTGTTATGTTTTCAAATGCTAATTTTTAGAAAGAGTTTAAAATAGAAATTATGAACACACTTCTTTATTGATTTTGTATTTGCCAAAAAAAAAAAAAAAGAAAGGAATAACAAAAATATGTAAACAATTATGATGTTTGTTGAGAATGTTTGTTAAACCTTCATTATTAGTAATTAATTTTTTTCTATTTGATTTGGGAAACATATAGTAAGTTTTATTCTCTCTGTTTTTTGGTTAACCAAATTTATGATCTGAAAAGTAAATAATTTTCAATAAACATTACTTAAAAATCTTTTGAAATTGTTATTGATCCAGCCTTCATGTTTTTTTTTTTTTTGGGTTTGTTTAGAAGATTCATGCCCTCTTATAATAGATAATTTATTTTATTGTATCACCATGCAAAGAATTCTATGACAAATTTTGTGGGAGGGGCATCAAATTTTGATCACACATATTGATCAAGATTTGAAGATGATCTCAACTAACATAATTGAAGGACAAAGAATGTTTGGGTTTAATTAATTGACTACATGACAATCATAAATAATTTGGTTTTTATTTCTATTTTTTATAATTCGAAAATTACAACAATAACAATATGAGAATGGGAGGGGGTTTAAACCATAATTTTTCATGTAAATGAAACTAGTTATTGTCCACAAAACTCTTTGACATTTGGTTTGAAATTGAGGAAGTAATTTTAATCCATCATTTAGCTTTTATAAAATATAATTTTTACCGTAGAGTTTTAATATGGAAAGGGCTTTACCGAAAGGCATTTATAGCAAAAGAAACTCATCTTTAACAGCCCCCCCCCCCCCCCCCCCCCCCTCCTTTTTTTTTTCCTTTCCAAAAGCGTGATTTATTTTCACCAACAAAAAAGGTTTAGCTTCACGTACAAGTCTTGGTTTATATTACTATGCTATTTCATTTAATTAGTACAACTTCTTGAAATTCAGATTCAATCCACCGTAAATAAATCTAAAATAATGATAAATTTCACAATTGTTAAAAGTTTTAGATTGTAATTGATGGGGAACATTTAGGTCCCGGGACCTGTGTTAATTTTGATAAAATTTGTGTGTTTTGTGATAAATGTTGTGTCTGTATTGATAAATAAGTGTTTATTGTTGTAAAAATAAAATGTGTGAATTCTGATAAAATTAGTGATATTTGTGATAAAGTTAACTTTACTATAAACTACACACATTTTACAATACCTGATAATATTTTATCAAAATACATATAAATATTATAATTTTTTATACATTTAGTGAGACAGTCATGCAGTGAAACTTAAGAATTTCCTGTAATTGATATAAGATAATAATAATAATAATGCTGATAAAAGTAATATTACATTAATTATAATATATCATTTTAATAATTATGAAAATTAGTTGTGAATGTAGGAGAATTCACCATTTTGCACAAAATATGTAAATTGTGTGTTCAACTTGAAGAGGCGCGTGGGATTAGAAGGTTTCCACAAGAAGATAAAAGCAGGGACCGGGCCATGGCCAAATGGGCATTGAGTAGTAACCCGTTTTGTCCGGGCTACTCACTAGGCCTACCAAGCTATGAAGCTAAGACATAGACCTAGCTGTGCTTGGATTCTTTGCAATTGATGGCTCTGCAAAAGACCTGCCCTTTTCATTACTGTGACACATTTGTCCATACATCACAGTTACTTGACAATTTTACCCTTTAGAAAAAAATATTATTTAGGAGATAATAATGGGCAAGTAATTACCAATAATTAGCAAACTAATAATGTGTGCAAGCATTTTATTGGTTGTTACCCACTTTGCTCCTTGGTCCCTTTCCTCAATGTCGGTGCTAGCAAAAATTTCGATTGAAAAATTATTTAGTAGTTTTGGACTATAAACTAATGTATAGTCTTTATTATCATAGATTGATGGGTTTTATCAAAATTATTTAATATTTTCAAATTATAAATAAATGAGTAGTCTTTTTTCTCACAGAGTGGTGATTCCTACCATGAATTTAATTAATAAGACTCACTATTCATGTAGTAGGACTCATCACTTAGTGAGATGAGGGACTATATATTTATTTGTAATCCTATCAAAATTATTCAATAGTCACATACTACAAATAAATGAGTAATATCCTCTTTCATAGAGTGGTTAGTCCTACCATGAATTTAATTAGTGAAACTCACTATTTATGTAGTAGGACTCATTACTTGGTGAGACGAGGGACTACACATTTATTTGTAATCCTTAATTAATGAATAATTACTCCCATATAGGGATTCACAAATTTATGTACTTCGGATTTAATATGCTCTATTTTTCAATAATGAATTTTGAATAAATCCACTCTTCCATGTTTCTTATAATAGATCTCAGATAGAATTCAATTATTCTTAACTAATAATTTGTGTCTTCAAAGGTCTATGGCCTAATGGCCCTTCTTGGGTTTCACCCAGGTTCTCCTTTTGGGAGTGAACTTGATTTTTTCTAGCAAAAAGGACTATTAAATCTATGTCTATGATTTAGAATTTTAATTTCCACACAAGACAAGGTGATCAATTATGTTTTTTATTTAAAATTGTAAACGCTTTTGCTAGAGACTAAGATGATATAATCTATTCAACAGCCAAATCATTCGAACTTGGATTCACCATAAATAATAATAATAATAAAATATAAGAGATTTGGATCTATTTTGGACATATATTGTCAGTCTAGGAGTATGAGACTATGAGTACAACAAATAATGACTCTTACATTATTTAAAAGGCATATCCAAGAAATAGTAGATAATTTGCTAGGTATTTATTTTTCCAGCCATTTTACATTATCTTAATTTGTAGATTCTTGTTAGACAATTATTGTCTGTGAATTAGAAAAAAAGGAATTCATCTACAATTAAAAAAGAAAAAGAAAAATGAGACAAAATGATTTTATTCATATTTAATCGATGAATAAAGGAGACTTTACCTCCTATATTTATTAATCATTTGAGAATGACAATGATGGAATGTAATTTTCTTATATTTTTTGGGTTGGATAATGGAATGTAGTTGTCATTTTCTTTTGGCTTGCTTTGATTTGAAAATATCTAATTTTAGTGATTGTAAAGCATGCTGGGTCTTATATCTAATTATACAACGTGCATCACATTGAAGCAATGGAGACCACTCATGCAGACAATGAAGAACACATGTTAGGTTGATGTGAATAAATTGGACAAGTATAATAGTCTACGCAACTTTTTTTAGTAAGTTTCCAATCAATTATTATCTAAGATCTAACATCAGACATTTGATTTTTTGAAGCATATATTGCTTTTATGTGTTCTTGCAAAATGCCAAAATTTAGCATGTTGGAATGCAATGCAATCATAGCTATACGCCTATACCCTATGCATGCAGTTCACACTTAAAAAGAGAATGTATAGGTTCTAACATCCAGTGAGTTACAGTTCATTTAGACAACTTTTTTTTTTGGTGTAAACCATCCGGTATCCAGAACCACAAAGGGCTCCGACTAAATCCGGATTCGAGCCAGATAGGACCACAAGGGCGGCAAAGCTCTCCCAACCGAGTATTTAACGCAGCTGCATTCCCAAGGCTCGAACTCGAGACCTTTGGTTAAGCTAGAATAGCCCCCAACCAGCTGATCTACGCGCTCGGTGGTCATTTAGACAACTTAAAATTTAAAACAATAACTCCATAATTAATTGCTCGTTGAATTGTCAAAGTTGTTGGTCTATTAATGGACGTTTCATCAAACCAGTCTAAACTATAGCCTATAGGTGTAAAGTATAATATATACTATATCCTAAAATCTTTTACTACCCATGATATGAGATTACTGAATGACTTGGATTCGAATATAATAAGATAATATCAAGAGCTAGTTGAATTGACAATTTTTAATATTTTCAACGAAAATATAATAAATTATGAAAAATATATATACTGAGATAAAAAGGGGAAAAAAAATATAAAAGATATAATTGGATTTAAAACAAGGTTTTCAATATCATATTAGAAGTCATTGTAGTTTTACTAAATGAACAAAATATTTCGGTTTCGGTTTATAAAAACCGGAGTCCTATTTTCGGATTACTGCTATATATATTATTTAATATTCACATATTTTATAATTTTAAGTACAATCACCCGATAAACTAGTAAAAATAATGTTTTATAACTTTTTTTGTCTTTTTTTTTTTACTGATAAAAAAACTCAAAAAATATCCTGTACAAAAGAGGTATTTGCACCGGTTTAATAGTCGATATGGTACATATTGCCCAGTATGGTTGGTATCGCCTTAAAATATGTATTTTTAATAAAAAAAAAATGTACTTTGGTTTTCAAAATAGTACTCAAGAAACATGGGTATCATTAAAGTGATACACACTGCAAATTAATGAAATGAATTACGAGGCCTTACCCATCTGCAGAGAGAGAGAGAGAAAAAAGAAGAAGTTTATGTTAGGTAGATATTCCCAATTGATAGCACTTCCCAAGTGTATTCAGCATATGTCAATTACAAATAAAAAAAGTGGGTAATGTTAACAACCATAGAGGGTATTGCAATTGAATTCAACGAAATAATAGGTCCAACCATACCAAAATTAGTTTCATGGGTACCATAATCTCAATTAGAAAAGGGTCATCTTTTCATTGATTTACTTGTTCCCTGATTTGTTAGCCATAATGACTTGCAAACTGTCTTTGCTTTTTGCCTAAGAAAACAACTCATAATGACCTGTAGGACTCTAACGGGAAAAGTCAAAACTTAGGGAAGCAAAGCGGTTGGTGTTTTGTAGGGGGAAAAGGTGAATGTTGTGAACATTATGTAACCTACAGTTCAGACCATAGCTCTTTTAATTTGGCAACCAACCAAGTACTAACTACAAAAGTCTGCTATATATGAATAGGCATAGGTTGTTCAAATAGAATGTACACTACATTTATTACTAGCAAAAAAAATAAAAAAAATTATCCCTTGAATTGCAAAGCTCTCAAAATTGGCCATTTTAACTTATTTGCTTTCTGAATCTGTTTAGAGTTTAGATAAACCAAACTTTACTTTTCTAGACACAGTTTATTAATAAAAATTAGTTTATCCAAACATATCTAGAACCAAACTTATTTTTTATTTTTTTAATCAATCTACACATTAGAGTATAGAGACTGAGTCGCAATTGCCAATGATGAAACATGCTTTATAAAAGAATGTTTATAATTAGGAGAGATTAAGAAAGATAGGATATGAGTGAGAATTGGAGGAGTAGAAGGGGACAGAATAGACATCCGCCCGGAAATACAGGAAAGCCGTACAGAAATCCCATTTTGTAAAATATTATATATTGGAATTCAATTTAACTAACAAAATAAGCACTAGTGAAACTACAACAGTCATAGTTCTCTCTCTCTTAAAGCTTGCTCTTTCTCTCTGTGCCATACATCACACTTCACACTCAGCTGTTGTCGCAGCATTGCAGAAGCCGCAGTACTGCAAGCTCAGCCTTCGGACCAGAGAAAAAAAAAGAAAAGCAAAAAAAACCCAAAGCCAAAGACCCCAAAAAAGAAAAAACAAAAAAAAAAAAATCCCATTTTTATTAGTATTAGGATTATAAAAATCCAAACTTTTTATTACCCATTAAACCCTCCACTCTACCATCAAAGCATTTGATTTGATTTGTTACCTAAAAACAAAAAACCCCTCTCACGCTCACACTCTCACTCTCTCCCATTTTCACTTCCAAAAAAGAGTGAAAGTAGAAACAAACAGAAAAAATAAAAAAGAAAGAGTGAGAGCTGCCTTTCTTTCTTTCTTTCTTTACCCACATCATAAAAATGCAGGCATGACCTCTCTGTCTCTCCCACACTCATCTTTCACTTTATTATTTCTCGTTCCCAAACAAAGCTCTGTCCTTTTTCTTCTTCATCTTTAGCACTTGAGAAATTGAATATATTTGATGGGTTTGATCGATCTGAACACGACGGAGGAGGATGAAACGCCGTCGTCTTCGTCAGCTTCGTCATCAACATCGTTCTCTGCTTCTGTAGTAGCTTTGAGTGGTTCGGTTCCGGGTTTGGGTTCGTCGGTGTGTTTGGAGCTTTGGCACGCGTGTGCGGGCCCACTGATTTCGCTACCGAAGAAAGGGAGTGTGGTGGTGTACTTCCCGCAGGGACAGTTGGAACAGCTTCCGGATTTCTCGGTCGCGGCCTATGATGTTCCTGCACACGTGTTCTGTCGCGTTGTTGATGTCAAGCTCCATGTAAGCAATTAAACACAAAAACGTTATGTGTGTGTCTCAATTTTGTCTAATCTTTTCTGGTCGGACTCTTGTGGGTAAAATGAATGCTGTTGGTTATTTTGGGTTCTGGGTTTTGTGGATTTTTATTTTCTTTTTCTGGGGTTTAGTTCTGGGCTCAAAACTTGGGTTTTTTTTTTGTTTTTGTTTTTTGTTTTGGGGAGTGTAAAGTTTATATTTTGAGCTGATTTGAGCTTAAAGTTTATATTTTTTTGGGTTCTATTGGGATTTATAGAGGAGGTGAAAGGGTAAAGTTTTGGTTTTTCTTGGTGAAGCAATGGAGTGTTATAGTTTTGGTTCTTTTTATTGTGAATTTGATGTGAAATGTTTGTTGTTTTGGGGCAGGCGGAGGAGGGGACTGATGAGGTCTATGCTCAAGTTTCACTGGTTCCTGAAAGTGAGGTGAGCTTTGTTCACATTTTTTGCATTGTTTGGTTTCATTATTGGGAATTTGAACGATGGATAAACTTGAACCCCCATGTGGCTGTGCCTAACTGCCTATTGTTTCTAGTTGGTTTCATTGATTTGAGTACTTTTTATCCGTTGAAGACCAAAACGACATGTATAATATTTCTAACATTGTCATTTCCATTTTTTTTCATTTTGTATTCTCAGTAACCAAGTGGGGCATTGGAATTTTTTGAATTTCACATTTTTATTTTATTTTTCTGTGGCCTTGAAAATTTGAATGTAGTCTTGTTTAATGACTTCGTGGGTAAAAGATATTCATGTTGAAGCTCTAGAGGTGATTTTTGTTTTGGATGAATTGTCATTGTACACAGCAATTCGAGCAGAAACTGAGAGAAGGGGAAGTTGATGTGGATGGCGAAGAAGAGGATGTTGAAGTAGCTGCAAATTCGTCCACACCACACATGTTCTGTAAGACACTTACTGCTTCTGATACCAGCACTCATGGAGGCTTCTCTGTCCCTCGTCGTGCTGCTGAGGACTGCTTCCCTCCCCTGGTAATTGTAGTGGATTTTTCTCTCCACATTTATGCTGGCATTACGGAGTTTCGATCATAAACCAATTGTTTTGAATACAAGTTCTGCCAATGTATGTGCTTTTAGTTTAATACTTATTTTGTATAGTATATGAGCTTAGGTAAATTGTTATTGTAGGACTATAAGCAGCAGAGGCCTTCACAAGAGCTTGTGGCAAAGGATCTGCATGGCTTGGAATGGAAGTTTCGACATATCTACCGGGGTATGCCAAAGTATCCTTTTCATATTTACTTCTCCATTTGCTGAGATATCTCAGATGGTCAAATAATAACTTCTTGGAATTCTGATGAAGTCTTTTTAATGCGTTTTGGCTTGAGCAGGGCAGCCGCGGAGGCATTTGCTCACTACTGGGTGGAGTGCTTTTGTAAACAAGAAGAAGCTTGTCTCTGGAGATGCTGTGCTCTTTCTTAGGTAAATAAGCTTCAAATTGAGGAAGTTGATTTGTAAATGAAATATAAAAAATTAGGGTTAGGAGAGTAGAAAAGAGAAGAGAAGAATGGAGAGAGGGAGAGAGAGAGATTAGAGAGAAGATTTAGGGCTCAATCAATCTGTCCCTCACCTTGGCACATATTTAGAGTGATATGATAAGATTACAAGAATACCCTTATGCTAACATAAATAATAATAATAATAATAACAACAAGAGTAACACAAACATAGGAAATTTCAGATGTTATTTGTGATTCTTAAATAATATTTGCACCAGGGGTGAGGATGGAGAATTGCGACTTGGAGTCCGAAGAGCTGCTCAAGTTAAAGGCGGTGCTACTTTCTCTGCTCTCTGTAGCCAGCAGATGAATCACAGCTCTCTCATGGATGTGGTTAATGCTATATCTATGAGAAGTCCATTCAGCATTTACTACAATCCAAGGTACTAAGCTGCTAAATGTAACATTTTGTTGTTATCTTATTGTTAATTAGTGGAGCAGTTACATCAGGAGATCTAGTCTTTTTACATGTGGGGGTTGAAGCTCAAATCCCCACTTAAACTTCTTCAAGTGCTTGCCAACAGCTTGGCTTATATGGGTTAAAAAGGAATTTCAGTTGGAATTCAGTGAACTTCTTTTGCATCTCTTGCATGTCTGTATTATCTCTCAGAGAGTTTGTTATACATGTTTTCAACCAATAATAGAAGTTGAAGAAAATTATCATACAAAGGGTCTCCATTTCTGTTTTCTCACTTCCACTTTGAGTTCCATACAAGCACTGTAATTCCATCTTGTCTCTTCCACCAGATCTCGCACACATCTACCACCATCCAAGAACATCACTCAATCTCAAATGTATTCTTACCCTTCACCTCTTTTTCCATCTTCCATCACCTAAGTACTCTTTTCAACCCCCTACATGAGCCTTAAAAAAAATTCTAATTCCAATGTAACGCTGTTATCCTCCATCTTTAAACCTAAGGTTTACCACATTGCAAATGATCCTTTGTCGTCTTTCTCACAATTTGTTTGTTATATGTTTACTCAATAGTTTCTACTCTTATGTCTTATCATCTTCTTGCTTACCTATTGTTGAATATTCAAAGATTCATTTGTCCATGTTTCCTAGTTGTCCTAAATGACTAAAATTTTCCAACCTTATCTAGTAGGGCCAGCTCATCAGAATTCATAATACCTCTCCGTAAATACTTGAAGAGCGCGGACCATTCATTTTCAGTTGGAATGAGGTTCAAAATGCGTTTTGAAGCAGAAGATGCAGCTGAGAGAAGGTTAGGCATGTTAGACCTGCACAACTTAAGATAAATTACATAATCAAAATCTAACTGAAGTCCCACCTCGTTTTGGTCAGATACACTGGGCTTATAGCTGGAATTAGCGATGTGGATCCTGTTAGATGGCCTGGTTCAAAATGGAGATGCTTACTGGTACGTATTTATGACACAACTTGATCATCTTTACAATATGTATATATTTATTTATTTATTTTTAAATACAGATAAAGCTTGTGCATTGAAAATTAGATTTAATTGCAATCTTTTGCTTTATTTGTGTCGTGTGCCTATGTGCACTTAAGATCATTTGTTATGGTTCATCATACCCACTGTTGTAGCGTGTCTGCTTTTTTAAGAATTAGGCTTACAGTCCTCTTCTGCAACTGTACCTTCTCTTTGAAACATTATACAAATGCTTATACTTCCTCTTCTGCCATTGTACCATCTCTTTCAATCAAAATAATATTGTTTCTATCAATTGTGACTGGAAACTGGCTTTTACATTTTCTCCGCTTTATATTAACACATTTTCATTTTTTTAGTTTACTCTTATCTTTTGAGTGTTTGAAACTCATTATATGGTCAATGATGAAGTAAACTTTAATGAGCTGTGTAGTTATTTTTGTTCTTTAAGCAGTTTTGGGTATCAAAGACTATATAATTTCTACCATCTTCAATTTGAATATGAACATGTGTGTGAGCAAACACACACAAAATGCGAGTCTCATAGTTTGAATGTCAAGGCTAGTAGTGCATGGCATTATGTAGATGTTATTTACTTATCAGGAAGGGAATGGCATCTTCTATAGATTATCTTCCCTTATCTTCCTCTTCCTTCTGTTTTGAGTCAAGGGATGTTTGTTTTGCTCTTGCATTAGGGATGGGGCCAACAATTTTTGTTTTTGTTTTTTTTTTTTTTTGGGGGGGGGGGGGGGGGGGGGGGGGGGGATTGGATTATGGTATTATTGATACATTACATTAGTCAAGACAGACCCTTGCACGCATACACACACACACACTATATATACATATATATGTGTGTGTGTGTGTGTGCACGCATGTGCATGTGTTAAAAGTACAAATTATAATAATCTAATATTAGAGTAAGTTATAATTCATAAATATATTACATACAAAATTGTCATCTTTGACATATATATGTTACTAGTTAAATTTTGAAGAGAACTTAGCATCTTTTAAACACTAATGAGTATACAAATGTTTGTCTAGCTTGATATTAAACATGAATGAAAAAAAAGGAACTTAGTATCTCCAATCAAAGTTATGCTCGATGACGATCTTTCCTAGAATAAATTTCATCTACTTATTATCTCCATAGCATCTGTTAAAGTATAATAAGTACAAATATTTGGTATATATATACACATGTTTGACATTGTATGGTATATAAAATTCATCTACACAAAATAGTTTTGACATTGTGATAAGTGTTTGGTAACCAAATTGATAAAGAGCTTTAGATGTGAGAAATGAGAAAGAGGACATAAAAGTGTTTTGTATTTTAATACATGAACCCAATTAATTCAATTAATGACCGATGCATAGTTATTTAATTAACTAAATAATAATATTAATGCTGATTATTATTATCAGCTCTCTTTCTCTCTCAAAATTGGTGGGCATTGAGTGTCATTTTGAGAACTAAGCATGGGTATTTATGTCAATTCATTATTTCTGTTAAAAGCTAGAACAATGCGGTAAAGAGCTTTAATGCTAAAGCTCTGAATTTCAGCTTTAGCTTAAAGCTCTCTCCCCCCCCCCCCCCTTCAAATGCACTGCCAGACAGGCGCTAAATCTTTGATCAAGGATTTCCCCCTGGTATCCCAGGGGATAGCCTGTGGGTTTCTGATTGATTATGACCTTGATCATTATTGGATCACTTCTCTGTTGTCAAATTTTATGCCTAATAATTATTAGCCCTTGCAGTTATAAATTCCTTATCTCTCCTTTGCAGGTTTAGAAGTGTCAGAATTCTGTATAGTTTGTCAATGTGGATTATATCATATATTTGCTTGCTTGATTGCTCATGCATCTGTTTCGTAACCATTCTGACTTTTAATATGAGATGTTCCTGCAGAAATTGTGAGATTTTATGGTAGCAATCAATCTTGGCTCTTTTTTGCAGGTAAGGTGGGATGATATAGAGGCCAGGCATAACAGGGTTTCTCCATGGGAAATTGAACCATCTGGTTCTCTTTCCAGTTCCAGTAGCTTGATGGCACCTGGTTCAAAGAGGACCAGGATTGGATTGCCTTCGGCAAAACCGGAATTTCCAGTTCCTAGTAGGTTCTTTTGCATCACAAGAAAATGTTTTATTAATAACCAATTGTCTTTTCCTTCTCCATGCAACATAATTGATTGGTCTTAATGTTTCTAACAGATGGGATTGGAGCATCAGACTTTGGGGAATCTTTAAGGTTCCAGAAGGTCTTGCAAGGTCAAGAAATTATGGGTTATACCCCTTATGATGGTATTGATACTCAGAATCAGCATCCATCTGAAACAAGGAGGTGTTTTCCTGGTTCGAATGGTTCTGTGATTGCTGGAACAGGAGATGGTGTTAGAAACCCAGTTTTAAATTCTGATATCTCCTATAAAGGCACAGGCTTTGGTGAATCTTACCGATTCCATAAGGTCTTGCAAGGTCAAGAAATATTTCCAAGCTCACCATATGGAAGAGCTCCACCCACAAATGAGTCTCATGACAATGGTGGCCTAGGAATCTTTGATGGTGTTCAAGTGCTGAACTCACGGAAGGGATGGTCTGCCATGATTCAGGGCAATAGTACCCATATGCGCCCATCTGCCCCATCTATGCAAGTTTCATCACCTTCTTCTGTGTTAATGTTCCAGCAGGCAATCAATCCAGTTTCGAACTTAAGTTCAGTATATAATTTCAATAATCTGGAGGGGCAGAGAACTAGTCACCGAAATGTGCCTGTTTCTGAAACAGTTGGCAGTAAGTTTACATCATCCTCACTTCATGAGCACAGCGTCGGCAGGAAAGATCAGGGAGGCATGAATTCTTCTGGTTTTGAGCGTAATCAACTGGGTATTTCACTTCCTCCTTTTGCAAATCGATCCACATTTGGGGGCAGTCAAGATCTAGTTTCCTCATGTAAAAGTAGCTGCAGACTCTTTGGGTTTTCACTGACGGAGGAAAAAGATGTTGCAAATGCAGAAGACAACCCCACTCCGGTTTCTTTGTCATTGAATCCTGGAGCTTCTTTTTTGCCAGCATGTTGGGGACCAGTTCCATCCAAAACCTCCGTTGATGACCAAGGCAATTGGAAGCAATTGTACCAAAGTAAGCTACCTCTTATGCTGTAGGAGATATGCTTTTTGGATATTGCATTCTAGTGTACTGTTGTAAGATATGAAGTGCATCTTTGCAAGCAGTGTAATGTTGTAGACAGGATTTTGATCTTCTAAGCTTGACAGGTGGTGTGATTATCTGATTATTAGTTGGAGCTGTATGATCTGAAAGGGATTCTTAGTAGTGTGGGGAAATGATGGAAAGTAGTTTACAAGGATGGTGAGGATGATGGTTTCTGGAGATTATCTATGGCAGTAAGTGCCAACTAGTAATTTTCATTATCGGTGATAATATGTTGTTGGGGGTGTTGTGCAGTCAGCATCAAGCCTGAAGTGTGTTTTTAAGAATATTGAGTGACACATGGCACATGTTATGGTATAAGGCGGCAGATGTAGGGGTGGCTGGTGCTAAAATGTCATGGTGTTATTGTTACCATATAGTTTGAAGTACTTCTCATTCAATTGTGCATATAAGTTCCTCAGTCTAATTTCAGGGTCAAAACAAATGATCCATAATAATACATGCTCTTCTATTTTTATTATCGAGTAGACAAGTAGATGATTTTGGATTTGCCTTTCTTTTTGTAGGCATAAGTTTCTGTATCCCCATTGATTGAAAATGAGTTTACCTATATGTAGTTTTATGCCTTTATGTTTGATAATGTTGTTGACATTATTTTGCAGGAAATTCTGCAATGTTGTCTCAAGAACTATGAATATTACTGAAGATGTAGCAGCTGAAGTTGCAGAAGAGGATGCATATAGTTGCTCAGATTATGTGTGCTGTCATTAGTGTAACTTAGCTTTTGAGGAGAAAATTGTAATTATCCCCCTTAGGCAAATTAATAGTATCTCAACTTCAAGAACAGTTTGTATTAATCTATTAGGTTTGTCATTATCTTCCTTGTTGGACATTGGTATGTTCTAACTATCAACTTCTACCCAATTCAAAATTGTTATGGCAATTGTAATTGGCATATATTTATCAACTTCATTCTGTCTACATTAACTTGTTCTGCATAATTTATTGTTCAAATTTCTTGCTTGTTTTGCTTATTCTATGTCTTGTTTAGAACTACTCTCTCTCTCTCTATTTTTTTTTTTGCTTATTACTGTTTCTCTTGTTTGGCTTGTTTTCTAGCAGGACCTTATAACATTTCCTGGAATGAAAATGATTGGTAGGCTCATGTTTGACTGGTAGGGGCTTATTACTTATTAGAGCACATGCAATTATAAATTGTGGTATGGTTTCTTGTTATAGTATTGGTTCACACCTATTCTTATCAAAATCAGCTAAAGGACAATTATTGGTTTGTTTGATTTCAGTAACCTCTTGCTTCTAGATATTAATTTTTTAGTCCATGCATCCCACATGCCTCATAACTAGTGCATTCCTAAGTGTATTAAAGTCAAAATCCAAAGGGCAAAACTTACATACAGTAAGTTAGGTCCTGTTCATACAGTTCCTTGCATAAAATGAAAAAACGTGTCTAATTAACTCCTTCAGCAAACAGACGTTAATTTTTTTTCCCACGTCTCACAGTAGCCGTCTCTCTCATCTCACTTTTCTCTTAGCTCAGCTACTCCCTCTCTCTTATCTCAGCTGCTCTCTCTCTCATCAGGCCGCCATTACCGAGCTGAACACCACCATCAACACCACTTCACAAAGAAGCCTCCTCCAATCACACACCGAAAACTCAAACCCCATTCACAGCCTTAAACCCAAACACCATAATCCATAAAGTGAGAAACTCAAACCCCCTTTCCCCTTGTAAAACAATGGCTTCCTCCAAAAAATCCACAACAGAAGAGAAAAAGTCCAAAGAAACCAAACCCAAACAAACACCCAAGAAGAAAACTAACACTAGCAGTACCACGAAAGCAAACCCAGAAGAACACAACAATAATGCTAGCAACGGCTCCGACGACGTCGTATAAATCCCATCTTCAAGACTCCAACCAAAAGTGCGACGAAGAGCCTAAATCAATTTGGATCCCGATCATGGTGGTTTTTTTTTTTTTTGAATGATTTGTTTGGTTTTATTTGGATATAGCAAAATCTGGAAATTCTTTGTGCCCAGATTTGGGAAAATTTTTTTTTGTTGTTGCCTTTTGATTCTGCGTTTGTAGATTGTAATGGTATTATCATTTTTGTTTTTGTTTTTGTGATTTGAAGTTGTGGCTATTTTGGGCTGGGATGATTTTAGAATTTAATACTTTGGTTGTCGGTAGTATGGGTTTTTGATGGAGTATGTGATTTTGACTTTATGGGTTATGGTGTTTGGGTTTGGGGCTGTGAATGGGGTTTGAGTTTTTGGTGTGTGATTGGAGGAGGCTTCTTTGTGGAGTGGTGTTGATGGTGGTGTTCAGCTCGGTAATGGCGGCCTGATGAGAGAGAGAGCAGCTAAGATGAGAGAGAGGGAGTAGCTGAGTTGAGAGAAAAGTGAGATGAGAGAGACGGCTACTGTGAGATGTGGGAAAAAAAGTTAACGTTTGTTTGCTGAAGGAGTTAATTAGACACGTGTCTTCATTTTATGCAAGGAACTGTATGAACAGGACCTAACTTACTGTATGTAAGTTTTGCCCAAATCGAAAATCATACAACTGTAAACTCTGAGATCAAGATGTAATTATGGCTCTTTCAACATCATGTTAATCCTATCACTAAATGGGAAAAAAGAATGAAAATAGAATGGGTAGTTGTGACAGGAATAAGTATCGTATTTTCTATTTTATGTTACACTAATTGTGATATGTCACGTGTTTATTTTTTTCATTTTAAACTTAAGTTATCGTATAAGAAAATAATAAAGAATATGTACGTACAAAATATGAGATAAAAGATTTGTATTGATGATGTGATATATAGTATATACCCAAAAAAATGTGTCCCAAGTTTGTAAATAATTATAATGGTCACGATGGTCTAGGTCTAGAATGGACAACCATAGCTAGATGAGCCTATCAACTAATAAGTATATAGAGTTTCCCCCACGAAATTTTGACAAAATATTAAAGACTAGTGGATTCGGAGAAATTTTGTGTAATGGTCCCTAGGCTGGATGCATTAATTTGAAGCTGGAAATCATCCACCAGGTACCCCAATAATTATGATTTGGACCTCCTAATTTATTGCAAGTTACATAGGCAAAGAGATGTCACTTTAAATAATTAATCAACACTATGAATAAGTAATTCATACGCAGAGAGTTCACCTCAAAAGAAGGCAAAAGCCAAATGAAGAGATTCTAGGAGATTTTTGCCGTGTTTAGAGTTGATTAGTGGTTAATTATAATTGTTAATTGTAATTACCCTATTTTCACTCTGTCCAATCTATATCCAGGTGCTTGAAAAGACAAGTTCCATGCTCTCAACTAACTCAAAACACGGATTCTTTAAGACTTTCTATCTTTGTGATCATATTGGGGTCAGTTTTAGCCTTTTAGATGACTTATTTAGGCTAATTAATTTTAAAAAGAAGAAATACAGATCTTTATAGGTATAAACATTTTCCAAATGAACGTTTCATCATCCAATAGTGTGTTTAGATTAGTTTTTGTTTTTGTTTTTAAAAAATTATATATAAAAAAGAAGTACAACTTTATTTATAAAAAATGTGACGTTTTAAAAAGTTGTACCTAACCAAATACCAAATTAAGCTAAAAAAATAAGCTTAGCTAAGCAAACTCTTAATCATGTTAATTTTGTGACTAGATAATCATATTAGATGCAAATGTGTTTAAGATTAGCTTATTGACATTAGACTCAACATATATTTCTAAATTTTGGTCTTTCAAAAAATTGAATTTTTATTTTATCAATTATTTTTTGAACAAGCTGCTACAGGCCCTACAGACACTAAACAGTAAACACAATCCTGCCGGTTCGGCAAAGGCGCTATTACGTCGGGGTCACATTGTGCGGTGCTGGCCCAGAGACTAGAGTCAAGACATCCTCTATCTATCATAATAGACACTAATACATCAAAAAATTAAATACAAGTCAAAAAAGCAAAGGATTAAAGCGTGTTGTGTCTTTAAATGCTAAAATATGCTAACGAAATGTACAATAAAAAATTATAATGTAAAACCAAGAAAATTCAGCTCAAACAGGACAAGAAAGATTGGTGCACCCACAAATAGCAATGAATGAATCTCTTTTCATCTTGTGGGTCCTTATATGAAAACGCAAACTTGTTGTTCTACGTGTGAAAGCACTGTAATCCTCTTTCAAATTCTTTAACGTGAATTTCATAATTCATATTAAATATTATAAATCTATAAAGATGGTTAGATTTATGAATAAAATTAATATCATGAAATGAACTAAATGGAGGGAATTTGAGATGAAAAAGATCTTATTCTCACAAAATATAACTATAAAATATTCTGACTAATAAAAATAAGGTAATGATATTTTCACTTCAAATAGTGTTATTTCGGTATTATTGATACGAAAATATCAATTATTGATCCTTTATTTTACATCAAAAACTGATATTTCTACTCAAATAACGTGGAAATATCACTATGTGATATGAAAATAACACTACTCTAAAAAAAATGATTGAATCCATAATGATCATTCAAATAATTTATTCATTGGCTCTTAAAATCCACAATGATCACAAAATATAGCGACCTTACTATGTAAATTGTGTGATGGGTTGGATTTGGACCCCAAGTTGGTATGGCCTACCATCTTTTAATTTTTTTTGTTTGTTTGTTTTGGTAATGGGGGAAAGTGAATGAAAAGAAAGTAGGCGTGGATCTATTCAGTTTCGCCGTTAGATTTCACACGTCATGGATTCCGTTCGTTAATAGGGATGAGTCATACATGGCAACATTGGATATCCAATGAGAAAAGCTTGCATGTTTTGACTAACATGACTTAGGAAAACAAGGAGCCAGGTATAATAAAATCCCACCACTCGTTAGATAAGACTTTTTTTTATCTTCACATAAAAAAAAAAAAAGACCTTTTTTTTATCTTTATAGAGACCATAACAAACACAATACCAAATTGTAGAGAGAGAGAGAGAGAGAGATTGACATGGCTGAGGAGGAGGTAGCAGCAACCTTGGAGAGAACACTTGAAACAACACCAACATGGGCTGTGGCTGTTGTTTGCTTCATCTTGATTCTACTCTCCATTCTTATTGAACATTTGCTTAATCTTTTGGGCAAGGTATAATTATGTTTATATATAATATTGTTGCAATTTCACATGCATAAATGACCTTACTTTATCATGCACTTCAATTTGTGTCAACATATTAACCTTCACATCTTTTTTCTCTAGTACTTCAACAGGAGAAGGAGGAAGTCCCTTCTTCAGGCTCTTGACAAGATCAAGTCAGGTGAGAAACCATACATAAACCTCTCAAATATTAATGTGTGTGTGTGTGTTTGTATATATAAAAGTGCTTTCTTTGTAATAGTTACTAAATATATATGTTACCTATTTCTATGTGTTCTTAGAATTGATGCTATTGGGATTCATATCATTGCTTCTTACTGTGAGCGAAAGGCCAATAGCAAAGATCTGTATTCCAAAGAGTGTCGGTGAAACCTATCTTCCATGCAAGAGCACTTCAAGTGATTCTGAGGACGAAACCGAATGTACAGAGCAGGTAATTAAGCAATAAATTCAAAGCACCCTCATGATCATCATGTCCTCTATTATTAGAGCAATGTGTTTCTTAAAACACAAAGAACAAATGGAATATAATTGATGTGTATATATATATATATATATATATGAAGTTGGAACTAATTACTAATGCATTATTGGGTTGATTTATCTTGAACAGGACAAGGTTTCCTTCTTGTCTAGGAAAGGTGTGCAGGAGCTACAGTACTTAATCTTTGTGCTGGCCTTCTTCCATATATTATCATGTGTCCTTACATTCAGTCTTGGAATGGCCAAGGTGAGTTTCTTAATTGGCTTTCTCTCCTGGCTGGTCTTTTAGGAAGAAAGTTCTATCTTTTGAACTTTTCCTCTCACTTCCTTCTAGGTTGGGGGGTTATTAATTAATTTGGTTGTTTAGTTTTGACTTTTACATGTGTACAAAACCAATTCAGAATATCCTAGGTAAAAGGGAAACAACAAGTCTAAAGCCATGACAAAAATCACTAACTGCAAGTGTGAACTTAAAAGAACTTTTTTGGGTGCTTGAGAATAAAGATTTTTTTAAATGGAAAAGCTGGACTAGTGTTTGACATACCTGACTTTTGTTGTATTTTTTATCTATCTTTCTAGATGAGGAGATGGGAGTCTTGGGAGGCAGAAACTAGAACATTGGAATATCAATTTTTAAATGGTAAGCTTTGAGGGCTAGAATCTAGTTGTTCCATAAGTCTTTGTGGACCCTATTATCTTATTTTGTTGTGAAATCGAGAAAATACGACGAAATGAAGTCGATTTGTATATACCGGCGTTTGATTTGAGTACCATTCCTACTTGTCCATATCATCCACCTCCTGCCACAAATATTTAAATAACAGTCAGAAATTTAAATTTAGTGAATACAATCATGCCCACCAACTTAACTTTTTGAATTTGATGTTAACAGTACTAACTTAGTTAATCTTAAAAGTTAGAAAGTATAATACTTCTTTATGAGGTTCTTTATGAGGTGGCTTATTGTTTACCTTTAGGATCTCATTTACGTTCAACCTTATAATTGGTTACTTAACAAAATAAATAAAATTCCAATTAATTCAACTAATGAATTTTTTTTGCACTTGGACCAGGGCCGGCCCACCTATAAAGCCATTAAGCAATTGTTTGATGCCCCCAAGATTGGGAAGGTCCCAAAATTTTAAAAGCCACCTTATATAGCCCATTAGGTCATTAAAAAACATAATTATTATTATTATTATTTTTTTCCAACCAAGGCAACTACTGCACAAGATTTTTTTTTTTCTCTCTCTATACACACTTGACACGTCTCACGCCTAACCCCTCAACGTCTCCTCTTTCTCTCTCCCTTTCTCTCACTGTCTTCAATTTCTCTTCTACCGTTCTATGTATCTCTCTCTCCCTCTACCAGTGAACGTATTGCTCTCTCTCTACGCATTTCTCTCTCTTCCCCTCTTCATATGCACGCCTCTCACTTTCTCTCTCTAAAAAAGTTTCTTTCTTTCACTACAAATCTACAATAGTCAATAAATATTATATCTTTTTTATTTTTTCTTGGCTTCAAATTTGAGGATTTGAGTCTTGAGATCTTCTACAAAAATTGGATTCAACACATAAATAGATAATAATATCAATCTTTACCCTCTTGAATAATTTTTTTTTCTTTGTAATTAGGGTTTGTAAATTAAGATTTAATATACTGTGAATTTGTGATATTCATTGTTCAGGTATTAATTGTAATTAGGTTTTATTATTTTATACTTTTCTATTTTAATTTTATTAAATTTTACTTGTTAGTTAGGTACTTTGTAGTATTGTTACATGTTGTTTTGGCTGGTTAAAAAAAAAAAAAACCAATTTAAGATTTGGCTTGAGGCCTCCAAAAAGTTTGGGACGGCCCTGACTTGAACAATGAACCTTAGAACTTGAGATCGAATCCTACCTAAAATAAAAAAATAAAAATAAAAGTGAAAAAAAAAAAAAAAAAAAAAAAAAAAAAAAAAAAAAAAAAAAAAAAAAAAAAAAAAAAAAAAAAAAAAAAAAAAAAAAAAAAAAAAATAAAAAAAAAATAAAAAATTGATGCCAAAAAAAAGAGATAGAGAGAATAGAAAAAGTCGTACAAATCTTGATTGATATAGTTTGATGATAAAGAATAATTATCATAAATTGGAAACCAAAGTAATGTAAACTACAAAATTTTGAGACTTGCAAATTACACATGCACTCCAACGTTTCCCATTCCTTGTTGCATATTGTTTTTATTCTGACTTTAACTTGATGAAAAATCTAGATCCAAGAAGGTTTCAGCTCATCCATCAAACATCATTTGGAAAGCGGCATCTGAAGTTTTGGAGTGACCACCGATTTCTTCGTTGGCCGGTTAGTTCAATGAAAAACGTGACCAATTTTTTTTAAACATCCCTTTATCAACATAAGGTTAAATGTTATCTTTCCATCTTTTGCAGGCTTGCTTTTTTAGACAATTCTATCAATCAGTCTCCAAAGTGGATTATTTCACTCTTAGACATGGATTTATTATGGTATTGCAACCAACCCATAATAATTACTCCAAGGAAATTTTCTTGATTTATGGTGAAAATTCTTATTATTTTTTGGTGTCTAATTCTACTACCATTCTAGGCCCATTTTGCTCAAGGAAGTAACTTTGATTTTCAAAAGTATATAAGAAGAGCTTTGGAAAAAGATTTTGGGGTTGTTGTGGGAATAAGGTAAGTGTAATTAATAATAACACATTGATATATATGTTTATCTCTTTGACATTCAATTTATAATTCAGTAAATAATTTTTATCTGGCATCTTATTTTTGCAGTTGGTGGATTTGGATATTTTCTGTTTTTTTCTTATTCTTCCATGCACATGGTAAAACTGAACAATTTTAATTTATTAAATATTTGTTTAGATACTAAGCTTGGGAAAGCTAATTCAAAAAAATTATTCAATTTTTGCAGTATTTCACAATTATCTGTGGCTTCCCTTCTTTCCATTAGTGGTAAGCAAATAATTAAACTTTTACAAGAATGCTTTATCTATGGAAACTTGGCAATAAGATGATAGAGTACTTTCAATTGCCTTTTGTGTTTTGTAGATGCTGCTGCTTGTTGGAACAAAGTTACAAGGCATCATAACTAAGATGTGCTTAGATAGTCCTCATGTTGTTAGAGGACCTTTGCTTGTGAGGCCCAGTGACCACTTTTTCTGGTTTGGCAGGCCCAAATTGCTTCTGCACCTTATCCACTTCATATTGTATCAGGCAATTCCTTAAATCCTCTTCTATATTTATTAAAGAAAAAAAAATCTTTAAAAATTTAATTCCCAACAAGTCTACCGGCCTTTTTAAGTGTTTGGGAGCAATATTGACTCATTGAGTAATAAAAAGTGATTCATCTCTCTCAGAAGTAATGGAATTATGTCTAAAAAAAAAATGTAATAAAATTGTACATAAGTTAACTTTACTCTAATTAGATAATCTTTATTGGGCTTTGCAGAATTCCTTTCAATTGGCATTCTTCACGTGGACTTGGGTAAGCATTTAATTTGTTTGAACTGAATTCTGCTTTTGTATTTCTCAAATGGAAAATCATGTTCTAACTTTGCTTCAAAATACAGTTCAAATTTGGTTTTAGGTCATGCTTCCACAAAGAAAATGAGGATATCATCATAAGGCTTGCCATGGGTGTAGTTGTACAAATCCTTTGTGGCTATGTGACACTCCCTCTCTATGCTTTGGTCACACAGGTAATCAAAACTATAATCAAACAATGTGGCCAATAAATTCAAGTATCCAAATCCCCACATCACAACTTAAAACTTTATATTTTTAAGTGTCACAATATTTGTGGGGGTAATTTTCGGATAATATTGGAACCGCATCAAACATTTTAGCATGATGAATCTAGTCCATTGGAAACTGTTTGAAAGATAAAATAGAGTAAGAACCGAGTAAAGTAGATAGAAGCTGAACACAGAATTTTAGGTGGTTCGGCAACTTGCCTACGTTCATATAAAGATTTGCAATATATCAAATATAGCTACAAATACAGTAAAATACATTGACCGAGCACCATGAGAGACTCTCTCTCTCAAGTCTCTTTTGCAGCTTTCAGCCCCTTTTTCCATTCTGCTCTTCATCCGTATATATAGAGCCTTTTGTTGATAGAAATTCTTGGAACCTAATAGTATATGCATAAGATATTTATGAGATATTTAGTAGACTTTAGAATTACATGTTTTACTTAAAAAAAGAAAAAGAAAAAAAAGATATTTTGTGGACCAATCATGTTTACCAAGTTGTAAAATTCATGTGCTGTATGCTGTAAAGTAGAAATCAAATCTAACTTTGCTTCCTCTTTTATTTTGAATCTTATATTTTGTCTTATTTAATTTTTTGCCCTCTACAATATTGTTTACAATAGTACATATCACATGGTGACATACAAACATGCAATATGTAACAGATGGGTACATCAATGAGGAAGGATGTTTTCACTGAGAGTGTGGTTGTGGGTCTGAAAAATTGGAAGGCAAAGGCTAAGAAAAACCTTGCATTGGACAACAAAAATTACTTGGCACGTCCCTCACTAGACGCTTCCCTTCAAACTTCACTTGACACTTCGTTGGAAAATTCACCTTCTTTCGCTCTTGATGCATCATTCTCAGTAAAATTTGATGGTCCATCAGAGTCAGACCCTGAATTTGGAGCTGTTGAAATTGAGAATGAGGAACAAGTAAAAGGAAGACAACGGGAGGGGAAGCAAAAGGTGGGCTCCTTTGATGGATTTGACTCGAAACACCACGTCAATTTTCAAAGAGGGCATTCATATAGAGGAGATTAGGTAGCTTGGTTAATTTAATCATAGTGTATGGAAAAATCGTATGTTTTTCATATATAAAGCTCATGTATACATTTTTCTATTTATTTATTTTTTTTAATGAATGGTTTTCCGCACCATTTCATTGATTATTATACATATGAAAAGATTAACACTTTTTATGACTTTAAGGTGTGGTTTTTGGACCCCTCAATTTTAACTTCTTCGTTTGTTAAAACCTTCTAGAGAAGATATTAGTATTTTAGGGGAAAAAGGGTGTGAAGATTTTGGGGTGAGACAAGCATGCATAGGAATTCAGCATCCTCTATTTTCTCTTTTCTTGTTTTGTTGGGATACTTTTTGAATGCTGATAGAAATTCTATTTTAGCTTAATTCTAAGTTGTAAATGTGAATGATTGAACTTATACTCTTATAGAGGGATGCAGATCAAAAGAGAAGAATGACACTAATAGGCCAAATGCTTAGTGAATGCATCCTCTATTTTCAAACTTGCAAAAATGGCAAAGGAGTATGATACTATTACACCTCCGTCTCCTTAACTTTCATTATGTTAAAATACACATATAAAAGGTATCTAAAAGAAAATAAAGAGAAGATGAAAAGGAAAAAAAAGAAGAAAAAAAAAGAGTATAAGAAATTAAAATGATCCACTTAAAGGTATAAGAATAAGATAGTCAAAGTGATATCCAATTTATGGCGTGGTCCTTACTTGATTTTACCATCCTTGGGGTGAATATTATTGTTGTATTACAGAATCATGGTAGTCTATGATATTATAGAAAATCAATGTCCATAATAAGGGTAAAACTATAGCATTCTAACAATTATTTTTTTAGAAGGTTAGACTGAGATGAGAAGACAATTTAGGAGAAGGGAGAAGAGAAGATACCTTTATTTGGAAGTTTTAATAATAATAAGAGGGGGAAAGGGAAGGAATGTGCACAGTGGCGATTGCACATAGAAACCAGGGGGTTCAAATGAACCCCTTGACTTCTTAAAAAAAAATATAGGTATTTAACTCACTGAACTCCCTTAATTTTTTTTTTTGAACCCCCTAATTTGATATTCCAATTTACACAACCTACTAAATCCCTAAAAAAAAGTCAATTAACAATAATAATAACAAAAATTACCCAAATACCTACAACTGATTATCAATGGTTCATTTCTTCAATCGGCCCAATAAGATTTCATTTTAAAATACCTAAATTTACTTATCTTATAGCATCCACATTGTCATAGAAAAAACCCAATTTCAACTAAAATGTGCATAATATACCTAAAAAATACTTATATTGGATTATTAATAGTCAATTTACTTGTTTATTATTTTTCTCGAACCAATTAAGCTCTCTGCTCTCTGTCCCTTTCTTTGTTTTCTTCAATTTTTCCCCATTACTCTCTCTGTGAGTAAAAGCATCTTTCTCTACAACTTTCCCCACGAAGTAAACGCAGTTCCGATGAGACCTGAGAAGCGTAGATCGAAGCAAAAATCTCTCAAAAAACCCTACAGTTTTTCTCAATCTTTGAACTCTTTAATTTTTATGAGAAAATTTTCCAATTTGTTTTATGGGGTAGGCATTGGTCACTTTTTTTTTTATGAGATAAGTGTTTTTTTTTTAAAATAAAAGGTAACGTGCTTCTTTTCTTAAGAGCATCCTTTAAGTTTATTCTATGAGATAAAAATATATATAAGTCTTTTATTTGAACATCTTTCTTTTGTTATTTATTTCCAAACATTATATTTTTATTGCTTATGCTTTGACTAAAGCTTCTAAAGGAGAAGGAATTTCCTCTATTTAGATAGAGGAATGTCCTCCTTCTCTCCTCCCCATTGTTCACAAAGATTTAAGTTGAATAATTTTTTTATCCTCTTTACATAAAATAAATAAATAGTGTTTCTTGAATGTAACTCTAGAATACAAATAGTGAAGTATAAAGAGTACTTTCGCTTTCCTTTTCTTTTCCTCTCCTCTTTCCCATCCCCACAAAATACTTCTTAGGCGTGTTAACCTCCTCGTAATAGTGCAACATATTTGAAAACGTGAAATCACACCACTTTCCCTTTTTATTTTGAATTACACACTAACCTCATTGAATATTTGAAAGATTGCATGTGTTTAGAAAATGTCAAAACAATATTTTTTTTAATTGAAAAAATGATATTGACCTCTCAATTTTTTTGCCAAGTCACAATACATTCCCTTTTTATTTTGAATTAGACCCTAACTTCATTTTAAATTAGAAAAAAAAAAAAAAAAAAACCAATAACTATATCAAATATATATTGTTGTTTACAACAAATGGAGTGACCAGGCAATAAACCAAAATATGTGCCAGTTTCAGATTGGAGCACTTCACTTACTCATAAGGTTTACGAGGTTTGATGGGTCGGCCCAAAATCAAAAGGGCTTAGATTCGATCCATCAAATCCGGCCTGAGTCAGGCCCAACAAGGCCCATACTTTTCCCGCTCCATGACTTGCAGCAAAAGAAAAGCCGAACGCTAAAACCCTTTTAAAACCCCTGCAATTTCTCTATTCCTCACGTTATCAAGAAGAAGTTAAAGGCCAAATAACCCAGGTTTTATCTCTCTCTTTCTCTTGTTAATATATATTTATTTTTATATAGAAGATACATTTTTTTTTTATTGAAATTCATGAAGGTATACATAAGTCTAGTTAATATATATATATGAGAAGAATTCTTTGCAGAATTTGATTGGTTTTTATGTTTAGTATAAGTAGGAATAGTATAAGTAAGCAAATCCCACTTCTTTGTTTGTTGGGTTATGCCTAAGGTGCTTAAATTTGATATTTTTGAGAGTGATTACAGCATGGAAGTTTTAGTTATTTTACAATTTGTAATAAGTTTATTTTATGTTTTTTTTTTTTACTTTTTTCAAACTTGTTTTCTTGTTCTACAAGTTCCTATGCTATAAAATTTATTTTTTTAAAAATTTTTGGGCACAGAGATTGTAAAGCTAGTCTTACACAAATAAGAGATTCAATAACGTGTGTCTATGTATAATATATGAGGGTGTTTTTGGAGGATATGTGGGGTAGGATGGGCTAATTAGCAATTTGGCATCATGTACTTTGTTATATTAACATGCTTGATGTTGTTAACACTGAGAAATTCTTTAATTAAATGACTTGGGCTTGATTTTGTTTGAGGTGAAAGGGTTTCATTGACATGAGAATGTATTTTGTTGTTTATAATTGAAGTGGGTGTTTTGAGAATAAGATGTGAAATGAAATTGATTGAATATTGTTTCTGATTTGTATCACTCTTGGCTTGATTGACACTAGAATGCATTTCTGATTTTGGAGGCTGCAAATAGCTTTATTAGTTTCATGGATTCTTGGTATAAATGTATGGAGCAGTTTTTAATGCAATGGAAATTATGTCTATTAAAAACTCTTCATCTTCCATTTCATTGTTAAGAATTTCCTCGATGCACTCTGTGCTTCTTATTCGGTTATTCACATTTGTTGAGGAGTATGATTCCTTAGATGGGTTAAGGCAAATAACCATGGTATCCTCTCTTTTTTTTCCTTGGTGATCACATGGTTTATGCTTGTAGGAGAGGAACAATTTGTAAATTTTTTTGGTGAAATACTGTTATGTATGCATTATGTCTTTATTTTTGCTTCACTTATTACTTTCTGTTTGAAATTCCTTTTCTCGTTCACTGTTGCATATTTTCCATCATTGTCTATTAGACTCTAGTTCTCTAGTTGATATAATAGGTTAGTTTTATGGTTTATTTTTATTTGAAATTTCTAGTATATTTAACTACATTCGTATTTGATTTGATTCTTTCTCAGGTATACAAATGGCTGCTGTTGCCAGTAAGGTGCCTAAGGCTACTTTGCTGAGGCTGGGAATTATTGGAGGCGTTGGTCTCTACGTTGCTTTCAAAAGTCTTTACAATGTTGAGGGAGGGCATAGAGCTATTGTGTTTAACCGCATACATGGTATCAAAGACAGGGTAAACCTCTCTAGACATAAATTATTCCTCACTTTCAAATTCCATTTTACTTAAAGCTGTTTCAGTCTCCAATTGAGGACCTTATATTAGATTTCAAAGAGCAATGGAGAACTCATTAGTTATTATAGAATTATTTCCATGTTCATGCATAGTGTCCAAATCCATAATTTAGATGTTATTTCCCTTTTTGCAAACTCATTGTTTGTCCAAATATCTTAATTTGCAGGTTTTCCCTGAAGGAACACACTTTAAGATTCCTTGGTTTGAAAGGCCAATAATTTATGACGTTCGTGCTCATCCCCATCTTGTTGAGAGTACATCTGGGAGTCGTGACCTTCAAATGGTGCATTTCAATTCTAGACTCTCTTATTTATTTATTTATTTTTATGCAAAAGGAGGAAAATAGTAGTAGTTCACATTCATGACTGTTTTCAGAGGTTTCAATTTTTGTATAAAGCCAATAGGTTTTAGCTCAAATGACACCTTCTTCCCTTATAAGAGCAACATGTACTAGAATATAAAACAACTTGTGTAAATTTCATTGGCATTACAAATGTACTAGAATTTGTTGTGGATGCCAAATTGGAATAATAAATCCTGCTCCTTAATTTATCTAGATAGTCCATCGTTATAGAATATGTAGAAGATTTGTATTTTTTGCTATTTTTTTATAAGAGATATGATGAGTTTTGATAAGTATTTGTTGCTATTCTTATAAAACAATCTAAGTATCCTACAGCAGAACTCTATTGAAAGTCATCTATTGCTTCTTTAGGGGATATGGTTTTATAATTTTTTCTCTTCATCACTTTATCAATTAGGGGATGGTTTGATTAAATTTTAAGATTACCCTCAGGTCAGATTCTCTGCAAAGTCTCTCGATGTGAAATTCTAAGGTCATTTTGGTTGGAGAACATAAATATATATTTAGACAGGAAGCAGGATTACAAGTAATTTGGAGAGTTTTATAAGTTTAGTGGCCATTTGGTGTTTCATTATACTTCTTACCTCTCTAAGTGTGTTTCTTGTCATTGAATGAAATTTGATTGCTTACCTTTTGAAAAATTAAATGTCAAGTTGGTATTTTTTTTTTTTTTCAAAGAACATATAAAGAGCTTTTTCATCAACTTTTTTGTGGCTGCATTAGATGAAATTTTCTTCCATATTCTGGTAACTAATTAGTGCAACACATATTTGCTTAACAGGTCAAGATAGGGCTTCGAGTTCTTACACGTCCTGAGGCAGAGAAGCTGCCTTTAATCTACCGAACTCTTGGTCTGAACTATAATGAGAGAGTCTTGCCTTCAATAATTCATGAAACTCTGAAATCCGTGGTTGCTCGATATAATGCTAGCCAGCTCCTCACTCAAAGAGAGGTTCTGCAGCACTTATATCATTTATAAATTTTTGTGTTACTAGTAGATGTGTTTTATGAGCCACTTGTGTATATATCGTTTCTAAATTACAAGGTGTTATTCCTTGCAGAAAGTCAGTGGTGAGATTCGTGATGTCCTGACTAAAAGGGCAGCCAACTTCAACATTGCACTAGATGATGTGTCAATTACAACCCTAACATTTGGTAAGGAGTTTACATCTGCTATTGAAGCTAAGCAAGTTGCTGCTCAAGAAGCTGAGAGGGCAAAATATCTTGTGGAGAAAGCTGAGCAAGATAAGAAAGGTGCCATTGTCAGGGCACAGGTGAATAATATATATGTTCTTGAGTTCAATATCATTACTCTCTTTCTCACTCTCTCACATTATTTTTTTAATCTTTAATTACTAGGGTGAAGCCAAGAGTGCCCAGCTAATCGGTGAAGCTATTGCCAACAATCCAGCATTCATCACGCTTCGAAGAATTGAAGCTTCAAGAGAGATTGCACAGACAATTTCACATTCTGCCAACCGCCTCTTCTTGAATGTTAATGACCTTTTGCTGAACCTTGAAGGGATGAATACACAGAAGTGCAAACAGTGAGAAGTAATTACAGGTGGACATTAATCTTTAGTGTTCACTTTTTGGATGGCTGGAGTATTATGCAACATTATGATTTTGAGCAAACTTGTTTCCTGCTTTAGAAAGCCAATTAGCAAATGGAGAGATATGAACTCTTGAGAAATTTGAAGTTTTATAACTAGTATTGATTTGATGCATTTCTGAAATTGTTTTGCCAGTAGTAATACAAGTAATATGAATTATAGGGGAAATTTTGCTTTTGCTTATCCTTTCATTTAAGGCGTTTTGAGGTTGTCTATAATAGTTATGAATTGCAGTGCCCTTTTGCTCTAGGATGAGTGGCATGTGAATAGCAACCCTGGCCAAATTGTGGTCCTTTTTCATACTTCCAAAGTTCCAATACTAATTTAATGTCACCTTTACTTACAAATTACAAATCCAAAGTGTGGTCCTCAGAAGGCGCTTTGAGGTTTAAAAAAATGAAATTTGTCCCTCATCAAAAAAAACAAAAAAAAATTATGATACTACTCCACCAAGAAACATCATTGCTCGTTGCACAAAGTTACCTAGTCTAGTAAGCAGCATGTTGCTCAGGAAGCCCACATTTCACGTGGGACATATCTATTGAATATTCGCAGTGTATTGTGGTAGTGAATGTTGGCTAAATTTTTGTTTGTGCAAATGAGAATTACAGTAGCTGCATCAATTCTTAGTTGAGGTTCTTACTCATAGGACATGAACTCTATATCTGGGCTTGTTTACCCAATACAGAGTGGATGGATTGTGGATACGGTTCAGCTGCAAGTGTTAACTTCGGGTTGTTCTAAGTCATAGTCATAGGCTCGTAATTGATTATGACATAATTTTAAATCTGGTTGTTCAAGATCCTTTTTTTTTTTTCTTTGTCATAGTCATAGTGGTTTGTTCCCATGGATGAGCAAACCACTGTATACTCTAATAAAACTACGGGATAGCATAAATGCTTTGTTAGTTATAAATTATAATAAAACTTAGTTTACTGCTCACGAATATATATATATATATATAGATTAATTAGATAAATCCACCTAATCTCTAGGGATATAGATTAATATTTTTCAATATAATTTTTCCTTTCTAAAATGTAACTAGGAAATGGAACTATGTACTTTTTTTAGATTGTATTAGGATCAAGACCATGTATTGAACAACTTTATTTAATTATTCCTTATCAATAAAGATTTAAGGTTTTCTTAATTACACTTTAATTAATTAAGTCGCCACTCCTTGAAAAAAAAGGTCATCATAGTTTCAAAAGTAATAAATTAAATCATGATGTTTTAAAAAGTAATAAATTAAACTCTTGTTTTACTTATATGGATTGAGGTTTAAGTTATTACTTTTTGAAACTTTAAGGTTTAATTTGTTACCCCCCTAAACTATAGGGTTTAAAATGTAATTTTTCCTAAATTATGGTTGATGTTATCCGCAAATTAGGCTTAGAGTAGATGTGGCCATGTGGGTATAAAGTTTGCTAAGCCACATTAAATTTTATGTCCTGTATTATTTGACTTTTATATATATATATATACAATAAATTAGTTAGAGCTTATGCTTTCACAACAAATTGATCCTAACTATAATTGAAAATCTTATAGTGTGTGGTGTCCGTCAGAATATAGGCTTTTAGGGTGGGTTAAAGACAATTCCAATTATTGGTTGGGAAAACAATGTGGTGGTGAAAAACACTGGCCCTCGGCTTTCTTGCCTATGCCACTACCCGAGTGGACATGCCAAATCACAAAGGCATATGTCAACCATATTGCTAGAGCGGGCCCATGATCTTATCTTCAAATTTCCTCTTTAACTTGAAATTGTCACAAAGTAGAATTTGCTCAATCGTGGTGCTTGTTCTGCTTTGGAAGTAATCTTTTTGTTTTTTGGAAGTAATCTAACACGTAGGGAAAGCTTTCCTCATTAAATGAGTCATAAAGCTTGCTTAAGCCAACTCAATAAAACATGTAAAGGACAAGTTTTCGACTTTGTCTCTTACACTAATTATGGTCTCAAAAGTTGTACACAGCTGTGCTGGTGAGATCCATAGATTAAAAAGTAGTGATTGTCTTCACGTTAAGCATATAAATTTTGGGGTAAAGAAGCTTTTTCTATACGTAGATCTTTCTGACAAAGTTTCTTCCACCAAATCTAAGAGCGCTTAATTGGTTCAACTCAACTGATGGAATCTCACATTGTGGGCATGGTAGATCACCTTGTCTACAAAAGGGTGAGAAGAGGGTATCCAAGGAGATACTAGTGGAGAGTGGAGACATCTTATGGGCTAAAAATAAAGATTTATTAAGTAGAGTTCATGAGTGAATAAGTTTAGAGATTTTCAAGTTAGTTTTGAAATCTCACGTAAGCTATAGAAATAAAAAGAAGGTTTACTAATTGATATGAAAAGAAGAATAGAAGTCTAATTGTTCTTATAAATAGATTGGTTGCGTAGTAGTTTTTTTGTTGGAGAGATAACATGTTAGCAAGACTCTAATGGACAGGGGCAGAGCTATGTTGAAACTTTAATTTTTCTTAATAGAATATATGACAATTAAAGTTAAGCTCTTCCAAAAAATAATAACCAGTTCCCCATTTTGAGTTTTGTCCCTTCTAATTTTTACCCAATGATTTTAACCAATGGACAATAACGTTTCTTCCCAAATAGTATAAAGAAAACAATCTTTAAAACAATATTTAACTTTTTCTTTTGTTTTCTTTCCGAGGATTGTAAATTTTAAACTATTGTAGTATTACTTTTTGACTATTACACTGTACATTTCAGTTGCCCCTTACATACTCATTAATTATTTCGGCTGCCCGTTATCCATTAATTTCTTTCCGTAGCTTTTTTGCCCATGCTAATTCAAAAAAGCTTTTTTACCCATTTGGCTTTCTATCTTCTTCTTTCTCATTTCTCAAGATTGTACAAACTTACTTTTTCCAACTTTTTTTTTTTTACCCCTATCTTTCTTTCTCTTCTCATTTTGTCAACTCAACATATCAACTCATCAAAATCTCTATTCAAAATCTCTATTCTCTTCCTAAGTGCTGCCCCTGCTTAGTGTGAATTTTAGAATTTACAATGGGGTGAGGGTGAGGACCTCTCGTGATTGGGTATCAAAAAAATATACTTATAAGTTATAATTAGTCCCCCTATATGATAATTCTTGGCTATGCCCTTGCTAATGGAGACCCTAATATAACATGCAAAAACACATTTAATTCAAAAGCTTAAGTCTAAAGGCTGGAGTCCATTATGTTGTATTAATTTCTCAAATTTTTTTTTTAAAGAAATTCTCTATTTAATATTTTCACTCATATGTATATACCTAACAATCTCTCTCTCATGTTCGAGTCATTATCCCTCAGTGGCTTCTAGACATTTCTCTTTCTAGGTCACAAACAAGTCCTACTAAATTCTATTTGCCTCCTTCACACGTCTGCCATCCATGGGAACCAAGTGTCAATTTAGCACGCTCATCCATGGGAACCCCTTGCATCGATCCACCACTAGGGGAACCACACACTACTTCATTCTTCTTTGATCTAGTGCTTTTAGTAATACTACATTGTTGGGTCATTTTTCCAAGATCATTTGTATGTGTTTTATGGGTTTACCTTTTGTGATGCATACTTGTGAGCTCACAAAACTCGCACAAAGATCTTGGAAAAACCTAGCAATATAGTATTGCCATTGGTCTTAGATTAAAGAAGAATGATGCAGCGTGAGGTTCCCATGAAGGTGGTCATATGAGGTTCTCATGGATGAGCGTGCTGGGTTGACGCATGGTTCCTATGGATGGTGTATGAAAGCCCATGGATGATGACGTACTTGTGAAAGAAAAATCACATAGGCAAATAGGAACTAGTAGGACTTGTTCATGACTCACACGTGATGGGGAGTTTGCTGGATATATATATATATATATATGTGTGTGTGTGTGTGTGAGTAGAAGTCCCACATGAAGAAAATGTGAAGAAGTTGAGGAATTAATATAATATAGTAGGGTCTAAACCCTTAGGCTTAAACTTTCGGCTTAAGTAGTGTTCATGTGTATTATATTAAGATTAGAGTTTTACCAAGATGTTATCTTCCCAATAAGTTGAATCAAAGTGCTTTTAATGTCTCAACACTTTTTAGGGTGGATGAGAGTTAGTAGACAAATTTTTGTCTAGTGTGTGAGAATTAGAAGACAAGGCTCTATCTTTCTTTTTTTTTTTTTGCTAATCGACAAGGCTCTATCTAATTTGCTAGTGAGATAGCACTTTTAGGTGTATCAAGGGTTTAGATTAGTTTATATTTAATTTATGAGAATTTGTGAGTGTGATCATAATATATATTATTGATGATGGATTACAGTTGGCTTTGCTCCTAAATATAGGCATAGAGTAAATTATAGGTATAGAATTTGTTGAAAATAAGTTAAATTGTGTCTTATGTTGTTTTAAATACGTTTTATAATAAATTAGTATAAGAGCTTCGCTATTACAGTAGATTGACCCTGACTGTTGAAAAATTGATAGGTGTGTGGTGCCTTTTAGGATGGTTAATGACACTTCCAATTATTGCTTAGAAAAAAATAGTGGGGGATGGTGAGAGTAGGGTTTGATGAGGATATTAAAAAATACAAAAGCTTGGCTGCTTAACTATGCAACTGCCCAAACGGGCATGCCAAACCGGAAAGACATATCACAACAACAACCATTTTACTAGGGTGGGCCCATAATCTTATCTTCAAATTTCACTTTTAACTTGAATTTTTCATCAACAAAGTGAAACTTGTTCAATTGTGATATGCTTCTTCTGCTTTGGAAGTAATCCAACATATATAGACAAAGCTTGCCTCATTGTAATTGAGTCATAAAGCTTGCTTAAGCCACCTCAAGAAAACATGTGAATGACAAGTTGAAGACTTTGTCTGAATACTCTAATTAGGGTGGTCACAATGGCGTGGTAGTCATAAGTTGTAGACAGCTATGCTGGTGAGATCCATAGATTTAAATGTAATGATTCTTAGTCTTCGTTAAGCACAAAGTTTTAGCAGTAAAGAAGCTTTTTGCATACGGTCCAACCTGTAAGCCAGCTGGGGGATTATTTATGGTTAACAGAAATTATTGTTATATTCGTAAATGTTTCTGACAAAGTTGGTCTTCCACCAAATTTAAGAGCCACCCCTCCCCTTTTAACATCATGTTGTTTTCTCATTTAGATATAAAGACAAAGTTACGTGAAGCTAGCCCAAATTTTAGTGATAGTGGATGGAAATAATTGATCAAATTTGAAAGGAAGGGGCAAAGAGAGCATATACGTTTAATTTATAGCTATGTATATATATATATATGGTCTTAAAGAAGATGATGACGTTTAACAACAAATTCTCTTGCACAAGTTAAATCAGAAATCCAAAGACGAATCAATTGAATATGATCCTGTTCTTGATCTTTTGTTAGTTAAATAAAATATCAATTAATTATGAACCAATTTATCCTGTATGACATACTTTCTAGAGACCTGTGTGTGTGCATGATGTGGCTTATAGTAAGGATGAATGTGCCTGGATGGGGTCCAAGATTCACAAGTCGTGTAACATGACATGAAATCGCAGCTACTTTAGACCAGTCTTCAACTTTACGTGGGCTTATACCTCTCTATTACTCATGAGGTTCCCCTTCCTCCTCAAAATACATATAATAATGGTGTATATGAATTGAAGGTTCTTTTTGGGTGTGCTTTTGATTAATTGTGAGTTTGTGACCAATTCTTTACTCGGTTCCACGTAGAGTGGACTGACCGACCGAATTCAAAGTAAACCCTGCTTGGTATCTTCTGCTATTTCTGATTAATCACCCATTATGTCATAATCATCTAAATAGTCTTTGTTATTGTTCGAAATTCAAAGTAAACTCACAATCACAAGATTTTACTGTTTCAAACTTCACACTTCACAGTGCTTTACTTGCCTGGCACTTTCCTAACTGCTTTCCAACCATTTTCTTCCCAAGATGTTCTAATTCTCACATCAAAACAATCTTATAGCAATTAAGAGAAGAAAGCAAATCAAAACAAGGGAAAAAGAAGTTACAAATGATGCCTAATTAACTATCAATATTTTACTATTTTAGAATTACATTTAGCCGATTTCATAATTTCATTATCCTTAGCACAGCTGAATATCATGGTTCCCTATTTCGTTACAAAAAAATATGCAATGACCACTTTCAAGTTTTTTTATCAAATGAAACTTTTCTTAGATTGCACAATTGATTATTTAATGAAACTTTTCTTAGATTGCACAATTGATTATTTAGTATTCCGATGCATTTATCATTTGAGATCGTGAACCCAATAACACCTACATGTACTAAGATTGTTAATTTAGAGTCTTTTTTTTTTTTTTTGGTGAATAATCATAAAATATATTAGAAATAAGAGGGATTAGGGCCCAGACGATTGTTAATTTAGAGTGTATTTAGATGAACTTATTTTCCTTGATTTATTATATTTAAAAATATGGTTACACATACAAAGGTAAAGTTTTCTTATACTACACAAAGGTAAAGTTACACATATTAAAAATGCGCCACTTGTGGGTTCGATCCCTGCGATCTTCAAAATATACGTGTGTGTGAGTTTAGATTAGAATTTCTATCATATTTAAAAAAAAAAAAAAAAAAAAAAAAAAAAAAAAAAAAAAAAAAAAAAAAAAAAAAAAAATATGCAATGACCACCTTCAAGATTTCTTATCAAATGAAACTTTTCTTAGACTGCACAATTGATTAGTATACCAATGCATTTATCATCAGAGATCGTGAACCCAGTAACACATGTCATAAGATTGTTAATTTAAAGTGTATTTGGATGAACTTATTTTCATTAATTTATTATATTTAAAAATATAGTTACACATACAAAGGTAAAGTTTAAAAAATTTAACTATACATAAATTGCTAGTGAAATTTTTGTTTTTTATTTTTTTATTGACAGTGAAAATAAATTGGATGATCCCAATTTTGATGAATTGATACTTTACAACAGTTTTATAATAAGAATTGTATACACAAATCAATAAAATTTCGATGAATTGATTGCTTCAATCCCAAAATTTCCTCTAACATTCAAATTTTTTTTTTTTTATTATTCTAATCCCGTGATTTTTTCCAATGATCACTATCTTGATTTAGTCTTCAATAATATTCAAGGTATACATACTTTTCTACACAAAATACACGATCCAGCAAAACACAGAAATCCAACTCTCAAAACCCCACCACTGAGTCAAAGAGCTTTAAGTCCAAACTGCATTTGCATTGGACAAAACGACAACAAAAAATATATATATATATATATATACATACAAAATTGCCAGTACATTAGAAACGTACCTGCCATGATGAGGAAGTGGAAGATCAGGGAAAAGGGACCCAAATATCACATGACATGTGTATATGATGAGACACATGGGATCATTTTATTTTTATTTTTTTGATAATGGAGACACACGGGATCATAATTCCACGTTTGGATCACAATTTGTAAGATTCACAGGCTGTGACGTGAAATACCATAACAGAAATCCCCACCTTTTGACTGCTTGATGAAAACGTGGGGATTAGAATCAACCAAACGCCCCCCCAATGACGCAGTACACAGTGACCCTTCGAGGAGAGAGGGACCAAAGGTTTTCCATACGTGGCTGGAAACGACAGGAAGAGGAACCCACTGTGTATTGTCGTTCACATCTTCGCCACGTGGTGATACGTGATGCAATGGAGTAGTCAGCAGCTGATACGAAATGGGTGAGGTATGATGTCATATAAAGTTGTCGTTTTGCTTAATTGTAGTATGCGCCACCGTCCAGGAGTGGCCGGTTGTGTGATTCTAATTTCTAATGTGCAAAATGTAATGGCTTTCTATTTGAGCTTTGGTTTGCTTGCAGGTGATTATTTCCTTTCCATTTCCACCCTTTATTTTATCCTTCTTTTTGAGTGCAATAATTTTGGAAACATATGGTAGGTAGTTACTAGATTGTGAGAGTTGTGCACGACAAACAAGTTTCATTAAATTACCAAGAAATGTGATCGAAGAAGACAAAATTACTAGCCAAAAATGAAGCAGAAGAAAAATGTGTAGTTGGGGAAATTATTAGAAGGGTAATAGTATCTTCATCTTATCATGGAGGTCTTCTTTTTTTTCTTTGGGTTTTGAGAAAAGTCTTGCTTCATGTGACATTTCATTTCTACATTTGTAATAGTCACGGGGTGTCTCTTGCTAAAGGTGTGCAATAAGCTCCAAAAACAATCACTAAAGAACAATAAAAAATTTCAATTTGTTTGGCACATTATAAAAAAGTATGGAAATAATTTTGTGACTAAATTACACATTCGAAGGCCCCCACAATTTTATATAGAACGTGAAATACGTTTTTTTTTAATGTATTTATTTATTTAAGTTTCACCAAATGACATAAGCTCCAGCTCCTCACCAAAACTTAGGGCTACTCATGAGTTGGTCAAACTCGGTTGGGGAATAACTCCACCTTTTCACCTGACCATTTGACATGAGGAGAAACAATTTTCTAAAAATAATAATAATAATAAGGATGAGGAAAAACAAAGCATATCTAAAGAAAATAACGATTCAATATTCTCTGTGAAAACTTGGACAATCTTTCTCATTAATGCCGAAGCCTTTAAATAAATGTCTGTACTTGTTGAACCAATACAAGATAAATGAAAGTTGAGATAAGATAAGATAAATGCAAACTATTTGAAAAACAAATGCAACTGGATATTTAAAATACAAATACATCCAGTTATTATAAAGTATAAGATCAATCTAACTTCTTATATTCTCTATTACTCATTGTCAAACTTGGCATGGGTTGTACCCAAAAGCCAAGTTTGGTCTTGAATGCATCAAAAGTGGCTATAATCCAAGATTTAACTAGCCTTTCTGTGCATGTCCATGCCGCTAGGTCTGATTTAGAGATTTTGTCATCTTCTTTGATTTAGGGATTTTGCCATCTTCTTTATAACAAGTAATCTCACCTTCATAAGGTGTTATGGTTCTTGTATTTCCCATAAGAGATGGTAGAGGTGAGCTTTAAAGGTATAAAATTTGCTAGATTGAGATGTGAAAGATATTTTGGTAGGGATGGTGTAACCATTTTTTTTTTTTGGGATCGAACTCATTAGAGTTTTTATTGCTCTAATACCATAAAAAAATAATGACCCAATATTCTCTGTGAAAACTTGGGCAATCTTTCTCATTAATGCAGAAGCCTTTAAATAAAGGTCTGTACTTATTGAACTAATACAAGATAAATTAAAGATGAGATAAGATAAGGTAAATGCAAACTATTTGAAAAACAAATGCAACTAAATGTTTAAAATACAAATACATCAAGTTGTTACAAAAGTGATAAGATCAATCTAACTTCTTATATGCTCTATTGATATCGTCATACGATACAATCAAACCACATGACTAGATTAAGTGTATGAATTTGCAATTAGTTACAACAGTTTTATCAGATGGGAGTGGCGATTGAACGATATGGGATAGAAATAAAGGGTGAGGGCTAATCAGAGGGAGAGAGTGAGTTTGACATTGTTTATTGCAAATTGTGGTCATTAATGCTTGATCTATTGTAGCTGGTGTTGATGAAGGTAGATGGAAGCTTGAAATGAGTGAGAGGAGCCACTAGAGGAAGGGTGAGATAGGGGGATATACAGGTGAATTGGGTTAGGCAAGTGACAGACACCCAGACCTGCATGTTGGTTGATAAGGGTCAAATGTCAAGAACATAAACTTGTTGTCAACTAAGAATGATGCACACTTTGAAATCCTCGACGTGTCCATGTTAAACACGGACTTGGGGACACTTTGCATATGTGTGTCCTCATTGTATTAGGAAGAATAAAATATCATTTTTTATTTAAAAAAATGATTTGATTTAAAGATTTTGCTACTTGTTATATATTTTGAAAAATTCAATTAAAAACTAAACTATATAAAAAATACCTAAAAATATTAATTAATTAATTATCGTATCTTCACCACTGTGTTCTAATTTTTCAAGAATTGTTGTGTCATTGTGTCCACATCCACACTTCTTAGGCTATCAACCACTAATCATGTTGATATCATTCGTTTACCAATGGGTCGAGGCAATCGATGAATCATGTTTTTCATTTTTTATAAACAGTTCTACAAATGAGGGACACAATAATATTCATAATTTTTTTTTTCATGATTCAATAGTTTGGGAAGGATTTAAATCTTGAATATTTTTCATTAAAATGTTTTATAATAATTGATAAATGATGTTAATGATAAACTCACACTTTTAAAGAAGGTTGAGAATATCAAATAGGAAAAGGTTACACCACTGTACCACCGACCAAAAAAATCTATCACCACTAAGAATAAAAAAGAAAAGAAAAGAAAAAAAACCAATTGTAAAGAAACACACACAAACCGATCCTTCGCATTCATGTGTCCAGTTGTCCCACGAAGGAGCAAAAGCACAAATAGAGGTAATAAGTAATAAGTGATGGGACGCAGCTAGTAGGCTAGTAGCAACTTCGAATTTGTCGAGCAAGCGGTGACGCAATAGCATGTCACTTACAGCTCCATGACGTATTACGTTGCGTATTGCCGTTGACGTTGGAGTCTTCTCTCCTTTTATTTCCAGCCCCCCCCCCCCACTACCGCCCTTATATAACAATTACAACACGCACACACTTATATAATCAAACCTCTTCCCCACATCCTTATTCTCAAAGCTCATCCTTCTCTCTCTCTCTCTCAAAAAAAAAAAAAAAAAAAAAACAATCAATCAATCTTAATTTCTACGATGCACCAAGCAATTCCTTATAGTTATAAAACATATTTCCCGACCACCAATGGGTTGTCACGTGATACACCCACCACCACCGCCACCACCAGCAACTCTAATATTGTTGATGCAACAAATGTGGGAAAATTGGTGTCAGAGAATGCGGTGATAGTGTTTGGGAGACGTGGGTGTTGCATGTGCCATGTTGTGAAGCTGTTGCTACAAGGCCTTGGTGTGAACCCCATGGTTTCCGAGGTTGATGACAAGGACGAGGTTGCTGTGACTAACGAATTGTTAAGAATTAGTGGACAAGATGGTTTGGTACAGTTCCCTGCGGTTTTTGTTGGGGGCAAGTTGTTTGGTGGGTTAGAAAGAGTCATGGCTACTCATATTTCGGGTGAATTGGTACCCATCTTGAAGGAAGCTGGGGCTTTGTGGCTTTGATTCCTCTAGTTTTACCATTTGCTACTCTTTTCTTTGTGTTATTATGCATGGCATAAGTTCCTTCTCAATAATTTTTGGAGGGAGTAATGCAGGGAATCTTATCTTTTTTTCGGTTTCTTCTTCATTTTCTTAATTTCTCTCTTTGGAATGGGAAAATATACATATGTAGAAATGGAATTTTAATTTTGATCTTGTGAAGATCAGTGTACTTGATTCGTTTACAACTTTATTTTTAGTAGTTTGACTCTATAAGTTATTCATCCACCTCTTTCTCATCGTCTTTATGTATTGTTGAAGATTTTTTTTTCCTCCAAAAATTGTGCCAAGGGCCGCCCTCGACCAAGATCGGCTATCTTTGCACTCAAGGGTATATTTTAAGGGTGAGTCTCAAGCCACAACAAAATTCACAATTGTTAAAATGGTAAATTTTGATTGATTCAGAGTGATTTTGAACTAATAATAATCTATTATCTTCACAAATTTGTTGTATTTATAAATTATAACATTGTTAATATTTTACCCATGTTTTTCACAATGGAAAAAAAAGAAAGTCATGTTTTTCCCAATTTTGAAGATGTGGTATCATGGACTTTCATGGAGATGGGGGTGGGGGGAAAGTAGTCCTTACTTTTTCAGAAGACATAAAATTGAAAAAAAAAAAAAAAAAAAAAAATCTGGATCAAAATCGACGTTTTATTTTTTTGTCCCAAAGTTAGTTTTTGAATGTACGATGTGACAATGACATTACCCAAAATTAATAAAGATGTCAATAACTCATAAGTCATAACATCTATCGGTACTTCTTTTATTATTAATCAGGACAGCATAAACGGGAACTGGGAGGCGATGGTTGCAATATAATTTTGTTTTTTTTTTGTTTTTTTGTCTGTATGCATTTGCGTGTGAAATGCTCTGCCTCTTCAAATTCTTATTAACGTAATTGAACATGTGTACAGCATATGCTGACTCAGAAATTTGGTTTTGTTTTTTGTTTTTGTCCTGTTTTTTCTCACTCCTTCCACCATTCTGTTTTTCCAGCTTTAGAAAAGGTTGTTTGTACTTTCTCTGGTAATTTCCTTTTTTGTTTGTTAACATATGTGTAGAATTTACCAAAAAAAAACTTCATTGGAACTCATTATAAATACGAACTGTACCTTTTTTAAGATGACTGGGCGTGACCAATTTGTATTTCCATTATTTATTTGTTTATTAGTTGACTATTTAATTTATACCACTAGCATATAGCATATGCATTTCATGACCTTAACCAGGACCTTGTAGTCATACCCGGTGGCCAATTGGTGTTCTTCAAGTCACTAGATTTAACCCCTGAATAATTAATTAAAAGATTAAATTCAAAAAGGATTCTAAAAGTTCCTATTTATACCTTTCAATTAAATATTATCATGTTATGTTAAACCAACACAAAAGGTATAGTTGTCACAGGAAAGAACATGTTAATATTATGATGTATATCAGTGTTTTAAAAGATAAATTGGTAAGGATGAGTATGAGGATAAGGATGAGGATCATGATGCAGATTCATACCAAACTTACATTTCATGACTTGGTCAACCAGACAACCAAATGTCTGTTGGTATGGAAAATTATTTAAGTTCTTGGCCTTTACAGGAAGAGTACCTATGCGGATAAAGGAACCACCTCATGTTGCATTATTAGTATTTAATAATTGGGATATTTAAGGAGGTCGTAGTTTGGTGGACTATAAGAGAAGGCCAATTACTAGGACCTGATTGAAACCGTGACCAAAAGTAATTGAGGTACTCTTTTGATGAAAAATTAATTGAGGTACTCTTAAAGAGCATTTATCATTTATGTCTTATAGAGACTCTATTATAGTGGACTCTACCCTAAAGGGGACGACACAAAGTAGGATCTCATTAAAAAGAAAAAAAGGACATACAATAGGATACATGTCATGCATTTAGCATCGGACACCTGATAATTTTTCCTACTAGTCTTGTAATTAACATGAATCAAGGCCTCACATGCATAGTTGCCAATGGTACATACTATCGTGAGATTTTATTAACTTCTCTTAGTTAGTTTATGTAATAGTCTTAACCATAAATCCGGACTCCTTTTGGTTAATATTGTAGTTTCTGTTAAAAACGATTGAATTATAATTTTATTTTATTTTTTTTACAATTTCCCATCACCCATTTAATGTGTGCTTTTAGGACAATGATTAAGGAAAGCATTTAATACTTCCATTTTATAGGAAGTAGTAAAATTTTAATATTAAAATAATACAAAAATAACTTTTACGGGTATTTTAGTTTTTCTGTTTATTATTTTAATATTAAAAATTCATTTCCCGTAAAGTTTTCCGTAAAGTATAAACATTTAATGCTCCTTAACCATTGCCCTAAGGGCACTGGTTAACAAAATCCATTAAAGATTTGCAGCTCCATTTCAAAAATAATAATTATATATTTGAAAAACAACACATTCGATGCTAGTAAACTAAGATCTGTTCCACTGACTATTACATCGCCATCAAATTCATATAAAACAAGTTGGTTATTGCCTTATCTATAAGATTGGATGACTACAATGACCACAGTCTCTCTGATTCGAAAGACATGGGTCCTTTCTTCTGCGGCATTTTTCTCCATTCATGAAGATAATATAGAAATTGTAAACTCAGCATTCTTGGATTGGACCAACAAGAGGGTGAACTGATGGAAGGTGGGTTTTTTAATTTTCACAAATCACAAACTATGATTAAACGGCCAATATGGTCTACAAAACATACCCACATAATTGACCTGACTCTGGCTTATCTCTTTTTGGGTGAGTGGTTTATCTCTGACCCAAAAAGAGAAAAAAAAAAAAAAAAAAAAGTGTGCCTTATCTCAGAATCCCATATTTTTGTTTGTTATAGGAGTATTACTATTATCTGATTTTCAGTGGCAAATCCTGGTCCACTCATTTCTTCACTAATTAATTAATTTTGTTTGGAAAATTAGAGAGATAAAGTGCGTCGGTAAGCACTTTACCTCTAATTGTCATTATATGGAACTTCAATGATGATAAGATAACCATGCAATTTTAGAGCGTCTCTCTCCAATCATTCAGAACTCGATGCCTGATTAAGTGATTATGACTCCAATTTGTTTCCCCCCATCCTGCAAGTACAGCCCAAATTCCAATTCCTTCTTTACATAACTAATTAACTAGGCCTTGGTATTGGAGCCCATCTTTAAGGCCTTAAAAGAGACCCAAGTATTTTCAAAATGGACCCCAGTCCAATTAACAAATCGCCCCCCTTCTTTCCTTTCTTCCTTCTTGGACTGATAATCCTGAGGCCTATCTAAACTCCTAAAAGGCCCACTACCTAGACAGGCCGAAACCCCGAAGCCACTTATCGCTTCTCCCTTCCTTATTTTCCATCTTAAAACTCACCAACTTCCAAATGATTATTCAGCATTTCGAGAGTAAAATAAATGTATATTTCTTCATCTCTCATGAATTGTGAATTTTATCATAAATTAATTAGTGAGATTCATCATTTATATTCCGAGAATACTAATTAATTTTTCCCAACTTTCTCTACAACCACCTCTTGGCGAGGTGAGCATATGTTAATTGTTTATTAACATATTAATGTAATAAATTGTAATTTGAATTACATTTTTTTTTTTTTTGGAAAATTTGAATTACATTATTTTGATATGAGTCTATTTTTATTATGGACAGAGTTTGGTTATAAACTGGTTTGTAGTCAGCTTACTACAACTCATTACGTGTCACCTAATAAGATCATCCATATATACTTTGAGTTATATGACCTATTTAATAAGTCATGTGACTTTTTAAAATAATATATGTAGATGATCTTATAAGTTGCCAAGATAACCTTATCCTTTTATTATATACCAAACATATCAGTTACATCAACGGTTTAAAAATTTTGCCAAAAATTATGTTTTATTTATTATTATTATTTTCTCTTCTTCTGCAACTAAAATGACTTCCTGCTATAGTCTAGCTTTATATCCACGCTGTCGTTTGACTTACAAGAGTGAAAGCATCCAAATCCCAAAACAGCCCCTTCCAACAACCAACCGCCCAACAAAATGAGGTCTATAAATGTAACTTCACACTCCATTAGCAGGTGCGGTATAAACTATAAAGTCCAAAAGGCATAAATCACTCCCTCCCCTTTCCCTCCCCAATTTTGAACCCTTCCCTTTTCTCAGACCCCTAAAAAGAAAGAAAAGCGAAAAAACAGTGCGAGAGAGCGCAAAGCTAAAGAAATCAGTGAAACAGATCAGAAAGAAGAAGAAATCAAAGTTCAAAGCCAAGGCCAAGGCAACGATGAGGAGGCTTTTCAGACGAGACAATTCCTCCTCCGACACCTCGCCTCAATCCTCCTCTAACTCACTCTCCACGACTGAGCCGCCGGTCACCGGTCCAGCGAGGCCGATCCGACTCGTCTACTGCGATGAGAGGGGAAAGTTCCAGATGGATCCGGAGGCCGTCGCTGCTCTCCAGCTCGTCAAGGGTCCAATCGGTGTCGTCTCGGTCTGTGGTCGTGCTCGCCAGGGCAAGAGCTATATTCTCAACCAGGTCCGTTTTCTTTTTTTATTAGTTTTTTGTTTCATTTCCTATGTGAAAGAGGTTTTGTGGAATTTAGGGTTTGTGAATTTAGGTGTAGCTATTGATTAATGCTTTGTTTGCGTTGTTTTTGTAAAAGTGGGAATCGAGCGTGTTTTTCTAGGGTTTTAAAGCTAGGGAGTGTGGCTTTGCGAGTTTGAGCTATTTTTGGAAAGGTTTAGTACTTGTGTTAGGTATAGAAACCTTCTTTAGCATTTTAATGAGTATTATTGCCTCTATAGGGATGTGAAACTTTGGGTTTTAAAGTAAGGGATTCCGCGTGCTAATTCGAGAGTGCATTAGTGATTTCCAGCAATGCTGGAGATGTTAGTAAATCTACTTAGTTACTTTCAATGGAAATTCCGTGGATATCGTTGCCTTGGAGAAGTGAAAAATGTAGAAGGGAAAGATGATAATGCTGTCTCTATAGATTGTGGTGAAGTTGTAAAGTGGCGTACTACTATTTTACGTAACGTGTTGCATGCGTACATATTGAGAGGCCAAGCCTTTGGAATTTGGTGTACCCTGTTGCTCAAATTTTGCACTACATGTAAGGAGCTTGCTGCTACGGAACTTGAACCATTGGAAAGTAAACTTAAGAAGAGTAGTAGTGTGTTGTGATGGAGCTTAATGCTCTAAAACCATGGAAAGAGGAGCAGCTAGCATATGCAGTGGGTAACTGGTGGAAAGGGGTTGTTTTTAAATTTTCCTGGTGTCTACCTTTGCGAATGCTGTGAGATAATACATTGGAGGTCTTCTACTCAGGCAGTAAGGGCCACAACTTAAGCAATGGCCCAAACTATTGAAGGGCTGTTGCAAGAAAAAACAATACTTGTAGAGAACAAGGTCAGTTTTGTTGCTTTTTTTTTTTTAAGATGGAAATATAGGCCATATGATCTTGTGGAGAATTTTAACCCTAGTTCTCTAAGTTTTAAGGCCAATGAGCTTTAGCTTAAATGTCTCCTCTCCTTGTAAGTATTGGGCGGAGGGTGAGATGAGAGATCAAGGTTCAAATCCCATTAATGCGTGTGTAACTTACAAATAAAAAGTCTTAATAGTTGAAGTACCTCATGTGAACTGTTTCAGTTAGGCTTAATATTGAACTTACTCTTTGCAGTAGATTTTTCTTGCTAATTTTGGTGTGTAGAGTTAAAATATGACACAAAGTATAGATAAAGAAACAGCAATACAGCAGAACTCTTCTTCCTGCCATCTTTTTCTCCACCCTTTTAAAGCTGATCCCATGAATGATTATCTGCTTCTCTTCTTCCATATTATCAACATTTCAGAAAAGAGATAAAATTCCATATGATTCTGAGACTGATTGTGCATTGTTTTGATTCTTTAAATTCTGTGGCAAACTGAATATTATGAGCAGAGCACTGAGTAACTCAAGGCCAGTAATAAAACCCATACAGATTCCAGTGGCTAACCCATGGTTTCACCGTCTCAATTCATTTGATCTACATGGGGAAAGTGTTTAGAATGATTATTATTGGTTACTTATCTTCTTCTGCTTCTTTTCCCGGTCTCCCTTTCCAATTTGAAGCATTAACTAGGCCAATGACTGCTAGCTCAACTAGTATCTCCTCCCCTTATAAGTTCTAGGTGGAGGGTGAGGTTGCAGGACACATGTGTAACTTACCAATACAAAACGATTGAAGCGTAACTAGCAAATTATTCTTGGTAATAAAACAACCCATATTTTGAACATTTCGTGAAGAGAGTTAATCCCACATATAAAAGTATTAAAAAAAAAATTAAAAATTTCAATAGCTCTGTCTTGGGATGTCATGTCAATCTTGTTTTTGTTGTTACTCATTTTCTGCTCATTGGAAAGCTATATGGAACTCAGATCATTATTTTAATGTGAAGTATTGTTCTCTTATTTGTTGCTTGTTATTACCATATATATTTGTGTATCACTATTACCAATGTTCAAATGTTACGTCACAATTTAACCAAGTCTTATGCTACCTTTTGTTTTATAGCTTCTTGGGAGGAGTAGTGGATTTCAAGTAGCATCAACTCATCGGCCATGCACAAAGGGGCTTTGGTTGTGGAGTGCACCATTGAAGAGAACTGCTCTCGATGGGACTGAGTATAATCTCTTATTATTAGACAGTGAAGGAATAGATGCTGTTGATCAATCGGTCAGCTTTCACTCCTTTACACTGATGAGTTAATGATGATTATGCTTATTGTTCATTTTTTCTGGCTCAAAACTAATAAGAGTTAATTTATTTGATTTTAATGCTCTTAATGTATTGTTGGATATTTTGACTAGTTTTAATTAAATCTGAATATTTTGAAGAATTTCAATTTATACTCTGCAGTTCCATGTTACTCCCTAACTACTACTATATTACTACTGAAGTTACTTTTAAGTTTTAACTGTGTAGTGCTTAATTTCTTATCTAGTATCCTTGTCTTAGATTATGATTATATTTATGTCACTTATTGCATCATCTCTTTTGTTTAACAGGGAACATACAGCACCCAGATATTCTCCTTGGCTGTCCTCTTATCTAGCATGTTTATTTACAACCAGGTTGGGGCAACTTATAATAATACCTTGCTTGAAGATATAATTGAAAATATTTTCTTCTTCTAATTAATTAATTAATTTGTGATTTGATGCACTTTTTGACATAAGTTAGAGTATACTGTTCTAGAGTACTTTTTCTCTCTGGATTTATTGCTGCATCTGCCTATTTATGTTCCTTTTTGCTAATTAGATGGGTGGCATAGATGAGGCTGCACTTGATCGTCTCTCTCTTGTTACTCAAATGACAAAACATATTCGTGTTAGAGCCTCTGGAGGAAGGGCTGCAGCTTCTGAACTTGGGCAATTCTCCCCTATCTTTGTTTGGCTTCTAAGGGTAATTATTTTTTGATTTGTATTATTTTCAGCTACCGATATACATACATGAGTGTACATGCAAAATGATTTGATGTCACGGAGTTGCTTTTTTTCTTTTTGGCAAACCTTGGAGGATTATATTTTTGCTTATTTTTAATAAATTGTTATATGTGGTAATGCTTTTCTTTTTACTTGCAGGACTTCTATTTGGATTTAGTAGAGGATAATAGAAGAATAACACCCCGTGATTACCTGGAGATTGCTTTGATGCCAGTTCAAGGTAGTAAGACAGATATAGCTGCAAAAAATCAGGTATTATCTGGTTCTTGTTGTAGTTATTCTGATAAGATTGCTGAGGGAATATATGAGAGCAATTATTTTTATTATTGTTCGCATTTATGGTTTTAGTATACCTATTATAGACTCTTCAAAATATTGTGGGGGTGAGAAGTGGATTTTGAATAAATATATTTTTTCTTTAGTGTTGCTAATTTTTTTAACTATATTGATCAATAGATTCGGGACTCTATCCGAGCTCTTTTTCCAGACAGAGAATGCTTCACCCTTGTGCGGCCTTTGAACAACGAAAATGAACTCCAGAGACTAGATCAAATTTCGGTTAGTTCCTTATGGTTCTTTGTGTATCCTATTATCTTTCCATTTTTTTGGGTGTTCATACCTTAACTTTGTTATTTTCTCTTTTCAAAAAACTATTTATTTATTAACTATTTGGTTCTGAACGCAGTTGGACAAACTAAGGCCTGAATTTAGATCTGGACTAGATGCATTGACAAAGTTTGTTTTTGAGAGAACAAGGCCAAAGCAAGTTGGGGCAACTGTAATGACAGGTCCCGTATTGGTTGGTATTACAGAATCTTATCTTGCGGCTCTCAATAATGGTGCAGTTCCTACAATAGCCTCCTCATGGCAGGTCAGTATTATTTCTTCAATTTTCTTGGAAATTTGTGATGGTTTAGTTTGAAGGAAAGTGTTAGGTATGCATTCCAAATAATTTATTTGCATGCATGGTAAGAAAATTTACATTCATCATAGCAATTAAATTGATTCTCACTATATAGTGGAGGGAAATTTTTTTTTTTGATCGGTAAAAAAAAAAAAAAAGAGCATATGGGGCTTATGTCAAAATTTGTATCATATGTTATATTGGGAATGTAGCCTATTAAAAATTAGATGCATTTTTATATTTAAATAATCAGAAAAGCATTAAAAACCAAATGTGGAGCCTTTTTGTTGATGGTTTCTTTATTTTCTCATGTGGAAGGGAATAATTTTATATACAGGAATAGCCAATGAGCTTTGGCTCATATGACACTTCCTTCTAAGTGAGGTCCTGGATTTAAAACCCACTGTGTGCGTGCATGACTTACCAATGAAAAAATGGATACAAAGGTCTACGTGTCATGTAGACTATTTGGAGAGAGAAACCAGCATACTTTTTTAGGGTTTGAGTGAATGTCTACGGAGTTGAATTATTATTTTTTTTCTTTGTATGACAGTATGGCTGTGTTAAGCGTTCATTCCTTCTCTTCTTTGGAGGAATTTTTAGATTTGTGTAATTTGCGCTAATCATTGTAGGTTCCCCCTAGTATACTGCTCATGTACAGGGGCGTTTACTTTCTTTTGATCTCAATAAAATTCTTGCTTACCTATATAAAAAAAGAGCATACACAAAATCTGAGGGTTCAATAGGAATCTCAAACCTGAAAGGACTCTTAAAAGAAAGGTGTCCAAAGTATCAGATGATTCAATGCTATAATTCTTTTGCTTTTATATAATTTCCATGTTGTTGTTTTGCAGAGTGTTGAAGAATCCGAGTGTAGAAGAGCGTTTGATTCTGCTACTGAGGTTTATAAGTCTTCTTTTGACCGTTCGAAGCTGCCTGAGGAAGTAAGTGATGGTTTGTGTCCTAATTCTTGATTATTTCTATCATTTTCTGATTCCAGTGCTGCAGGTTGCATTAAGGGAAGCACATGAAGAAGCAGTTCAAAAATCCTTGGCTACATTTAATGCCAGTGCTGTAGGAGTTGGTTCTGTAAGGAAGAAATATGAGGAGTTACTCCAGAAATTTTTTAGAAAAGAATTTGAGGTAACTGTTTCTTAAAAACACTATTATAAAGCACTTGATTAAACATGATTTTACTAGTTTACCGCAAGTTTCTGGAATTTAAAGTGCATTTAAATGCTCAAACCATGGCTGTAAATATGCTCACACATGTATTTTTATCTCTCATATGTATATGTTTCATTGGTTCTTTCATTTATTGCAAGGACTTTTTTTTTTTTTTTGGTGAGCTTGTAAGCTGTAGTGCATGTTAGAGAAGTTAATGGGTAGAAAATTATGGATCACTCATAAAGAACTTATCCAATGATTTCAAATGCAAAGGGCTGGGCCATATCACAGGGCATCCAAAGGTACTTGGTGCAAAGCTTGAATTATAAGCTTAAGTCACATAGGTCATTGTTGGATTTTGAAGTATCTAGAAAGAATATGACAATTTTCTTCTAAACCATTTTGGAAGAAAGTTTCTCCAACCCTTTACACAGTGACTCGATTGAGTATCTATGTGTATTTTTGTTCACATGACCTATTTAAAAATCATGTCCCTTTTTTAAATGACTTATTGAGTTATAGAAACAATTTAACAGGCACATGGACTGTATCTTCTAACCTGTATATTTAACTAGGAAGTTAGATTTACTTATTGAGTTTTTGCTTACCACTTCCAAAAAGTTCAGGTACATGCAGGGCAATAAAATTGCTCAAAGGCCGTATTAGTTTTGAATCTTTGACTCTGTCATTGGTACTGTGGGCTATGGGCTGCCCAGATTGGTCAGAAGTATAGTTATTTGCTCTGTATTTAATCTAACTAGTTTATGACGTAGACCTCTTTTGTAAGTCCATCAATTCCAATACATTCTATGCTATTTGTTGCGGATCTTCATATGGCTCTCTCTTGTTATTTTCAACTAATGGATTAGATAGTTGGGATAAGAGAGAAAAGAGGGGAGAACAGCAGTTGTTGGACTTGAAACGGATGGTGCTTCTTACCTTGAGGGAATGGATGGCGGCAATAGGCTTGATTTCTTTTACAAATATTCTTGAATTGCTTGATCTTTGTTTTGTTTAGTCCTTTATTGTTGGGTGTTCCTGTTTCTATCGTATACTTCTTTTGTACTTGGGCTTTTGCCATTTTTGATGCAATAAATATTTTAAGTACCTAACAAAACAAGAGAGAGAAAAGAGGGGAGAAAAAAGGAGAAAGAGACGGTACAATAGTGTAATTTAAACTGTTAAAATAATAATTAAATGATTAAATCATGTCTTAACAGTTTAGGCTTTTGGGACAAATGATAATTTATCATCGGATTAGAGCGAGTTGCCTGAGTTTGAAAACCTGTCGGTTCTCATTTAAAAAATAAAAAACCAACATGTTGGGCTCCACTTATCAAGGGGGTCTAGGCCCACATGTGAGAAGTGTTAGAATAAGGTTAAATGATTAAATTAACCATGTCCTAACAGTTTAAATTCACCATGTTTAGATGGATAAGTGGAAATATAAGGAAAAACATGATTCGAAATGAGAAAATTCGTTTAAGGGTAGGGGTGACCACTGTTGATGAAATATGAGGTATAGTCGTTGAGATGGTTTGGTCATGTTCAGAGGAGGGATATTATTGCACTAGTGAGAAATGGTGAGTTGATTCAAGTTGAGGGAACGAAAAAGGTTGAGGAAGACCAAAAATACATTTATAGATGTAGTAAAAAGGGGCAAGTCAATTAAGAAAATAATAGAGGGTATGGCTTCAGATAGAAAAGAATGGCAGAAAAGAATACATGTGACCGACCTTGATTAGTCTGTTGAGGATCTATAGCCTATCTCAAAAAAATTGGGTTTAAGACTTAATTGTTGTTGTTGTATGTCCTAACAGTTCAAGCTTTTGAGTAATATGTTATAAACAAACCAAAGTTGAACTTTTTCCTTAATGTATAGTATTTTTTTACTTAAATTCTCTTATTTATAGGTCAAGATAGGTCATTTCATGGTTAAAAGAGAGACCAACCCCAACTTATTTCTTTTTATTGTAGTATAAATTTGGTTAATGTGCATTTGCATCTACGAACTGTGTTTGCATCTGTTTTTATTAATGTAAATTGGCCTATTGATGCAGGATTATAAAAGGAATGCATATATGGAGGCAGACTTGCGATGTTCAAATGCTATACAAAGCATGGAAAAGAGGCTGAGAGCAGCTTGCCATGCTTCTGATGTTAATATAGATAATGTTGTGAAGGTAAGCATTCATTTTCTAGTTCTTAAACACTAAGTTGCACGGATACGGTATCGTACCCGATACGGGTACGGGGATACATCATTTTTTTTAAAACATATGTGGGACACAATGGATATTAGATATCGGGTATAATATGGGTACGAGTATTAGGTACAATACAGGTACGAGTATCAGGTACGATACGGGTACGGGTACGTGGACTAAAATGGAGTACCTATGCAACCTAGCTTAAACATGTAAAGCACCTTGAAGAAAACATTATTTTTGGATTTATATGTTTTATTACTAACAAGGACATTTAGATGTCACTTTGTTTTGAAATCATGTGAAAATTAGATTATGTCGAGTGGTTTTTTTGTTTTTTGCCTATAGCATTGGATAGTCTTTGGATGTTTTTATATTATTAGATTTTATCATGAAGGTTTTATATCATGAGAGATAAAGACCATTTTGTGAAAGGGACTATGAAAGAAGAAAAGAGAGTTAGGTTGCATATGGTCAATTTACGATGGGCTGAGAATAGGTTGAAGATACTTTGATCTCTATAGAATGCTTGCCCCCATCCCTTCCTCAGCCCCCAATGCTTGCCCCCAATATGGCCGGAATTTTTCGTACTGGTCAACAATCAGGTTAACTTACTCCCCTTGAAACATACCAGTTTAAATACTGGTCTGTTTGGCCTATACCGGATTTTTCAGCTTGTACCGTCTGTTTCGGCCGATAAACTCAATTCTGGCCTGTATAAATTTTCTTGATTTCCTCTTGGCCCCTCCTTCCCCTTCTTCTCGTATCATGTATTTTTTTTCTTCTCTGAATCCTTATTATTTTTCTTCTCGTCCTGCACTTTTGCTGGTCTGTGTTGGTCCTTTTTTCTTCTTCCTTTGGTATTGGCTGAAAGGATGTGTTTTTGGTTTCCCAAAGTTTTCCTTTTAGATTTTTGGCCAATGTCTCGTGGGTTTGTCTTTTTGTTTCCTCCACCCTCTTTTTTTTGGACAAGTATTATTTTCTTCTACCAACAATGAATGCTACACGTGGACATTCAATTCTCCACATGTAGATTTTTTTTATCTCATAGTATTAATTAATTTATTTTTCTCATTGATTAGAGCTGATAGTGAATATACTATTTGGGCTAATATATTGGGCTAAAAAAATGGTTTTAGCTCTTAAATAAAGTATGTGGGTTCTAACTTTTAATCTTTTATATATATATATAGCAGTATTCTTGAAACGGTATATCAGTATTAACTGGTACTGAAATATTTTGTTATCCTGGTCAAACCTAAACAACATCCAATACGGTATTGTCAACTTTGATATTTATATGTCGGTAACTAGCACATATCTTCCAATTTGGGGTAAGGGCTGTTACCATCTTTTCTTGTCTCTGTATAAAGCATCTAGCTGTTACAGGTTAAAACTTTATTTTTACTAAAATGCAATAACTTCAAAATTTGTCATCCTCTCCTTTAATTGCGCCTTTAGTTTGTCAAGAATAAACTCAAGAGCTAATAACACTTTTTTAAAAAATTTATTTATAACATGGGTATCCAAAACGTTGTCCCAATAATTCCATGGGCATGTGCAGTCCCCCCGTCCCACACACACTGGGTTATTACCAAGCCCAATGACCTTGGGGGTGGCCCTAAAGGGATCTGTTGTTGTGGGGTGTGAAGCTAATAATACTTGTCATCTAGATTCTACATGATATATAAAAAAATGCTGTCTTTGTTACCAAAATACATGGTTTCTGGCGCCAAGAGCCAGCACTTCTTAGTGTTCTCCAAAGGAGACATCCAGGGTTTAAATCCCCCCCTTCCCCAACTATTGAATTATCAAAAAAAAAAAATACACAGTTTATGTCTTTAAAGTTTGGACTGGAAATACCTTCCTCATTAAATTTAATTGTAAATATGTCATGCAGGTTATTGATGCTCTTCTGTCTGAATATGAAGTATCATCTCATGGTCCAGGAAAATGGCAGAAATTGGCTGTATTTTTGCGAGAGAGGTTCGTCTCAACACTCTCTCTCTCTCTCTCCTTTTAGGGTTGATTGCATGGTTGTTTGGGTGTTTGCATTGTTTTATATCTACCTGATCCTATTGAACTCTCCAGTTTGGAAGGCCAAATACTTGACCTCGCCAAGAGGTTAATAGATCAAGTCAAATCTGAGAAGAACTCCTTCATGCTTAAATGCCGCTCCATTGAAGATAGGATGGGTTTGCTTAACAAGCAGCTGGAAGCTAGCGAGAAGTATAAGTCTGAATATCTGAAGCGTTATGAAGATGCTATCAATGACAAGAAGAAGCTTGCTGATGAATATATGAGTCGCATAACTAATTTGCAGGGGAGTTGCAGTTCACTGGAGGAGAGGTGTTCAAGCTTATTGAAAGCTTTTGATTCTGCCAAGCAAGAATCTTTAGACTGGAAAAGAAAATATGAACAGATCTTATCAAAGCAGAAAGCTGAGGAAGATCAAGCAAGTTCAGAAATTGCAGTTCTCAAGTCCCGAAGCAGTGCTGCTGAAGCAAGGCTTGCAGCTGCTCGGGAACAAGCCCAGTCTGCTCAAGAGGAGGCAGAGGAGTGGAAAAGGAAGTATGACATTGCTGTGAGAGAAGCAAAATCTGCTCTAGAAAAGGCAGCAACTGTGCAAGAACGCTTAAATAAGCAAACACAACAGAGGGAGGATGCTCTGAGGAAGAGTTCTCTAGCAATTTGGCTGAAAAGGTAAGAATCCATCTCTCTCTCTCTCTCTCTCTCTCACACACACACACAAACCCACAGCCACATGCACGCGTGCATAGAGAAGCACACACACAGCCACATGCACGTGTGCATAGAGAAGCACATATATTTTATAAGTTTGTACCTCGATCCAATAATGTTGTGCTGATAATAAAAGAGATGTTCTGTTTTGCTTATCAATAAATACTTAGGAAGAGGAATTAAAGGACAAGGCGGCAAGGCTTGAGTATGCTGAGCAGCGTTTGACTTCTCTAAGGTCAGAGTTGAAGGTGAGCTCCTTGAATCTTTACATTAGGCTAGGGAACTTTTGTATGATCTCTCTCTCTTTCTCAACACCCGCACATGCACATTCATTTGTTGCAATAGATGATTATGTTTGTGGTGTAGCGTGATATTGATGTTACTTGACTGATATTTCCTTTGCAGGTTGCAGAGTCAAAAGTGGAGAGTTACGATGCAGAATTATCATCACTCAAGCTTCAAATCAAAGAGTTGAATGAGAAGTTAGATGGTGTAAATGATAAGGCCAAATCTTTTGAGAGAGAAGCAAGGATATTAGAGCAGGAAAAGATCCATTTGGAGCAGAAGTATGCATCTGAATTCAAACGGTTTGAGGAAGTACAGGAAAGGTATAGAATTGCTGAAAGAGAAGCTATGAGAGCAACTGAAGTAGCTGATAAAGCTCGGGCTGAAGCAGGCACTGCTCAAAAGGAAAAGAGTGAGATGCAGAGGTGTGCAATGGAACGATTGGCGCAAATTGAGAGGGCTGAGAGGCAAATTGAAAACTTGGAGAGACATAAGAATGACTTGGCGGATGAAGTGCAGAGAATACGTATATCAGAGATGGATGCCCTTTCCAAAGTTGCACTATTGGAGGCAAGAGTTGAAGAACGGGAGAAAGAAATAGATTCATTATTGACATCGAACAATGAGCAAAGGTCTAGTACAGTACAAGTCCTTCAGGGTCTTCTGGACTCTGAACGTGCTGCACATGCAGAGGCTAACAACAGGGCAGAAGCTCTCTCTCTTCAGCTACAATCCGCACAAGCAAAAATGGATATTCTCCAGCAAGAGTTGACCAAAGTTCGTTTAAATGAAACCGCACTGGATAGTAAGCTTAAGACTGCTTCACATGGGAAACGTCCAAGGGTAGATGACTTTGAAATGGGTTTTGATTCTGTTCAAGACATGGACACAAGTGACAAAATCTTGAGAGGAAACAAGAGGTCTAGGAGCACCAATAGCCCCCTCAAGTCCGTGCACCCTGAAGATGGTGGCTCAGTGTTCAAGGGCGATGAGGATAATACTAGCCAGCAAACCAATCAGGAGGATTATACAAAGTTCACTGTCCAGAAGCTTAAGCAAGAACTAACAAAGCATAACTTTGGTGCTGAACTGCTGCAGCTGAGGAATCCTAACAAGAAGGATATCCTTGCTCTCTACGAGAAATGTGTTCTCCAAAAGTCATGACAAACTATTGAAAAGACTTGTAAAGATATGGTGCATGTAATCTAGAGGGAATTGATTCGATAGATTAGTATATGCCTAGAGGAAGTAAGCTGTCAAGGGGTTGGTTTCCTTATAGATCTTAAGAGCACAGTGATCTAGGGTGACTATAAAGGTTACTTTTTTTTTTTAACATTATCGGTCACCGGTGTGTGCAGAATTATTAGGCTAGAAATTTTAGTTCTACGTCGTTGTAACTTATTTTTCTTTTGCTTTTTTTGGTTGCTTTTTTTTTGTGTGGGCATGTTTTGTAGATTTTGCGTGTGGTGACCTTGCCATTAAACTTTTTTATTAGTCTGATTTGTGTTTGAAATGCGAAACAGAAGATATGCGTACTTCTTGTATCAAGCATTGGTCTAGTGTAAGGCCAGCATCATTTCATTTAAGAGGAAATATTATAATTTTGAGTGACAGTTTTTGTTATTATATTTCTCTGTTTCTTAGTGCTTCTGCATCTATTTGCCAATTTTGCTAGTCTTTGATTTTGTATGTTGGTTTTGAAGCTTGAACGGCCAGTTTTTCAGTTTAGTGGTACTCGGTCTTCTAGAAATTCCTCTCAACCCTAAAGAGGAGAGATCCCCAGTTGGAATGACTAGATCCATTCTTAGCCAAAAAAAAAAAAAAAGACTAGGGGTATGTTTGGTACGCTGTAATGGTTATTACACTGTAATAGGAATCAATATTACAAGAAAAAAAAAGAAGCTGTAATGTAATAACTATTACTATTCATCTGTTTAGTGATAACATATGAATAAAATCTTGAATATGTATTTTATATCTTCTTGCAACATAATTAATATACAAATATTACTTATTATACGAGTATTAATAATTTTAAAATATTTTGGAGACTTGGATTTTGAATGTTATATATGTGTGTGTGTGTGTAGAGAGAGGCAATTTAAAAAAAAAATGGAGACTTGTGTGTAGAGAGAGAAAAAGGGAGGCAATTTTTTTTAAAAAGAAATGGAGATTTGAGTATATATATATATATATATATAGAGAGAGAGAGAGAGAGAGAGAGAGAGAGAGAGAGAGAGAGAGAGAGAGAGAGAGAGAGAGAGAGAGAGAGAGAGAGAGCAAAAGAATACTTATTACGTTCATTTTTGTAAATAATAATTATTCCTCATTTTGAAGAATAGTCATTTTTAAAGAATAGCTATTTCCTATAATAAAAGCGTAACCAAACAACCAAATAGTTATTCCTTAAGAAGAGTTATTATATTACAGGACCTATTACAGTGTCTAGATCATTCTTTTTATTCCACTTTGAACGGTTAAAGGTGGCTTAGCGGGGAAGCAAGTTTATTTTTATTGATAAGATCTATTATAATTAGAGTAACAGTTGGAATTCATCATTAACACTAAATTTATTATGCATCAATATATCGTTATGAATTTTTATTTTTTAATAATCTATTTTTATTGGTAATCTAAGGAATATTTACCCCTCATAGATTAAACAGTTTATGTTCAGAGCAATCAACAATGGAAGGTTTTGTTAACCATTGTGAAAAGTGTTATGTATATATAATTATTATAAGCTCTTTTTTTTTTTTTTGATAATAATAATTATTATAAGCTCTTGTTCATGAACAGAAAGACATAATTATTGATCTTGGCCGTAGTAATCAAATTGATATGTACATTGTTTTTATCATTTAAGTCACATGATTGGTTTTTTTTTTTTTTTTTTTTTTGAGGGGACACATGATTGGTTAAAGTAAGATATTTTGTAGATATTTTATTAGTAGTTAAAAAATTAAAGTACTTTCTTTTGAAGTGACCAACTAACTTTAGCTTAAATCACATTTTATCACTTGCAAAAGCAAGACGTGGATTCAAGGCTTGTGGGTTGCGTGAATAAGTTATTATTAAAATAAAAAAAATCTTTAATTGACTTAAAGCATTTTCATTGGAGTGGGAGTTGAAACTTGCCCTAGAAGGTGTCATCTACTCCTCTTTAATGTAATACAAGTATAAACAACTCATTTTATTGTGTTTCTTGCTACCCAAGTACCCAACCCATTTTTCCAAATACAGTCTAAACTTAGAAAATAGCCTATCAAGAGCATAGCACTTAGAGTCTTAGAGAATTAGATATGCAAAAAAAATTTCTTTGTTGGCAAACGTTCTAGTTCTCCTTCTAGCCAAAAAAAAAAAAAAACATTCTAGTTCTCCCATTGTCTGAGCTCCATAAATGCACATATATATTCCGGTATATTAATATTCTCATAACTTATATTTTCTATTAAAGAAATTTACAACTTTTTATTTATTAGTAAATTACATATATAATCAGTATGTTCTAAACCCACAAAATCTGATCCACCGAATATTATGAAAGAAATTAAAGTGTCATTTGAGTTATAACTCATCCACAATAGTCTTACCTTCCTTCGTCGGATTGAGATCCCATGCAATACTCAAAAGTATTGCATGGGTTGCAATTCCTTTTTCCATTTCACAGGTTTTTCACTTTTTGCTTTTTGAAGTTATTAACAATTTTTTATTAAGTGGTTGAGATTGAAGGTTAAGAAGTTAACTTTCAATTTCAACCACTCAATAGATATTGCATAAAATACCAATTACATGAGATCTCAATCCCCTTCCTTCATAAATCAGTCACCATAACATTTAATGCTCTATTTTGACCCTCATATTTAAAACTAAAAAGCATGGACATGATCATGACAAAACAAGGGACATAGTAATACATCAACTCTTAAAATAATAGGTCACGTCAAGATAGGAATACCACAATTAATCAATTAATTAATATACATCTTTATGTATATTATATTTATTTATAGGCATATTTTGTGTTTATTTTAAATTTCAAAATAAATAAAAATTATCAAAATCTTTAAAACATAATTAGGATTTTTTGAAGTGTAGTTTAATAGTTTTTAAGGTTGAAAAAGACGTGTACTAAAGTTTAGCGTGCAACCAAGAGAAAAGAAATTAACATGAAGAAGAAGAAGAAAAAAAAAAAAAGTGCATCCTCCTTTTCAAAACATACGGGTCCCACATAGTTTCCGGGTCCACATGCTCTGATATGGAGCATATGTCATCGTATTAAAATGATTAGTACATGGTTTATAAAAAAAAAAAAAAAGATTAGTACATGAAAGCTCCGAGAGAAATGAAAAAGAGTAGAGCAATCTGATGGTAGAGTGTGGTGTGTGTAAGACCAAAGGACAAAAATGAGAGTTTTTCTTTTAACCGAAGAATACGTACAAAAGAAAAATTGAGGGTTTTATTTAATAAGAGATTTTAGGTGCTACCACCACAAAACTGAAAGTATTTAGAGCGAATACTTTCACTGTGGTATTGGTTTCATAAGTTTTCAACTTTTGTAGTGAGATTATATTTATTCATAGATAAATGATTTACTAGTATTTGATAATAATTCAAGTTTTAGAGACAATCTTGAGAATGTTTTGTAATTAATTTTATGGAAAATTTTTTATTTTAAACCCTAGAGTTGAGAGGGTGTTTGTGCGTAACACATTAAACCATAAGGTTTCAAAAAATAACAAATTATCTCATCTCATTTAGGTGGAATGTTATCGTGTTTGGGGTTTGATATTCGTTGAGAGTTTAATTTGTTACCTTGTGTTTAGGGATTGATATAGGCTGAAAATTTAATTTGTTAGTTTTTGAAATCTTTTTTTTTTTTTTTTTTTTGAAATTTAGAGGTTTAATTTGTTAGTTTTGAAATTACATGATTCAATTTGTTATGCCCCAATATTTCCCCTAATTAATATTATGATCATGTTTTCCACCTAAATCTTGATTTTTTTTTTTTTTTTTTTGGTGGGGTGGATTTGCTTTATAATTGGACTGTGTTTTTAAATTTTGAAATTTCAGGTAAAATGTTTTGGAGATTGTCTACTAGATTTTTTAAACTTACATTAGACTAGATCGTGGCCTAGTAGTTTCTAGACCAGAGTACATTGGTGTACATACGATGAAACCAAAAATTTCACACAAATAAAAATGAGATAATGTTAAAGGTACCACCAATTTTACTATAAAAATGCTTTTACATCAATTTATAAGGGTTATGTAATAAAATTTGTAATATCCCTAAAATCACTTAATAAAGAAAATTAGCAATAAGCATATTTGTTGTGATTTGGGGTGAGTGAAAGCGTCATTCACACAAACAAGAAATAGAAACATCCACACGAGACAACAATATATAATGTGGTTAAGCTAACTCTATCCTTACATTCAATGGTAATGCCAACCAAAATACACTATAAACGATATGCATTACAAATACTCTTTATCAAACCAAACTCACATACTCTCAAAAACAACATTCATAAATCTCACAAATATAAAAATATATAAACAAACAAAATCTCTCACATATACAAACTAACTCACAACCACAAAACCTCAGTACACCCAATAACTCCCTCCTTACACAATAAACAAACTCACTAACTCATATATACATGGTTATCTCTTATTAGGAAAGCCCAAGTACTCTTTTTCGGACCCAAGAAACGGCTGTCAGAGATTTGTTTCCTTTTAGGCACAGTCCCTACATGGGACTAAAGCAACCACAAACATTTTGTAGCAATATCTATTTAATTTATATGGCTCAATGCCATTACTTGATGGATAATGAGCAATCAATAAATTTTTCAATAAAGACAATTCATTCCTTTCACAATCAGGAATTTCAGACAATTTCTAACCATATTTATAGAAAATAATAAGCAACAAAAATGCTCAATCATATAAAAAATAAAAAAAGAAACGGTGGACCACTTGTACAATCCTACTACCAGGGGCATAGAATAAGAGCTGTATAGATTCAGTCAAAAGTTTCTGAAAGCAAGAAAGTTTAGATGAATATAATGATCAAACTAAAAACCTATCACACTAACATATCTGGATGTTTGTTGGAATCATCTCTGTACAGTTCTAAAAGATAACATCACTCCCAACATATTCTTTGCCTGCACAAAAACTTCAAGAATATTGTCAAGTATATAGATGGCCAAATCTTCTCTGCACCCGATTCGGAATCCGTTTATCTTATTCCCCTTCCCTCTTTCTTCTCCCATAAAAATCTTAATCTAATAACTTACTTGACTATTACACAACAACAACCAAAGGAGTAGTTGTCATATATTGTAGCCCTACCAAATGCTCTTCCATCACTATTTTCTCTCAAACTTTCCTTTGCTTGTATCTGCAGCTAATCTCACAAATGAAGACCCATCACCTTGGACAACCAAATTTGGAATTAGTTGTGGTGAGCTTTCCCTATTATGGACCCCTTGATCATAGTTAATAAAAGTAGGATTGTAATAATCCAAAAGAGCATTGTTCTTAGGTATAGGATTAGGTATAGGACTATTGTCAAGCACGGTTTGGTTATTATTCATTAATCCTTTGTCATATGAATCCTTAATACTACTTGAACCACATTGTCTAGGCTGTGTTTGGTAGAAAACCTTTGAAACCACTAATTCTCCATCTTTCTCTTCTTCATTGTTTCCAAGATGGTATTGGTGCATAACCCAATTTGTTTTCTCAGGCTTTCTTTGCCTCCCATAGTTGGTGTAGAGAACCAAGATCTTTTTGTACCCTTTCACTGCACCACCAACAAAGACTGGCCTTGTCTTGCCTGTTTTGTGCCATCTGGTCTCGCTCCCATCTTCATCAGTGTGTACCTTCCTTCGTTTCCTAGTCCCAGTGGTGTATGCCTTTGATGGTCGATGAAAGAAGTGCCGGATTTGGCCATCTTTGCTTACTCCTGCATGAACAAAATATGCATAGAAAACGGGTTGTAAACTTGGGATTAAAGTTACATTGATGCATTGATAAGAGAGTACTTGGGACATAATCAGCATAATGACACAAAAAGAAGATGCTATACGTCGTAAAAATATAGTCATGTTACTATTGAAGTTGACCAAATCAGTATTAAAATTAAAAATGAATGTTGTGGTATCAACTTAATATAGAAGATGTGATATAGGAATAATACATTTATTAAATAAACTAAATTTTACGCTGAGCGTTAACCTACTACATATCGACTGTGAACAAAATATATAACACTAAACACAGTCATAATTAATGAAAAATGTTGATGGTACTTAAATCATGAATTTAATAGAAAACTATGGAGAATATAACCAGATGGCTATAATTCTGCACCTAACATAATTATGTTTTTCTAAAGGCGATGATTGTCTCATATTAGTTTATTTCACATTATTTAAATATGAATATATATTTATAAATTGTGAACATTTTTAGATGCATGTCCACATCTAGATAGTGTGTGATGTGAGACAATATTCACTATTTTTCTAATAGTGACTTGTATTAGAACATGTGAATGAAAGCTTTCATCTCATGTGCCCTTTAATATATATATATATATATATATATATATATATATATATATTGATAACCTTGGGTGTTTGGGCCAACGTTTGGTAGATATACGCACCTCGACTAATTCCATGAGACACGTAACACCCTACTAGCCACGTGTACCACGATAAACGCAAGGCTTTATCTTGGGTAAGTGGCCTTAAGGGGACTCGAACTAGTGACCATTGGAGAGCACACCCAAGGCCGAGCAATTGAGCTACCCCTCAGGGTTATGTGCCCTTTAATATTGAAAAGAGATCTTTGGTGCCATTGCAAAGTAGGCATTTTTTTTTGGGTAAAATGTACCCAACACAAGGTTTTGCCTTGGGTAAGTGGCCTTAAGGGGACTTGAACTAGTGATCATTGGGGAGCACACTCAAGGCCGGACCAGTTGAGCTACCCCTCAGGGTTATGTGCCCTTTAATATTGAAAAGAGATCTTTGGTGCCATTGCAAAGTAGGCATTTTTTTTGGGTAAAATGTAAAAACACTAATCTTCAAAGTTGAAATTAAAAGTTCCTAAACTTTGAGAAATACCCAAATTAATCATTTTGTCTAAATTTATATCTCCCTCTTTGAGGAAAAAACATATAAAAAAAATTAAATTAAACATAATTTTTACTAAAAAAGTATTCTAAAATGAGTATTTTACCTAGTTACCATCCAATACAAACATTGGTATTACATTTCAATTCTGAAACTATAGTAGATTGGGAAGAAATTAATGCTTGCACACGGTTACATTGAAGTGAAAGGACACGAATCAGAATCATTTGTTTTAATATGTGTGCTCTATTCTATGTTTCATTAAGATGCTTTTTTTTCCTTTCTTTCTTTTTAAAATAACCAAAATTAGAAAAGAAAAAACTCCTGGTGGAATATAAAGTCAAATTCTCTTAATTGAACATAAGATTTTTATTCCGAAATACACCACTAGAAAACCTGTATACAAGTGGCAATTTGAGAATTTATGATACAAGGGCACCTTAAAGACTAAAGAGAGTAGAAGTGTAAAATGATGTCTCACTTGTATGAACAAAAATAAGAAACGGACTCTCTAACCGCAATTCGTGTTAGCAATCATAGCCAACTTAGGTTTTACTTAAAACATATTAAAATGTGTTGGTTAAGAGAGAGGTCATGTGCATGTTTTTAGTTTTTACGTTTCTTTCAAAAAGACATCTATGAATGGAGACACACCCTCTAATGGATAAGATTTTCATATTCTCATATATTATCTACATAGAGATAGACATCCATATATAAATTTAATATCTAGAAAGATAAAGAAAATGTTGGCAATCATTCTCAAGTACGTATCTTTCCTCCTTAATTCCTTTCACTATTAGCCCTATTGTCATTGCTAGAATTAACTCCAAATAGTGTAACCGTGTCTTCTACATATTTATTGTTCCCAAATCATAGAATTAAATAGATGAAAGGAACATATGCTAATTAAATAGGGCACGCAAGAATCACCTGGTAGCTTTTCTGGATGAGTATAGCAAATTCCATTCTCACCCTCAAGTGTTGGGATGAATTCATCAATAAGAGGATGAAGCTTCCGAGTATCAGACAGAACCTTTGCCTCTAAATGTTCCAGAATTTCATGGTCTGTCGGATCGAACTTCACTCCTGCTGGTAGCCCTGGTAAATCATGAATTCCCGCCTAATTCACATAAATTTGTACACAAAAAACGTAAATAATTAAAAAATAATAATAATAATCAAATAAACATAAACAAAAATTAAAATATTTTACCTGATCTTGGAAATCTATGTCGTGGCCACATGATGGGCATGTTATAGTCCGAATCTCATCGGTTTTGGGGTCGAGAACATTGCTATTTTCTTTAGGAGTGGGCGTGATTATTTGAAGAGCCCTATCATCGTCTGAGTCATTGCACCATGTCATTTCTTTGGTTTTGCTCTCATGCCCATCCCAAAACTCGATCTTTCCACTTGTTTCTTCCACTTCTTCAAAATTTAGAGAGCTCTAGCTACACCCACATAGAAGAATTAAAGAAACATAGAAGAAAAAAAACACACACCCAAAAAAAGAAACAAATAATTTTTAAAAAACTAAAAGAGAATAAATAGTAATACAAGGTGGTCACTTTTTAAAACACGTTTTCCTTATCCACCTTGTTCTTGATAATAGAGAAGGAATTTAATTCTTCCACGCTCTTCTTTTCCTCCACTCTTTACTATGATTGATTTATGTTCTTCTTAGCTCATGTGCTGCTGCTTCCTCTGCGTGTGTAAGAGAAAGAGAGAGAAAAAGAGAGGGACCGAACAAAGACTATAAAAGAAGGGAGAGAATGAGATAATCTAGAAATAGTAAAGCTTGCTTGGACGTCAAGTTTGCTTATGCTTGTGTATATACGCTTGTACGCCGCAGAATAAATTCAATTTCACTTTGTTCTGTTTGTTTTTTTCTTTTTTTAATTTTTTTTCCTCTTAAGTACCATGTGTCTAAAAAAGGGTTGGCTTATTTAATAGCTTTATTAAGAAAGTTAAACCAAATGTGAAAAAAAGGGTAGCTAGCTAGAGTGGAGATGGGGCAAGGTGATTCTTCTTAAGACGTTTCACCTCTTTAGAGAGAGAGAGTTGGGGGGGATCAGCTGCAGTGTCAACCTAGAGTATTCTCAAAGCTTTTTGTGTCAAAATTCAGACAAATACGTACAAACAAACAAACCAACAAATATGAAAATAACATGGCATATTACACCAACCTGTATATTCTTACTAATCCCTTTCTTCACGTAGACTTCTCAATGCCAAGCAAGGAATCACCTCTCTCTCTCACAGTCTCAATGTTTCTCTTTGTGCGTGTTTCTGGTTGGAGATTACAGTATAACTTTCTGTGCAATTTAAAATGCTACAAACGTACTATAGGAATTTTTTCATTTATGCGAGACAACACCTAAGCACAATGACATCACTTGTCACATGTAATGTTATTCACCGGCAAGAGTACTCAAAAACTTTTGATGAACATATATTTATTTTAAGAACAAGTTTCCAGCACCGAAATTACACTGAAAATTTCATTATCTTAAATTGAGTTGTCATTCACCTGATCACTTGAATCCAGCGTTCCTAGACTTTTTGTTTTTAAATAAGTCTACACTATTGAATTTACATCGAAAATTTCATTTTCACATGTTGACTTGTCATTTACCTCACTTTGGATCGGTGCTTCTAGATTTTTTTTTTTTTTTTTTTTTTTTTTTTTTTAAGGGTCAATGAATTTCTTTTGATATATATAAATAAAATTTGAATTCGGCTCCTTAATATGAATACACAATTTTTTTTTTATTAATTGAGATAACTAAAATTCATAAATATAATACTACAAATTAATTATAAATTAAAATCATTACATAATTAATGCATTATATTGTTCATTGCATATATTTTTGTGATTTCTTATATAAGATCCATGGAATGATCGATGTTGATAATAAATGATAATATATTTGGACATGTTGACGTGATATTTAATAGTATGATCTATACAGGCTAATGGTATTGTCGCATTCCAATTAGCTTATGCAGCACGACTACGAAATGGATTATCTAATTAATGATTAGGAGAATTTATAGTCCACAAGCGTTCTCACCGTATTTGTAATGGTTTGCAGCATCCAATGTATTTTCCATTCACTGTGTGCCACATATCACCTTGCTCTGAATCTCTCAGTCAAATCAACAAAAAACACAGGGACCCATGGATTGAGATCATGATATTGCATGTGCAATTCATTTGGCAAAAGTAAAAAGTGCACAACATTTTAAAAGTCATCATTTGGTATTGCATGGATCTGAATCCATAGGTGTCAGGGACAATGAAAGAATATAGATACTGGTTGATCATGACGTTTCTGACATTTGCAACATTTTTCTCTCATGAGTTCAAACTTTAAATTACAACTAAATTTCCATTAAATCAACAAAAACATTGGGATCTCTATGTGAAACGAAGAAAAAAAAATACAAAGAATATGGATTCGTATATTATGAAAAAGAAAAAATTATGTACATACAAATACATAACATATATGACAATTTGATTCATTTTATTTATTTTTTATTTTTTATATTCCTAATGCAAGTTTTAGAATCTGTCGTGGTGACCAAGAATCATATGAAATTTTTTTATGTCAAACCACGGACCAAAATCTTTATTTATTTATTTTTCATGTAATATAAGGAGTATAAGACTACTCTCATATGTATATGAGGAGAAATTATTCAGTCCACCGGGTGAATCACGTCATCCGTCCACCATTCTAATAATTAAATGACACTAATGATAATTAATACAGTAAGTTTTTAACCATTGGTAATTAATACAGTCAGCATTAAATCCATACTTTTAAAATGACCAATAGTTAAAAACTGACTGTATTAATTATCACACGTGTCATTTAATTATTAGAACGGTGAACGGGTGATGTGGTTCACCTGGTAGACTGAATAATTTCTCGTATACAAGACTCGGACACAATTTCAATAATCTCATATATCTATTTCTAATTCTTTATCTGTTTTCAAGATATTTTGTTATTTATTTGTCATTCAAAGCTGGCATCCGATAATTTCAGGGTAGATACAAATTTGTGACACGTCTTCTTCCTATGATTGGTAACATGGTAGCAGCAAATGCAAGTACCGACAAGAACATGATTGTAGCGGAACCACGATTTTGTCTAATTCGACAACTAAAAGCTGATTAATAATATTAATTTTTTTGTAAATTAAATTTTATAAAAGTTATCTTTTACTACTTGTATCTCTAATAATTTAAGAAAGACAATGAATCACATTAGTATAAACATATTAACATCATTTAAAAAATTCAAAATCTACAACCAAAATTACTTTGATATGTAACTATTAACAACAAAAAGTTTAATACTAACAAGAAATTGCAAAAGAAAAAATAAAGATGATATCTTTTTTGTTTTTCCCTGCGCTAAACCCAAATCAAAGAGAAAAAATAGTGATGACTGATAAAAATATGAAAATAGCCAATTTTGTGGGTCAATACATAATTACCCTTAAGATCCATTGACAACGAACGGACCGAAGAAATGTGAAGTGGGGTAATCGTGGAGAGTAGGTTGCATAACATATTGGCTTCTTTAGCAAGTCTCAAGTATTGAGCATATGTGGCCATTTTATAGTCAAGTATTCAACATCTGTGTTTTTTCTTACTTTTTCAAATGTTCCCCAAATAAAATTTTAAAGTGACGCCACAGTTTTTTTTGCAAGCAACATAATGGGAGCCAGTTTAAAATTTTGCATTGACCCAATTCTGTTTTTTGTCAACATTCGGTGGGAGCAAGTGCCCCCACTGTCGAAAAAGGATCATATACGTGAGTCTCCACTTGCTTGTGAGAGGGAAGTCATATACAGCGGATATACCAAATACCACCTCCAAATACCACCTCCCTACTGTCCGTCCATAATCATAGATTACAACATCTTGAATTGAGACACTGTTTAATAATTTTAGACGATCGAGATTAAAAATTGCTTTTTCAACTTTTATTTTAATCGTTCAAATAAAAAATGATTTTTTTAATTAAACGATCGAAATAAAAAGTTGAAAAATATTTTTAATCTCAACAGTCAAACAATTGCACGGTCCAATAGTTTTGGAATTGTTGCATACGAAATCTCCATGCATATTTCTTGTACCAGCCGACATGTCATCTAACTTCTCGAGGAAGCCACGCAACATAAAGCTTAGGCATCAAGCTTTAGAATTTAAAAGACTTTAACGTATGGTCAATGCTTTATGACTTAATTTGGTAGGTCTCAACACGTCTAAGTTTTGGCTCCATATAATTGCATCTAGAACTGTGTCTGACTCATACGCCGCGTATGTGTGTATATGTGTCTGTAAACTGGAAATCTTTTTCATTCAAGTATGTGATTTTGTCGATAAAGTAAGTGTGAATTCTGATATTGTTTTAAATAGTAAACAGGTCTTAAAAAACAAAAACAAAAACAAAGCATTTTAGCCCCGTTGGCTAAGTCACATACAATAATAATGAGTGAATAATGATTTAAAATGACAAGTGTTTAAGCTATCTTTGGATGCTAGAGTATTTCTTTATAAACCTCGTCTACTCATCTTTTATATATACGAATTAGGTATTTCTTTCTAATGGTTTGAGTTTTTTGATTGATTGGTTTAACAAGATATCATACCCTGGTTTATCTGTTTGTCGATTCACGTGTCAAACTCTTTTGCATATCTACGTATTGGAAGTGAGAGTGGATGTTTCGAGCCTTAAGTTGTCTTAATGTAGAATTTGGTATGCAAGTTTCACTTCTAATAGTTTAAGCTTTTGGATTGATATTACAAGAAACATTATTTCGAATTCATTCAAATCTGACAAAAAAAGAAGAGAGAAATATTCATATATATTTTTTTAATAAATTCAAATTTTGAAAAGCATAGATAATAAAAGAACAATTAATATGTCATCTAAGTCTTATTTAAATTCTTATTCTACCAAATAAAAAATGATTAAATGATTTTAAATTACGCAACATCATGTAAACCTTTAGAGTAATTTTTTAAAAAAAAAATGACAGTTTGAAATGGTTACGAGGAGTACTCAACGACCCATCCAACCTGACCCACTCAATCGATCTAATGTAGCCTAAAAGGTCTAGACAATTTCGACCAGATTGAGTAGTCGGCATTGGTTATAACCTTTTCAAAAAAATTGAGATTCTATCATACGTCAAAGAGTATTAGTAAAAAGGTTATAGAATCATCCGACCATAACCGTGTTGGGAATAAAACCTTATTCCTAAAACCTGTGGGATGCGAAAATAAATAACAAGTACAAGACACAAAGATTTACGTGAAAAACCCTTTTTACTTGAAGGGAAAAACTACGGGACAAACTCCGAATAAATCCACTATTATAAAAATCAATTACAATAGTTCTTCTCAAGTTAATGTCTAACTTGAGGTTCTCACCAAATACAATAATATCTCTCTAAGAATTAACACTTAACAATTCTCTAGAGGAAACCCCAAATCCCTTTTATGTATGTCTCACGGTTAAAGAAAAATCTCCCTAGTTTTTCTTTGCTCTCACACACACTCACAACACTCACTGTTTCTTCGCAATTCTCAATTGCGGATTGCTCTCTCTCAATATTGCGGCACTGGCTTCCTCACAATTGTTTCTCTCAATTGTGGCACACACACCCTCTACAAAGCCAACATAATATTCCTTATATATTATAACTCTGTTGCCTCACCTATTTGAAACCTACTTGCTCACGTTCTTCTAATTCTCATTGTAGAAGTATCCTCACGCTTGCTGACTACAAATCCAATTAGAATATGTAAATCATATGGCTTGACTACCACACTTAATGAGCCAAGTTCAATTGTGGGCTGGACCATGGTTATATTATATAAACCCCAACAAACCGATCATCCATCTGAAAAATGGAGGCATGGTCGACTTCATCCAACAAATTGGTTAACAACAAGGTAGGGAGTCTTCCTAACCCGTAAAAGTCGGTTCGGTTAACGAATTGATACCAAAGTTGTAGATTTCATTCCGTTCCGGCTGGAACAGACGGAAAATCTCGTACCGGTATGCAAACCGGTACGAGATAACCCCCCATTCCACCTCAGATCAAATTTCGGGGTGTTTCGAGTCATTTCGAGTGTTTCAATGAGTTTCGGTCATTTCAGCCAGTATGGGCATTTCGGCCGGTTTACTTTTTGGGGGATTTTTATTTTTATTTTTTTTCTCTCTCCTCTCGACTTCTTTGATCTCTCCACCTCCAGTAGCCGCCAACCAGCCCTCACTCCAGCGGTCCAGCCTCTCTCTCAACTCTAAGCTCACTGCCTCCTCACTCCAGCAAGGCCGCCGATTTCCCCCCCCCACATCTCCGACCAGCTCGCCTCCAGCTCCTCCCTCATCGTCCCATGCCGGCAATGCGCCGAATACGTCTCCATCTCCCACTGGCGTTGCTGAGCATTCTCATCTGGCTGGAAGTGTAAAGTACATAAAAAAAAGTTGCAGCTTGTGTGGGTAGGTGGGGGTAGTTGAAGCATTAAAGATGGGAAGATTTTTAAAGCAACAATGCCAAGTTTTTATTTTTGTTAGTCAAAAGAGTGTCACGTATGGAATTTTTTTTTTTTTTTTTAAGAATAGCACTAAGTTGAGAGTGCCAACTGAATGACAAATTTATCTATTTTCCTTTTAAAAATTTATATGATTCTTTAACATATATCATCATTTTTTATCCTACTCTCAAGGAAAAGTAAAATCTTACAATCCCCGATCCAATTCACGGAATCCCCTCATCGTTCCTATGGAATTCTAGATTTTAACAACCTATTAGGCAACATTTTTTTTAAAAAAGGAATATATTTTTTATTAAATAAAATTCTCTCATACCATTGAGATTTACTTAATACTTATGTTATGTAATGTGATTTTAATTAGACTTCCTTGCTTGTTATGTTATGTTATGTAATGAGATTTTATAAACCTTCTTGATGAGATATTAGTTAAGACTTTATATTATTTGATGTTATTTGTTTATAGTTGCTAATTTTATATATATATATATATATATATATATATATATATATATATATATATATATATATATATATATATATATATATATATGCGGTAAACCCGAAACGGAACGCCGGTATTGATCGGTACCGAAATATCCCATTCCAATGACCAAACCGAAACGGGTGCCGAAACGGTATCTACAACTTTAATTGATACGGAACCTGGCCCGACTTGACCGGTGAGAAGCCCCACTGGTTACTCTCCATCTCAAAGATTGAAAGAATCTTAATACCAAGTTTATGGGATTGCCAAATTATAAGGCAATTGCAAGACATATCATGCGCAAGGAATTTACAATGCATTACAAAGTCCTTAAAATAGTCATCGACTTGACCATATTAATTACTAGATGAAGTCGAAAAGAAATTTGTGACAAAGTGAGCCAATTTTTATAAGACAGCATTACATCTAAAAGATTGCGGTCCATTGCAATTGCTGTAGAAAGTAGAGTTTTAACTACTAACGATAAAAGGCTTTAATTAAAAAGTTGTTGGCGTTCACCAAAATACAGTTATAAAGTGCTTTGAAATTATTACAGTCTCATTTGATAACCAAATTGAACCAAAAAAAATGTAAGAAATAACAAAAGAGGATATTATTGAAGTTTATTTTCATGACTATTTGGTTTAAGTTACATATAGTGTAACTTTTGTCCATACTATACCAATGAATAGTTTTTAATATTTTAAACATCCTCTATTGTTTCATTATACCCTACATGCTTATAAAATAACAAAAGAATCCGTGATTGATAACTATCTCATCTATAAAATATTTAAATTTCAAGTTTGTTGATCTTGAGATATATACAATAAATGATTTTTTTGAATAGGGACACAAATTTTGGTGTGTATGTTAAGAACAAAGAGAACGTGTAATACAAGAATTTTCAAAATATTAATCTAATAAGAAGTTATTAACTGATGTACTATTAATCTAGAAAAAGAAACAGCATTTGCTGTATTCCACAGATATCATGAAAAATTGAATAGATCTTAGAGTTTTAGGATAAAAGTTTCAAAACCCAACTTTTCAAAATTGGCCTTAAAACTAATTAAGCCCCCTAAAAGCTCATTACTTTTTGGGTCCGTGACAGCTAGCTTATTAATGTGCCATGGTGAACATGCATATTGCATAGCAAATGTAAATTATGTAATCCTTCGTCAAATTATTAGGAGTCTATGCACAAAAAACCTAAGGGTGGGTTGAAGAATTATGAGTCTAGGCTTCAAATAATTGATGCATACCAACCAAATGATTTCATTTTTGATGGAGTATATTACTGATTGTTGTAGTTATGTGAACAATGCGAGTGCTTATATTCCTTTTGATGTGAACTTAGGTTTAAGCTTATAAACATGCATGTCATCTCCTAATAAATTGGGGCCACTCCTAAGGAATTTCTCTATGTAATTACCCGGTGTATGTAAGGTTGGAGACTACATTACATACACATGATAAAATAGTCAGAGATTTGAATAAGTTTGAACACCTCCTTTATCAAATAAATACCAAAGAGAACTTTAGTTAACATGTGTGAGAAGTATGGAACATTGATAAAAAAACAATTAACAGAATTCAACTAATTATCTTTTAGCGTTATTTTCATAAATGAAAAACAACCTATATGTATGAACTTTTTATCGTAAATTAGCTTTTGCTTGTTTCATAGTGAAAGAGCTTTCTACAGCGATACTCCGTATATCCAGGTTATATAGATTATAGAGAGCACAGACCATAGGCACCGAACTTGGGCTATGGCCTATGGAATGTGAACTATATATATATATATATGCTGAGCCTTGGGCAATATATGATCGATCTTCAAAAGCTCAGGGATTGACATCAGCCCAGATCACCCTAGCTTGAAAAAAGAGAGGATAATATCAGGGACAAATTAAGAAGATTACCATGTTTAGCGGCAAAAGTTAAGGGATTGAGAATTTGAGATATCGTGTAAAGTTTTTTTTTGCTGAAAAGATATCGTGTAAAGTTGCAACTTGCAAGGGATTGACATTGCACTGAAGGGTTATTATCAAAGTTATCTATTCGACCATAAAGAGGAGGAGAAATTAGAACTCAAAGGTAGACAATTTCAAAAAGACACTGAGTTTTAATCCGAATGAAATGACTTTTGTTGCATAGATTACTTTTTGAGAATGTTATGGTCAAATACAATTGACTAGTCGCATATTGATTGGCTCACATGATCCATATGGTGTGCGAAGCGCGTCAGGGTGGGGTCGAGGACAGTTGAGAAAGGAAATATATTGTCCAACGGGCAACGGTCAATCACTTCTGATCTCCTTGTCTAAGTTTACGTTGCTGGCTTAAAAAAATCGTGGAGGTTACTCTCTTTATTTTCATCCTAATTTTTTAATTGATTTACAATGTCTTCAAACTTTGAAAATGTTCAATTAACCACCTAATTTGAGAGAATTATTACAGTCCCATGTCATCTAAATTAGTGTTAATTTTGACTGAAAAGTTAATTACGTAATAAACACGTGATCCTTGGTATGTGGGTTTACAAATCACGTGTAAAAGTGTGACTTTTTATTCAACAATACTCAATTTAGATGACAGAGAGACATCGTAGCAATTCTCTTAATTTAAGGGATAAATTGTTCAATTTGAAAATTTGAAAATTTGAGAAGACATTGAAAAATATATGATTGATTAGGGTGGAAAATGGTAGTTTGTCCTAAAAATATATTATCTTACACCGCACACTACATGAGTGTGAACATATATCTACAAAATTGTGGATATTAATACCTACAAATGTCTATAAATTATAGAAATATATATATAGACACACTTAAGTAACGTGTGATGTGAGATAATATATATTTTAGTGTGAAATGGTGTGAAATAAGGTGGTTTGAGACAATTATTATCCTTCTTTAAATGTAAGACAAAAAGTAGTTTTAAATAAATATGTTAATTTTAAGTAAATGAATTAACCTTTTTTCAAATAAATCAGCTTATTTGCCGTACAACCAGACAACCAGTGGACATTCATCAAAAGGATTCTCCTTGTTTGTCTTTCGAAATGGATTTCTCTATTTATCAAGATTTAGTTGAGCTTAGTAACGTGAGCTGATAACCAAATGGGGCATTAAAATAGTTGAAAATATGTTGAAATTAGTTTGGTGGAATTATTTCGTTTGTTGGTCTATCCAACAGTAAATGGTGTGGAGTCAATCTCAACATACTCCCTCGTCCTTAGGTTATAGGCGCTCCCCAATCCACTATGGGTGGGTAGCTATTCATAATCAATTAACTACTATTTGGGTTTCCCCACACATCATATTTAAGATTTAGCTTTTTAAGATTTTGGGAATAGATATGATGTCATTTCATATCAAATCAGTTGCCATCATTTTTTTATGGAATGAAATTTTCAAAACACTCTTAAATCCTTAAAACTAAATTTTAACTATGCAAAGATATTGATAGAGTATGTGAAATAGATGCTCAAAGGTTTCAAAAACTGTAATTTGTCACGTATTTAATTTTTTTTAATTTAAATTTTAATTATTTTTTAAGAAAAGAAATTAAACATATGACATATTACATATTACAATTGATAGAGTATAAAGTAGAATACAATAAATAAAATAGATGATATTTAGTCGGTGTATAATGCTTTAAAAAGTCTGTTTTGATTTTTGATTTTTTTTTTAAATAGATTTTAACTTTAAAGCAGATATGGTTCATTTCCTTCGAAATAAAGAGGATGGTTGTCCGAAGATCCATGGCAAAAGCTTAAAGCTGTAACTACCCAATATGGAGGAATGTGAAAGGGTGAGTTGAGAGAGACTTAGGTCAGTCAAGGAGTCTTTTTCTTTTGAGTCGGTCAAGAGTTATTTTTTCATGATAAGTCCTCGGTCAAGGAGTCTTTGATAAGTCAAATATATGATTATGGTGCATAAATGGGGTTAGGTTGATGATGTTGCCAATGCTTGTACATCAAAAGAGGGAACAAGATTCTTGACGCGTAAAATGACTAATGCAAAGCAAAAAAACGATGTTAATATTTAGGTAGACCAAGCTCAATGTGTTCTTATCTTCTTTTATATTTTTTTAAATTTTTTTGGGGGGGGGAGAAGGGGTAGTTCTTTGTTTTTATTTTAATAATAATGGCATGGGGTAGTTAAGATAAAGAGAGAACAACAGAATAATAAAGACCAAACAATAGAAAAAGTTATGTGAATTCGCTTCACTTTCGTTGCCTTTATGGACTTTTTTTTTTCTTTTCCAAATATCACTTTAAGGTTTAAAATTTTAACTTGAGTGTAAATTTCATTATTAACGTGTACACATTATATGATTAAATGTGTTAGGATTTAACAAATCTCCAACTTAAAATCTAGGTGGTAAATTGTAGTAGATATGATAAACCATCATAAATCTGAGTGATGCACGAGGTAAGATAGAATTTTAAAAACTCTAGTGAAACTATTTAACTAAACAAGAAAACAATCTTTAGAAAACAATCCTACTTAACCCAATATAAAAAAGTAAAAATACAAAGCAATATTTGGTACTTTTACACGTTAAAATTTTCCCGTTTTATCAACGCTGTTGGAAGTTGGAACTTTCTTTTCACTTCCAGAACAAGTAATAGTCCAAAAAGTCCCCGCGGACTGAACACGTAGAAAGAGATTTTTTTTTTGAAATAATATTATTTTAGTATTAATTATGTAAAATAGTAATGTTCTGATATTATTTATAAGAATAGCCTCTTTTTTTAAATCGTGTTTCCATTACACGATTTTAAGAGCACAAATCGTGTCTTGATTACACGATTTCACGTTGAAATCGTGTTATCGAAACACGATTTCCATTTTTTGCCAAAATCGTGTCTTGGAGACACAATTTCAAAGTGGAATTCTAAAAATGAAAAAAAAAAAAATTTTGCTAAGCAACCACGTACCCTAAAATCGTGAGTTCAAGACACGATTTCAACATTAAAATTGTGTTTCCAAAACACGTTTTTAAAACGAGGCTATTTTACTAAATTATTTCAAAACAATAACAATTTAATAAATTAATTTTAAAACAATATTTTTTTGACAAATTCACTCCGTAGGAAAGAGCAAACCAATAGGCACCAAATTTGGGCTGAAATAATATAGCTTGGGCTGGATGATTGATCTTTTGATGCTCAGGGCGTAACATCAGCCTAGACCTGGCCCAACTTTAGCATAGTGAGAGAGAGAATGGAGATCCCCTAATAGCATGTAAGCATTATAAGAGCATTCTCAGCCCGTGATGTATAATGCATTTTTTGCTACAATAGATGGTACTGTAGCAAAAAAACACAAAAATCAGGCTCACAACCGGTCCTCTATTCTGAGAATTTTTTTACAAAATGCTACAGTGCACATGTAAAGATACATGACACTGTAGCGTTGTGTAAATATTAAATCTCATTTTTTTATTATGTTCCTCTCTCCTCCAGAGTTTTAAAAAAAAAAACTTTTTCTCTCTCTGCTCCTTCTCATTCTCGCCATGGCACCACCGCATCTCTGCTGCTTCTCACTTTCGCACGGCTCCAGCCCCGCCCTTCTCTCTCGCACGACTCCAGGTGGTGGTGGTTATGGTGGGTTTGCGGTGAGTTTGGGTTTGGGCGAATGGTGATGATGTTCGCAGCGGCCGGTGGTGATGTTGTTCGCGGCAGGTGTGGGTGTGGGTGTGTTGGTGCTGGTGGTTTTGTTGCGATTTGGATCCAGTGTGGGTGGGTTTGTGTTGCCGTGGGTTTGGGTTTGGGTTTGGGCGAAATGGTGATGATGTTCGCGGCGGGTGTGGGTGTGGGTGTGTTGGTGCTGGTGGTTTTGTTGCGATTTGGATCCGGTGTGGGTGGGTTTGTGTTGCCGTGGGTTTGGGTTTGGGCGAAATGGTGATGATGTTCATGGTGGGTGTGGGTGTGGGAGGTTGGTGTTGCCGTGGGTTGGTTGTATGATTGGAGTGTTGAAAAAAAAATATAAAAAAAGAATAAAAAAAGAATTTTTATTTTATAATATTTTAATATGAAGAATTGTAAAATAGAGAATGAGATGTGTGGTGTTTTGTAAAAGTGGGTAGCTAAACTAAAAAAGTGGCTTTTTGAAGATGTAAAATAGACAACGGGTCCAAAATGGGTTAGGAATGCTCTAAGGGCCTACTAATTGTGAATACTCACCTAGCTATAAGATTTAGTCTTGTCTATATCGACTACTATGAGAGAAGGGTATAACTATAAAGAAATGGAGAAGATTACCTTTTAAAGGAAAAAATAAAATCCAATATTTGAGATTATTAATCTTTCAATCCCATCTATTAATGCTTATACTTTATTTTTTCTGAATTAAAAGAGGTGATGGTCATGGGAGGGGGAGACAATGATCATAACAACTCCTATGCCTATTAAGTAACAAATACATAAATGTTTAAAATTGAGTTTGAATCATATCCTTGGCTATTTAGTTAGTTTATCGTTGGTTTCTTTTTCATTTTGTATGCTTCTTTCTTTTCTTTCTTTTTTCTTTTAAGGATTCTTTTTGAATACCAATAGAAATACGATCAAAGAGAAGGGGGACACCATTGGACCAAAGGCTATTGTAATGGATTGCAATTTGCAAGATTATACTCCAATTGTTCCAAGATATTAGAATGGAGCACAATTTCAATGAAAGCAACATACAGTCTTGCAAAAAGAGGATGTAACAAAGTAGAACCCTTTGTAATTCATTTTGATCACCCTGCGAATGTGGATTGTATTTTAATTTTGGATAACTTGGATGTAATTGATACTCATCTAGTTAATGAATGAATCATCCCTTTTCTACAAAGAAAAGAAAGAGAAAAAAATATTATATTTCCTCCATGGTGAAGGCCACATGACAAAACTCGAAAGTCCCGCAACAATATATACCTATTGAATAAACATAATACTAAAGTGAAATCACTAATAGCTCAATCACTTTCTCATCATAATGTAACATGGGTCACCTACAAGTAAATCTAAACGACTATCATGAAAAGTTTGCTTTTTAACTTTTCATCTAGTATGATCAAATAAAAATAATAATTTGCAACTTTGTAATTATCATGAAATTAAAGTTAAGAAACTAAATTATCATATCAGTCTTTGAGAACTATTCCACAGGGTACAATACAGATTCGGATCCTAATATTAAGCATCAAGGAAACATTATTTTTTCTGGCGTTTGCCGAAAAGACAGACAGGGAAAAAAAAAAAGTTTTTGCAGGCATATAATTGTACATTATATTCATATGATGTTTAATCAAATGAGGGAGCTATGACAAGACAGAAAGACCTACACAAATAAGAGGGTAATATAATATAATAAAAAATAAAAAAAGGAATGGGTACCTTTCACCATAAAGAGATCTTCATCATGCAATCTACATGAAAATTCACCGTCCAAAGGACGAGAAATTATTGCTGTGTACAACTGAGGAGAGTCCTCTCTCCCTCTCACATCTGGTGTGTGTGCACACCTTTGAATTTCAACAGTTCCCTCGAATACTTATCAAAAAAGGGCCAAACTCTAAAATGTCGCAAATTGTTTCAAACCCACAAGAATTGAATCACTATAATAGCATTTGATCAAAGTTAAATACTCCAAATATTCCTATTTCTTTATTTTCATAATAAACTTCTCATAAAAACTAATAGCAGCAACCTGTTTAGGCCACAAATACTTGGCACCTTCGGTAACTAAAAAAGGCGCCAATTAATAAAAATATATCACAGAATTGTTCAAATCGGTACCGTGTCAATGTCGTATTATTTTGGAGAGACCCGTGATTTAAAGACATAACTCCATCTCCAAATTGTTCAAAATTGTTGAAGGCCTGCTCTTCCTAGAGTTACCAACACAAGCTGAAGCAACTTTAGCCATTCTAACAAGAGGCTCCACATCAGAAATTACAAGTCTTGGGTCCAATACTTCACAAAACCACATTGCCTTAATCAATGGCAATACCCACTTAACGAGCAACCCTTCTTCACTTCCTCTCCCACTCAAAAGTTCTAACAAAAGCACCCCAAATCCATATACATCACTTTCCTTGCAAGCTCCACCAACTCTGCCACTCCAATACTCATCATCCACATATCCTATTAGACCTTTCTTCTCTTGGGGTGCCAAAAAAGATAGCCCATAATCACAAACTCTAGCACAAATTTCACATCTATTAAAATATTTGAGGCCTTGATACAACCATGGACTATATTTGGTGCCATGCCTTCATGCAAGTACTCTAGCCCTCTGGCAGCCCCAGCTGCAATCCTCAAACGGTTGCTCCAATCCAATAGAGAAATTCCATCTCGGTTTTGATGTAAATAGAAATCCAAACTCACCATGCCAACAAACTCCATTACTATAAGTCTCTCACCCGGAGCTTCCGAAAAGCCTATAATTGACACTATATGGAGGTGTTGGGCTAAAGATAGTGTTTGATCACCGTTGAAAACCCAAATCCTGGATTACTCAATACAAGCCGAGGATGAATTCGCTTAACAGCTGCAACTTCTTCTTTAAGTATGGCAGCATAAACAGTTCCTAGGCGGCCCTGGCCGACAATTCTGCGGTGGTTGAAGCCATCAGTGGCAGCATCAATATCTGTTAATGTGTATGCACAAGCACAAAGCTTGATAGGCAGTGTTTCTTCTGATTCAACAGGTTTCTTCTTGCATAGATAATAGATGAGAAGACCAAGAAGTTTGAGAGAGATGGATACGCTAAACGCGAAAAATAAATAAGCAATATGCTCAGTGTGGCTCATTTTTATTGTCTTTGCAGGGTTTGATGAGGGCTTAGAATTTGAATAGAGGAAGAGCTGGTTATGATATATAATATAGCTAGTGTTGGAATGAGCTTATATATGGGATTGAAAGCTGGTAATAAGTACCCAAAGTCACCCTATGATATTAGTACTTCGCAACTCCTACACTATTACACTACCTAATGAACATTAATACATATCCACGACTCAAACTATGTATATATTATAGATATTGATGTCCATTTTTTTTTAATGATATGAAAAGTGGTGTGAATCTGTCATTGCTTAAGAAAAAAATTGTTGGTATGAAAATTGGAGTGAATTGATGAGAAAGTTGGATTTCACTAGTATCTATATAATGACCTAATACTAATAAGTATTTTAATCTATATTATAATTCCTTTGCTTGATTATGCTTAGCTCTTCATTATGATTTGATTTCCTCACTTTCTGTGAACCGGAGATACCTTGTCAAGGATTGAGAGGATGAAATATCTGTATTTGTTTATTAAGTAGGTGATTGCTTTGTTCGATCACCTTTTCACTTGGGGCATTAGCTAATATATTTGTCTTGTATAAAAATTGAGTACATATGGAAAGATTAATAAGCTGCGAAGTGAAGTTTTGTGTAACTATTTAGGAAATGACCAGTTTAGCATTTTAGTTATTAACATATGCTGCAAAGTCTATTTTGTGGTTAGTCCTGGAGACTTTCTTAATCGAACACGAATCAAAGACCTCAATCCAAAAAGGCAAAAACAATTCCAATTCGGTCACATAATGACCGACTTATCAAGGAGTGGTATATATGGTGCATGGTAATTGATAATTCAAGTGACACGTTGATTCCTACTGGTTAGACCTAATGAATTCTTAACGATTTATTAGTACACAATTTAAAACTATTACTATGATTAAGACGACAAATCTTGTTGTGTTAAATTTATAATTATTTTAATAAATAGTCACCGTTTCTAAAACACTGACCTCTCCTCCATAGCCAAAGGCCACCTGACAAAACACGAAAGTCCAGCAACAATACCTATCGAATGAATGGAGTGCATTATCACTTGGGTATTAAGCCCAGTACTAATTCTTTCTTCTAAAAAGTCTCACATCTTTTATGAAGACGTGAATTCAATTCTCTGGATCTCAAAATATACAGGCATGCCCAATTCTTGTGTGAAAAAACGCAAGGGAATGAAAAAATCGTCCAAGACAACTTTAATGAGCAGTACGTGTGATGCATTCAACAGAAATTATGTATCTTACATTTTTATAACTTAAATAACAAATTACTTTTACAGAACAAATGTGATTCTGCTTGCCAGTGTTGCCACATTTAAAAAAAAAAAAAAGGTATTTGTTGTCTTTCAAACAGCATGCCTTAGTAAAATTTTAAAAAATCGATCCAGTGAAACTAAACAAGAAAGTAGTCTGTAGTCTGTAGACAGAAATCTTAACAACCCCAAAATAAAGATTAAAATACAAAGCAATATTTGGTACTTTTACACGTTAAAATTTCCCCCTTTTATATCAATGCAGTTGGAATTTTCTTTTCACTTCCTGAACAAGTCCTCCAGTCCAAAAAGTTCCAGCGGGCTGAACACGTAGAAAGAGCCATGGCACCGAATTTGGGCTGCAGTCCATGGGCTTGAGCTGAAATAGTTTAGCTTGGGCTGAACGATTGATCTTCTGAAGCTCAGGGTTTGACATCAGCCCAGACCATACTGGCCCAACTTTAGCATGGAGAGAGAATGGATGTCCCTTACTGTGTAAAGCATTAACGGCCTACTAATTTTAATTACTTTTTTTTTTTTTTTTTTGATAACTTACTCATTTTAATTACTTACTGCTTAATAATGAACTCTCTTATATACCGATTACTATGAGAGAAGGGTATTAATTCATTAAAAAAAAAAAGGGGGAAAATATGGTCTCACACCACCAAGGTGTATTGTGGACAATCAATGTAACAATGTTTACAAATGTTCACGATTTATGAATAGATATCCATACTTAGGTGGTGTGTAAAGTGGTATGAAATAAAATGATGTAAGACAACGATTACCCATAAAGACAATTATGGTCTTATGTGGATGTGAACAAAAGAAATTCCAATCTTTGAGATTATTTTTTCAATAGCATCCATTAATGCTTTTACATAAATGTTTTTATTTTTGGCTAAATAGAAAGAGGTTGATGGGATGGGAGACCATAATAACTCTTCTACTGCTTGAGTTACAAGTACATAAATGTTTAAAATTGAGTATAAATTATAAAATATAGGTTAAACATATTTAGTCCTCAACCTTTTTCTTTATTTGAAATTAGTCATTATATTTTAAAATGTTTCAAAAAGTTCCTACCGTCACTTGATGGATGGAAGCAAACAAAATTCATGAAATCAAAATCACTTTGATGAAGTGGAGCCTATGACATGGGATGAATTTTATTTACCACATTAGCATTTCCCATCCATCAGATAACAATAAAGATCTTTTGAAACATTTTTAAAAGTATAGGAACTAAAATGAAATATTTTAAAATATAAGGATGATTTTGAAACAAAAGCCAAAAGTTGAAAACCAACTATGCAAAACTTAACATGAAATATCCATATCCTTTGGTTTGACTATTAGTTAGTTTACTCTTCTTTTCTTTTTCATTTGCTACATGCTTTAACCTAAAATACATATATATGCAACAAAGTTGGTTGTGTGGTTTGCCATGGAGACCATCTAAATCAAATAGGAGTCCATGACCTCAATTCAAACACAAATTTGTTTTTGGTCACCTAATGACCAACTAATAAAGGGGTGGCATGGTGCATGGTAATTCAAGCCATACGCGTTAACCAATTGGTAATTCTGATACCAATTTGTTGCGGTAAAAGAGTATTTGTATAGCACTCTGATTACCACAAAATACACAAATATTTTCTTGATGAATCCCCAACTCTTCAATCAAATCATGTAGCCAAATAGCCTCTTTGATGACTTATGTCACAACCATGTATTCAACCTCAATAGTTGACAATGCAACATTGGACTAAAATGTCGACCTCCAACTCACCAATGCTTCAACAGACGTAAATAAGTAGCCCATAGTAGAATGACGTTTATCTATATCACCAACATAGTCTTAATTAACATAACTAACTAATGTTGAAGATTTTGAGAAGATCATAAAAAATGATGTGACTTTGAGACGTGATAACATTATCTTTAGGGTGATAATTGCTCCCACTCTAAACGAGTTTTTGCTACCGGGTTAAGGCAATTCACCTCCAGGATACAACAAAGTCACCAATTACAGAAAAGCAAATTTCGGTAATCCCTTAAAGAGTATTCAAAACGAAACTGTGTATTTGACAGTTAATTAGGCTTCTTAATTTATAATCATTAATTGGCACTGTTCCAGAACAATATAATTGTTCAAAACAATTAAAATAACTGCCATAAATAGTTATTTCTATAAACAGAAATAACTTCTATGGGTTATGATCCAGTGCATCTTAATTAATTTAAATAAGTGACAAGTGTACCAAAAAGCGCCATGCGCGTGTGCGAATAGTAAAGCCACATGTCCATAACTCCACTTTATTCATTTAAAGTGTTGGTGTGTGTACCACCTTATAAACACTTTCAAGACTTTGTATCTTTTCAATGTGGGACAAGTGCATGAGCTCCCACTTCTATATCACTATAAACTACCATTTTACAACAACTAAGAGTCTTCTAGCATAATCATAGACTTCTTATGAGTAGCTCGTAGTAGAGTGATGTTTATCTAGATCAACATGCACAACTAAGTGTATTCCAGTAAAATATAGTCACCAAATTTCTTCAAATAAATCATAACAAACCAAAAAGCAAAGAAGGGAGGGAGCAGATCTGCGATAGGGTGGGAGGAGGTGTGCGACGCAAAGGGTGGGGTTCGATCTGTGATGCGGAGGGACGGTGATCTATGACAAGGTTGAGGTGTGCAATGCGGTGGCTGGGTCGATAATGGTTGGCTAGGCGGGGGTGAGCAAGAAGAAAGAGAGAAGAGTAAGGGGGTTATGTGTGAGAAATAAAGAAGAGTGGGGCTTGTGCAAGGAGAGGAATATATGTGGGTGAATTAAGGAAAATGTTTTACAAAAAAAAATTGGGGGTAAAACATTTAGCAATTTCTTTAATTATGTTTTTCAGTCAACCAAAAATATTTTCAGTTTAACAAAGATTTTTACAACGAAACAAACACTCGAACATGTTAAAAATGTTTTCCAAAAAAACATTTTATAATGAAATAGACGGAACTAAATTTATAATTCTTTTATTAAGTAGTAACAATTGTTAAAAGACTTGCCTCTCCTCCATTTTCAAACGTCACCGAACACAAAACACGAAATTACACCAACAATACCTAACAAATAAACGAAATGCATTAAAAGGTGAAAACACCAATAGCACTCAATCAATAACCCATCAAAATGAATGTGGATCCCCTACAGGTTAATAGTATACATCATGAAAACATTATTTTTTCTAGCCTTTGGCTAATAGACAAAAAATAAATAGGAAAAAAAAATTCCTTTGCAGCCATATAATTGTACAATTATGATATTCACATGATCTTCAACCAGCTGATGAAGCAATGACAAGCCAAAAAGAGCTACACAAAATAAGAGGGTGAATTAAAAAAAAAAAAAGGTCCCTTTCATCACAAAGAGATCTTCCACACGCAATCAAAGATGAAAATTCACCGGCCCAAAGACAAAGGCACCGTCCCATCTTTGAATCAACTGTTCCCTCGAATACTTCTCAAACAGGGGCGAAAGTCGAAACTCTAAAATGTAGCAAGCTGTTTCAAACGCACAAGAATTCAAAAACAATGACAGAATCTGATCAAAGTCAAATACTCCAAATTTCCAAATCTTTCATTTGCATAAAAAATTCTCATAAAAGACTAGTAGCAGCAACCTTTTTAGACCATAAATACTTGGCACCTTCGGTTAACTAAAAGAATCACCAATGAATTAAAATATATCACAGAATTGTTCAAAATTGGTACCGTGTCATTGGCGTATTATTTTGGAGAGACCCTTGATTCAAAGAGATAACTCCATCTCCAAATTGTTCAAAATTGTTGCCACTTGACTAATAGAAGGCCTGCTCTTCCTAGAATTACCAACACAAGCTGAAGCAACTTTAGCCATTCTAACAAGAGGCTTCACATCAGAAAATACAAGTCTTGGGTCAAAAACTTCACCAAACCTCATTGCCTTGATCAATGGCAATGCCCACTTAACAAGCAACCCTTCTTCACTTCCTCTCCCACTCAAAAGTTCTAACAAAAGCACCCCAAATCCATAAACATCACTTTCCTTGCAAGCTCCACCAACTCTGCCACTCCAATACTCATCATCCACATACCCTATTAGGCCTTTCTTCTCTTGAGGTGCCAAAAAAGATAGCCCATAATCACAAACTCTAGCACAAAATTTCACATCTATTAAAATATTTGAGGCCTTGATACAACCATGGACTATATTTGGTGCCATGCCTTCATGCAAGTACTCTAGCCCTCTGGCAGCCCCAGCTGCAATCCTCAAACGGTTGCTCCAATCCAATAGAGAAATCCCATCTGGGTTTTGATGTAAATAGAAATCCAAACTCACCATGCCAACAAACTCCGTTACAATAATTCTCTCACCAGGGGCTTCCGAAAAGCCTATAATTGACACTATATGGGGGTGTTGAGCTAAAGATAACGCTTTGATCACCATTGAAAACCCAAATCCTGCATTACTCAACACAAGCCGTGGATGAATCCGCTTAACAGCTACAAGTTGTTCTTCAAGTATGGCTGCATAAACAGTTCCTAGGCGGCCCTGGCCAACAATTCTGCGGTGGTTGAATCCATCAGTGGCAGCATCAATATCTGTTAATGTGTATGCACGGGCACAAAGCTTGACAGGAAGTGTTTCTTCTGATTGAACAGGCTTCTTTTTGCATAGATAATAGAGGACAGAACCAAGAGCAATGAAAGAAATGGATAGGCTAACCATGACAAAGTAATAAGCAACATGCTCAGTGTGGCTCATTTTTATTGTCTTTGCAGGGTTTGATTTGGGCTTAGAATTTGAATAGAGGAAGAGCTGGTCATGATATATAATAAAGTGTTGGAATGAGCTTATATATAAGATAGAAAGCTGGATGAGTATATAAGTAGGAAAAAAAAGTTGTCTGTTTGAAAATTGGGGTGGATTGGTGAGAAAGTTGGAATATTTCACTAGTTCTATTTATGTTTGCTCATGGTTGGCGGACTTACTTTATCAAAGTAAAAGTGTTTAATGTGATATGTCGTTATAGAAAATCTTGGACAATTTAGGTGTAATATGACGTATGACTAATAAATATTTTAATCCATATTTTAATCTCTGTTGCTTGGTCACGCTTAGGTAGTTCTTCATTATGATTGGATTTCCTCACTTTCTGTGAACAAGGGTTACCTTGTCAAGGATTGAGAGGATGAGATATCTGTATTTGTATAATAAGTAGGTGATTGATATGTTCACCTTTTCACTTGGGGGATTAACTACTATATTTGTCCTGTATGACAATGTACATAATGGAAAGATTAAGCAAATAAAGTCATCGAGTACAAGTGAAGTTGGGTATGGCTAAATATTAGGAAATTACCTGTTTAGCATTTTAGTTATAACAACCATTGTGTAAACTTATCGAGCTCACCTACAAATGTCTTACTTTTTTTTCTTTTCTTTTTTTTCTTTTTAATGAACATGTTGATTTTATTAAACAAAGAACAAGCTTACAAGCAAGGACACAGTTTCAGAACTGCAGACACAAGGTCACACAATACACCAGTAGTACTGTAGTACAAAGTGGTTTTCACCTCCTTTGGGTTGGTTCAAATTGAATACGGATGGTTCATCTTTGGGTAATCCAGGTTTGGCAGGGGGTGGGGGAGTCATCCGTAATCATTTAGGTGATTGGGTGGGTGGTTTTTCTCGGGCTATTGGGGTCACAACTAGTGTTCAGGCCGAATTAAGGGCTCTCAAAGATGGTTTAAATCTAGCCATTGATCTTGGGATTCTTAACCTTGAGATTGAAATGAATTCTTTAGTTGCAGTTGAGTGTGTTAACTCCATTTCTATCCCTAATGTATTTTTTAGTACTATTGTGACTGATTGCAGGTCCTTAATGGAGAGAATTGAGTATTGCTCTCTCAAGCACATTTTCAGGGAAGCAAATGGTTGTGCTGATTTACTTGCAAAAGCTGGCTGCGACCAGAATCAGGATTTTATTTCTTTTTGCCCCAACGTTGAGTATCGAATTCTCCGTTTGATTAGCATTAGCTCGTAATTTATATATTTCCTTTTAACCAAAAAAAAAAAAGGTACCGTAGTACAAACAAAGCAATAGTTAAATTGCACACTCCTAATAACTACTTTTACTACTTTACCATCTCCATGGTAAAACTTACATTACTTCTCACTTATCAGGCTTTTTGTTGAGGAATTCTCCCATTACAACATAGAACTCTATTCATTTTTGAATTACAGTAACTTCCTTTGACCTCCACACGAGAGCTCTAACATCCCTTTTATAGACAATTAAACTCTTCTCCATTTTGACTTGGCCTCCATGAATTCTTGCATTTCTTTGAACCTAAACATAGTGTTAGTGTTTGTTCCAAACACTTTAGCCTCTTCCTTTGAATCTCATATTGATTAAGAATGTGCTTCTATTTGAGTTTATATACTTTTGTGGACTTCCCTTGGTATCTTTAGATATGGGATCTAACTTGGACTTGGGCCTTATCATTTTCATATATGTGTGTCCTACCCCGTTTTGTGTGTATGAATTCAGTTCAATTTTACTTTGGCCTACTCACTTTTCCATCTTTTACAGACTTCACACTTGTGGGCTTAATTAGCCGTTTATAACCATTGGGCATGTTGGTATTCAACACATTACTCGAATAGACTATTCGACATCCTTGTTCTTGGTTTTCTTGAACATGTCTTTTTTCATATTGTGTTCTTCGGGTCTCTTAAACAAGAACAAAGAAATTTCTCTCTCGAGTGCTAAGGAAAGACATAGTTTTTAGAAGATTATTCTTGAACCTTTGTGTGTGGAAGTACTTCCAAACAAATGAATATGCTATAGTCTAATTCTTGGGGTTGTTCAATCAAAGAACCATTTCACACCGAGTTTTAATTCAGGTGATACAAATCAACTTTTAAGGACAACCTTTTGCGTGATTCTATAACTTGATGAGATTGTTCCTAAATCCTAACGCATTGCCCAAAATCAAATACATGGTAGCACCCAAGTTAGTAACTTTTGTTTTTTAAAAAATGCCGTCAAAATTTCAAAGTATTATAATAAAATTATAATGAAGCTAGTTATAGAATCATAGTACATTGCCCCAAGTTAGTGACTTTTGTTTATATATGCATTCTCAGAAAAATATGTTCAAACCATAGTAGATGGTAGCGCCCCAAGCTAACTTGGAAAGATTTTTTTTTTTTCACATCTTGCCTCATAGGTTCTTTGTTCCCCAATCCAATACTCCTTCCCATCATAACTTCGACTTGCTTATGAGATAGCAACACAAAACCTCCTTCCAAATGCTCATAGTTATTTTTGCTCTTGAAGCAACCCTTGTAATAAATACAAGCTTAGTCACCATTGTATCCCCACTAAAGCAGCCTATCCTGAGTAGCCCATCTATTTCTGATTGCTAACCTGCCAATAAAAGCATGTCCAGGAATAGCAATAGAGAACCAAATTAACTTCCACAAATTTACCTCAGGATGCTTGGATCTAATTTCATTCCAAGTTTGTGTGCAATTATATTTACCTGATTTGAAGGAGATCAAATTGGCCTGATTCTTCTTTCCTAACTTACTCAGAGAGAGCTTGCTTTGAATTGGTACTAAAGCATCTACTTGTAAGTTTCTAAATCCAACTTTTTCCTTCACCTAAGTACTCTCTTGAGGAAGATTTACAAGCCACTAACTGTGTGAATTAGTATGGTGGAATGAACATCAATAACAATTTGGACCAACATAATTATATAAAAATCATTGTACAGAAAGCACCTGAGTCTGAGTGTAGTCGGTACTAGTTACTAGTATGCATGGTTTGACACATATAGAAAATGATTTTCTTGGTAAACTTTGTTGCAAGAAGTATTCTTTACCGTTAAAACAATTTTGACCAATTCTAGACACAGGATTATCTCAGTGACTTTTTGTTCTAGTGTACAGCGCATGTTAAAAGGATTCTTGCAACAAATCTTAAATCTGAGTTCGATTGACAAAGATAAATTAATAAAATCAACAACAAAAAAATGACCAATTTGAGTCCATCAAGAGTTCAGGAAAAGTCCAGAAGGAAAGCAAAGCGTAATTGGGTTGATTTAATGGGTTCAGTTCACATTGCCGTGCACAACAGTTTAAAGATGGATTTCAATTCACGTCCACTACATACCTTGCGACAATGAAATATCATAAATTATGCAAAAAGTTCAATTAAAAAGACAAACAAATAGATGAAAGTCGGGCTACGCAATTGCCATATACTTGTCATATGTCTCTATATACAATTATACGTCACTAAGTTACTAACCTACGCTATCACCATATACTTGTCATATGGTGAGGATATTCCTAGTCACCATTATAAGTTATTAACCACAGTATAAGGTGAGGATAGCGCCTCTATGAACAAGTTCTAGAATAGGGCTGTAAGCTTACAAGTGTCTAAATTATTTTGGGAGTTAGAATACTTGTTTTGGAGTGAGTTTGGGACATTTATCTTCTTCTTCTTCTTTCTTTCTCAGTAGTAATTTATACTATAATGTAAAATCAAAACTTTTTTAACTTTTTATTTTTTTTGTCGACTTTATAAAATTTTGACATCACATTTTCAGTTCTCACATGTCATTTATATTTTTTCATTACTTTTTAACCCTTTACTGAATCTTTTTTCCTAGCCCAACTCACTTCTTTCTCACACAGACACGATTATTTCTCTCTCTGCTCTGCGTCTATTTTCCTCTTCTTGCTCTGCGTCTATTTTCTTTATCTTTCTCAACCTCTCTTTGCTCTGCCTCTATGGGTCTTTCTTTCCAACCTCCCAGCTATTTCACTCCAAATCTGCCTCTCTATGCAATTTCACCCCAAATCTTCCTCTTCGAACTCCCCTTCTCTCAGACTTTCTCTGTCTTGACCTGAACCTTGAAGATTGAGAAGGAACTGAAGGAAATTGTCCATTAAATCGGAGGAGATGGGGAAAGATTTCTCGGCCACGAGGGTTCCAATCAGGTACAAAAAATGAAATCCCTTGATGTCCTTCACTACTCCGCTCACTGTGCACTCAGTCGTCCCTTGAATAGCATTTATGGCATTACTTACAAAGAAAGATATAGATGAGGTCCTGAGGGTTGGATCGGCTGTCTTTGACAAAATCAGAAAAATGAAATTTTGTCTGTGTGTTGTCTCTGTGAGAGAGTTCAGTTTTTATTTTATTTTATTTTATTTTTTTGGGTATGAGATAAAGATTAGAGAGAACTTCAAAATGAAGGTTTTGGAATGGGATTTACAATTACACACGGAGAGTAACAGGAATGGAGGATTTTTTGTTCTTGACATATTTGTCCTTGGAATTCTGGAGATAACCCCGTGAGGCCGTGAGTGACTATGGATGTAAAATTTGTTACATATTGACTACTATTTACTCTGTTTTAAATCATATGACATTTTACTCAATAAAAAAAAATTTTAAAAAAAAATCATATTCTTTGACCGAAACAAAATAAAACTCTACCACTTATATGTATTAATCAATTTTTGTCTAATTTTATCTATTAATGCCAACATTAATACTAGAATATAACTAAAACTCTATTTTTTAATATCTATTATTAGTGCGACCATCTTTGATACTAAAATATAACTAAAATTCTATTTTTTTAATATCTATTAATCCACTTTTAGGTGTAATTTGATCTTTTAATGTGACTTAGACTTTAAATAAAACTCTACTATCTATTAATCCACCTTTGTTTGCTAAATGGAAAACTTAAAATTGATTAAAAAAAATGGCCTATCAAGAAATATTATTAAGACTATAACTCTGCTTATAGACATGACCTATCAAAATATAATACGAAGACTGTTTAAAAAAAAAAAATGAAGCAAATTTCGTAGAGATATTCATTCGAATTCTAAATTTTTTTTTGAGTGATTTTTATATCATATTAGTAATATTCTGTGCATCGCACAGGTTTGCGACTAGTTAAAATTAAATCTGAAGTAACTCTGAATGGATTACAAGTTCTACATAGTTTGGAACATCCTCCAACCAAACTAAAAAATCTTCCTGTAAATCTAAAGCCCGATGGGCTAACATATGAGTTACGCAATTACCATCTCTTTTAACATGAGAGAAAGAAATCCTCTGAAATACACCAAGCATTTATCTATTCCTAGTATCTCATCAATCCCTTAGCTTAGGGGAGGGAGAGAGAGAGAGAGAGAGAGGAAAAAAAAAAGGGTCATGTGAGATGCACAACTAAATGGGAATTGAATTTCGTTCCACGGGCGGTTTGCTATAATATTTGGTTGTGATTTTGAACATGATGTCAAACACATTTTATATCATTTGATTATTAAAAAAAAAAAAAACACTTTTTGTTTAGTTATAATTTGTCTCGCGAAAGAAAAACCTTGGTTCCGCGACCGCACCTTATAATTAAGGCTAGTGAATATTCTTGAGATTAAATGCTTATGTAAATGATTTTTTTTTTTTTTTTACTACTAAAAGGTCTGCTAGTTTTAGACAAAAAGGAAAGTGAAAATTATAACAAAAAACTTGTATAAAACAAAAAGAATAACCAAAAGATTACACTAAATCGCGGCCATGCATACGGATCAAATGCAAATTCATTACCAATCGGCAATCACAATAATCGAGATGGATAAATTACACCCATCTTACTAGGTTTTACAAAATAACACTTACAATTATACTCAAACTATGAATGAAAATAGAACTTCCTCTTTATTTAGGTTAGTTGTAAACCTAATAAATTAGTTCTATTCTGATGACGCCATTAGTAACATGAATAAAATATTACTCTTTTTAAAAAGAATTCTCAGGTGAACTTGCTTTTCTCTTAACTATGGTTACAAATAATCATTGAGCAAACAAACCATTCTACTCCTTTTGTCTGAAACATAGGGAACCATGCTTTTAAAAAAATAATAATAATAACTTAAAAAGTGTAATTTGCATTTTAGTCAAATTAAAAGTTTTTGACAATCTTAAAGTAAAGTCAAATGGTGTTTGGCTAAACTGTCATTTCCACAACAACAAAATTGGAGAAGGGTGTTGCTCCTAAAGCCTTAACCGAAAATGGGCTCCAAAAGGCCCATTATTAGTTGTACTATGTCCCAGAATTAAACATGGCAATGTTATTATGTAGAGTAATACAAGAAAATTGAATTTCAAGTTTGGGACTGGGCCCAAGTCAGCTCAATCCATTTGTTCACGACAAAACACACAGACAACTCACACAAAAGAGATGATTATGGGAAATATGTTCAGTCCAATAAAAGGTACTGAGCAGGAAAAAAATAAAACAAAAACAGAAGATAGAGTGTTGTGAAGTTCCAGTATGGAAAATGTCAGTGCCACTGGCTAGGGCCATTGCTGTGCTGGTACAGTTCTCTCTATGTGGGAATTTTATACTCTAGTATTCTAATGTACTTCTAGTGGGCTCAACTTCGAGTTTTTTAATTTTGAGTTGGAATTGGTTTTCCACTGGCAAATAGATAGGTCCCTTATTGACGTATTTACAGGGCCACCCAGTGATGCCCATCGTTTTGTATTCCTAATGTAAATGAAAAAGAGTTTGTTTTCGGGAAGAAAAATAAAATGTTTAAAATGTTTAAGTATTTATATATATAATTAAATCTAATTTTAAAAAAGAATATTGATAAAATATAAGGTGAGGGGGAGAATTTGAAAAACCCAAGTGGAGCCATGGCCCCCCACCCCTCCCATCGCCCCTACCTACATAAAAGTCTGGTAGCTCTGAGTCCACTCATGGACGTATAGTTATCAGGGCTACACAACATGAGTGTGCCATCAATCAATGTCTTCATCTTATAGCATTCAAACTTAACTAAATGTTAATTCTAGATTTGTAATTAAAGAAAGTACGCTCGGTGTTTGTTATAGGCACTTCATGTATATTAGATTTTTTTTTTTTATGAAAAAAAAAAATAACTTATGGTGTGTTCATAACCCCCGACCCACCTAAACCAGACTTGCACATGGCGTGAGACCACCTACGCAATAGTAAGACATACAAGGTGAGAGGTTTAACTCGGCTTCCTACCACTAAGTCATCACCAAGAGTGGTCCTATATATTATATTTAACAAACGATGAGGTAGAAATTATATGCACATCAAGTAATTAAATTTATTTAATTTTTTTTTTTAAAAAATACTGGTTTATTGTAACAATAAGTTTAAGGACAACATTGTTTACCAACTTTTTTTTTTTTTACAATGTTGAGATAACATGTTTTAATATGTGGGACAAGTTCAAAGTTGTAAGAAGCTATATGACATTATCACCAGCTATATGCAATTTTTTTAAAAGAATAGAAGTGCCTCTCGTACCTCAGCCGCTTTGAAGTCCTGCAGTAAATAATCCATAGCGGTAATATAATTTATCTTAAAATCTTAAGGAGTAAGGAGGCCAATAAGTAAATTAACATCTACTCTCTAGATCTTAGCCCATCCTAACAAATTTAACTTAAGAGTAGCCTATTTAAATACCAAAACAAAAATTTAAACGTAGAACTTCATGGGCCAATTCTATTATTTAGGCAAGGATCTTCACGACAGATATATTTTAGAACCTATTCTATAGGTTGGTATTGATTATTAAAGAACCAAAATGCTAACTTTAGGAGCAAAAAAATTACTACCAATTATTAGATAGGAAAAAAGAAACGCAATATCATCTAATAGGTTTGTTGAGACCAAGTGACAAACAGCAATGGAGGTTGCCTAATACATGGAATTTGAATTTACCAATCAACAATGATCATGGTCGTTTTCATTACCATCCAAAGGGGGTCCAGACTCCATAGTCTCATTGAGTGAGTTGGCATCATTGGGTCTAAATTCGAATTCCTATTTCATACCCTCCACTAAAAACAATACAAAACCACACCAACAAAGGTTGGAATTCAAATTACTTTATGGCATTGAATATTCAATGCCAGTACTCTGTTCGCCCTATTTATTTCTTTTCTTCAACTACTAAATTGCTACATTTTTACTAGAAATAAGTTGTTAGCTGTGAGCATTAGTATTTATCATAATTTGATATCAAGTCAATGGCGGCAATTCTATCTTGGATCTTCATTAAATTTTGCTTATTTCTATTCTTCAACTACTAAATTGCTACATTTTTACTAGAAATTAGTTGTTAGCTGTGAGCATTAGTATTTATCATAATTTGATATCAAATCAATGGCGGCAATTCTATCTTGGATCTTCATTAAATTTTGCTCTACTTTTTCAGAAATAAATTTAATAAGCATACAACCAGCCAACCAACAAAAATGACAACTGCAATATTGCTTGGACCAGCTCTAAATTTTCTAGTGCCATGTCCAAGTCAGTCCCAAAAGGCATAAACGATGCATAATATCTGGACTCATTGGGTACAGTACGAAGAGCACCACAAATATGAGGGAAGCTCAATCGTTCCACTTAAATTGCAGGGGGCCCATTCAGTATCAAACCTACTAACTACCTTCTTAATTGATATATAGCTGTCCCGCTACCACTGTTGATTCCCACGGCAGAGCATAGTCAAAGCATTTAACTGGAACATCAAAGCACAATTTTGAGAGATTCCAATTTTTTGGATTGGGTGGATCTTCCATAAATCATGGTAAAAGACTAAAAGTAAACTTTGCTTAGAGTTTTATCAAAAAAAAAAAACTTTGCGTAGAGTTGTGTGTTTTTTTTTTGGCTGAATAACTTTTAATATAGTTGTTCATATTAATGGATAATAAAAAAGGCACAGGTTTACATTTTCAAAAATCACCTGAGTGAAACCAGGAAGGGATCACATATTCAGCAAAAAAGGGAGGGATCACAAATCACAATCAATAAACAGTATGAAATGTCACTTTCTTCAATAAGAGGGGTTAATGTAGGCATTGCAGGCAGCTACTAAACTTGGTGGAGAAAAACCTCTGTGGTCAAAATTACTTCCCACTGAAAACATCCACTCCCCCTTAATAATCCTCTTTTTTTTTTAACAATTCCCATCTCTATTTTACTCAAGAAATTCACTCCAACTCTCTATTTTCTCTTTTCCTAGTGCAAAATAACAATGGGAAGTTACTTAAAGAACAAGCAAAAAGAAAAGCTGGCACTCCCCTTTTTTGGAAATATTTTGCATTGCAATAAAACTTTAACATAAAATTCTTAAGCTACACTTCCTTGATCTGAGGCATCTTCATAGTAATAAGGTGTCAATTTCCCATCTTTCTTGGCTGTCTTGGATGGGTTCACTGTGCCCACTTCTTGCAACAGTTTAACCACCCTTCTCATGGATGGGCGATTAATTGGGAGAGGACTTGTGCAGAGAAGGCCAATGTTTAGGACCTTGCATATATCTTCCTTGTAACAAGAATCAAGTTTTGAATCAAGCACATGGTCCACGCCTTTCTGATCCAAAGTGGTACATACCCACTTCACCAAATCCTTTTCTCCGAATTCAGGGTCAACCGGGAGTCTCCCTGAAACCAATTCAAGAAGAACCACTCCAAAACTGTATATGTCACTCTTCTCGTTCACCCTCAGCGTGTATGCATATTCTGCAACAAATTGAAACAAAAGGGTCACCTTCAACATGAGCCTAAAAGAATAACATGGCCTACAACATTAATCTTTCAAGTAAAGCACAAATTAGAATTCAGAACTAGGCACAAATAGGACTCGATGTTACAGAAATTATGAGCATCTAAGATGCCAGTTGCTGACCAAAAACAAAGACCAACGAGAAATGGAATCCAAAATTCAATCTAAATTGAACATGAATTATACCAAAACAAGTTAACAAAGAATGTGAACTTGAACAAAATTTAGATCAAAATGTATAAAAATCAAAACATAGCTGGTGACCAAAAGTTAAAGTTGCTAACCTGGTGCAATGTAACCACAAGACCCGGCTATAACAGACATGGATTTAGGTCCCTTTCCGGTCGAATCAACCACCTTAGCCACTCCAAAATCTGCCACTCGTGCTCCAAAATCCCCATCCAACAAAATATTGTTGGATTTCACATCTCTATGAACAATTGCAGGAACACAATCGTGATGCAAATAAGAAAGTCCCTCAGCCGAATCCAAAGCAATCTTATACCTCGTTGGCCAATCCAACAACCCTCCCTTACTACTGTGAAGCAAATCACCGAGACTACCATTAGGCATGTACTCGTAAACCAAAAGCTTGCAATCCCTAGTGGTGCAACAACACCAAAGCTTAACAATGTTTTTGTGCCTAATCTTTCCCAAAGTCTCAACCTCAGCATCAAAAACATTGTCTTGAACACGACCTCCTTTCTCCACATCCCCACTCTCAAACTCTTTCGTCGCTCCTCCCCAAAGCTTCTTCACTGCAACAACCTCACCACTGCTCAGCACAACCTTGTAAACCTTCCCAGAAGAGCCACTACCAATCACATTATCTTCGTCAAGGCAATCCAAGATCTCATATTCACTAAAACCCAGTTTATGAAACGACATCAAAGTCCATTTCGACTTGTCGATTGCTCTCTTAGCCATCTTGAAATTCCTGTACTTCATATAGAACCATACCACACCCACAATAAACACTAACCCAGCAAGAACAAAAATTGTCCGAAGCAACCAAACATAACCCTTGTTCTTAGCTTCTTCTTTCACACCACACAAACCCTCCAAATCAGCACACAGACCAGGATTACCCAGAAAGCTATTCCTATACAATTCCTTCGCAAACATCGGTGGTAGCTCACCCGATAATCGATTGTACGACAAATTGAGCTGATTGAGCTTCAAATTCTGTAACCCATATGGGATTTCCCCAGAAAATTGATTCCCGGAAAGATCAAGGTAATTAAGCACGGGCAAACTCGCAATCTCATCCGGTATTCGACCCGATAGCCCGTTATAAGCTAAATTAAGCTCGTTGAGCTTCTTCCAAGACTTAATTCCCCTTGGAAGCTCACCAGAGAGCTCATTATTGTGAAGATCAAGAATCCCAAGCTGATCAAGCTTGAATATACTCTCTGGCAATGACCCACTGAGCTTGTTATCGTTACCCGAAAACGCAACCAGGTTTTCCAACCACCCGATCTCTTCTGGTATCGGACCCGAAAACTCGTTATTCGACACGATCAGGAGCGAAAGATTTGCCGCGCCGGCGATCGTATTGGCGATTTGACCCGAAAACGAGTTCCCAATGAGCTCAAGTAAGTAAACATGTGGGAGGCCCCAGAAACCGGCGGGGACTTCGCCGGATAACCGGTTGTGACCCATTCGGACCCGGGTCAAACTCTGACACTCGCCCAGACCCGGCGGGATTTGACCCGAGAACTCGTTGTTTATTATTAAAAGCTCTTGCAACGCTCCCATCCCACACAAACTCGCCGGAATTTCGCCGGAGAACTTGTTGTTCGAGATGTCAACCCATTTTAACGGCGAATTTTTGCCGAGATTTCTGGGTAAATCGCCGGTGAGCTTGTTTCTGAAAAGTCTGAGCTCGTACAATCTCGGCGAGTTCGCAATGCTCTCCGGCAAGCTTCCCTCTAACCGGTTCTCGTAAAGGTTGAGACTTTCGAGTGGTAATCGACACAACTCGTCGGGAATCGTCCCAGTCAACTCGTTCATCGACGCGTCGAGGAGTCGCAATGCTGTTAAGTTGGACATTCCTGCCGGCAACTCGCCGGACAACGAGTTATTATAGAGCTCAATCTGGTACACGCTGGTTAACCCAGTGAGTGAACTCGGAATCGGACCGTATAACTTATTTAACGCCAGGTCCAAATCAGTGAGTCTCTTGAGTCGACCCAGCGAGTCAGGAATCTCACCCACAAGATTACAATCCGTAAGCCACAGCACCTGTAGATTCGTCAAGTTCCCAAGCTCGGGCGGGACCCGACCCGGAATAAACGGGTTGTAAGAAAGGTTAAGCATTTTAAGCGAAGTAATGTTTCCGAGAAATGACGGGACTGTCCCGTCTAACAGATTGTAAACCAGAGAGAGAACCTCGAGTTTTTGAAACCTCCCGAAAGTATCGGGAATTTCTCCCGAGAAATTGTTGCCGGTTAAGTCTAGGTAACTGAGGTTAGGGAGGTCTGGTAGTGTGTGGGGGAGTGTACCGGTGAGGAGGTTCTGAGAAAGGTCGAGGTATTGGAGATTGCGACACGTGGAGATTTCTGGTGGGAGGGTGGAGTTGATGGAGTTATTGCAGAGGGAAAGGAAAGTGAGGTTTGGGAGATGGCAGAGGAAGGAAGGGAAAGGGCCAGCGATGTTGGTGTTTGAGAGGTCAATGGAATAGACGGAAAGGGAAGTGTTGTGGCAAGTGATGCCGAGCCAGTTGCATGGTGTGGGGTCACGGTCGTTCCAGGAGGAGAGAGCGGAGTCAGGGTCATCGAAGAAATGCTTGACGCTTTGGAGATAGAGACCTTCTTGGTTGAGAGAGAGGGTGAGTGATGGAGGGAAGAGGAGGACGGAGAGAAGGAAAAGGAGAAGCATTGTTGTGTTGGGTTTGGGTTTGGGTTTGAGTTTGAGTTTGAGTGAGAGTGAGAGTGAGTGTGAGAGTTTTGAGTTGGTTTGGCGTGAATATATGTGTGTCTACGCGTGAGAGAGAGAATGAGAAGAATGCGTTATTGAGTGTGTTGTGTGAGAGAAAAGGGTGTTTAAAGAGTAATACAACTCCATTATTAGTATCAACAAGCTTTACCATTTTCCCATGATCTCTCTCTCTCTCTCTCTTAACTTTCTTTAGATAATTCAAAAGGCTCTTTCTTTTTTCTCGTACTTAAGTTATGTACAGCTCATTTATATATATTTTTTACAAAAAAAATTATAATTTTATTTATTTTAAAGTAAAATGAACTTATAAATTTAAATTATCCTAAAAGTAAAACACACATTTATTAACGTTATTATACATAAACTGTTACATTGGACAACCATTGGTTTTTTTGCCTATTATTATTTAAGGGAAAATTATAGAATATTTTGGGAGTACATTAAATATGTATTCTCTCTTCTCACATAAGTGGTGGGTCCATCATGTATTTAATTAACGGGACCCATCACTTATGTGAGAGGAAGAAGTAAATATTTAATGTACTCCCGAAGTATTCTATAATTACATTACTTAAGGGGATTTTATTTTATATTTTATGGAAAACCACAAAGGTTTTTTTTTTTTTTTTAAACAAAAGAAGATAGGGATTTGAGTTCACAATCTCTTTTATAGAAGCACTTAATAATCTCATTGATCCATGTGACTATTCTAAAGATTTTTCAGTCCTATTTTGTTGCTATCATATTCCAAGGGTTATAGCAGTCGTTTGGTATAATTTGCTATTCATTTTTTTTTTTAAATAAAGTTAATTAAAAAAAAAAAACACTTTTAAAGTGAAATTTAAACATCTTTGAGAACCATTAGAAAAAATCAACTCTTGGAACAACAACAAAATGGAAAACTTGTTTACTGACAATGAGAGAAAAATTCCAATTTTGAGAAAACGTAAAAACCAACAAATTTTACACGAAAATAGTGCATTCAATTTGATTTTATCGAAAATGCTCAGTATTATGTTTTATTCACCAAGACTACATAAAAAATTATTTTCAAAAAATAATTTGTTATACATTCTCTTTGCTATATATCAACACCCAAACATACAAACATAATTAATTAGCTTTCACTCGCTTTATATATTTTTAAATTTTTATTCTTATATCTGAAATTGAGAATATAATTAGGAAATAAAAATTATAAATCTGAAATTGAGAATATAATTAGGAAATAAAAATTATAAAAAAAATGAAAAGAAATTATATAATTTTTTCCCAAGGTTTAAGTAGTTTATAGTCAATAAAACAAACTCATCAATAAGATTGATCCAAAATTTTTATTTTTTATTTTAAATTCCACATAAATAATAGAGAGAAAAAGTGTGTGTGTCCAATATCTCAGGTAGCATTGAAGACCTCAAGGCACCAGTGGTTCGTTGACAACCTGTCATAATTTCTTGTATTAATTGAAGCCATCAATATAGTAGTAGAACTTAAATTTGTGTAGTATTTATTAATTATAATTTATTTTAGGAGGGGACCATAAGTGTAAAACATATGTTCTTTTCTATTTTTTAGGTCTCTTAGAACCGGAGGCAATTAGCAAATAATTTTAATTGTCAAAATAAAATTTAGCTTTTGTGGCTTGAAGGGAATAATTTAGGAATGTGAGAAATCGAGTTCTTGAATAGTCGAATTGCATGGAATCTAGTTCTTTAAAATCAAGATTCCTTAAAAAAAATAATAAATAAATAAAAATAACTCTCTAAAACAAATTTGAATGTTGAACATCTGGATCTTACTTCATTTTTACAATAATTGCATGAAATCTAGTTCTTTAAAATCAGGATTCCTTAAAAAATAATAATAAATAATAAATAAAACTCTCCAAAGCAAATCCGAATGTTGAACATTTGGATTTCACTTCATTTTTCCAATGTAAATCCAGATGTTGAATATATGTATACCTCTCTCTCTCTCGAAAAGGACATGCAATAATTCACTATCCATCTTTAGAAGCAATAAACCCGGGAATGATGGTCTCAAGAAGTATATCTATTAACATTTGCAATTCCGTTCACACAATAAGTAAATAAATACATTCTACAAAGCAACTAAATATGAAATTATAAAAAGGTCATCGGATATTGTGGCACAGTAAAAAAAAATTCTTTGCATAGCATAAAAGAGATAAAAAGGAAAAGCAGAAAAGAAGTTAATTTTTTTAGAGAGATTTTGATATCATTTGTGAAAGTTTATTAAACTTTAAATTTCAATAATATATACTATATATTATGGGTCCACTCCAGGGGGGCCTTGAGTCCCTTGGTCTCAATGTGTTTCTGTCTGAAAGGGTGTACCGTATTACCCGAAGAAAGAGAGGGTGATAAGGGAATCAAAAACTGTAACAAGAGAAAAAGACCAAGAGATCCATCGCGTCGGTCGCGTCATGGGTGGTGGTGACGGGACGTGAACCTCGAGAAGGACTGGACCGTAGGGCTGCCATAACTATTGCTCCGGAGTAATAATTACTATGACAAAGTGAGTACAAAATCACGTTTATTAGCACACACTAAATTAAGTGAAAAAGCGTGCATTGTTGTGTGTGTGCGCAGGCTTAAGCCGTCGCATGTGAAGCTTTTTCCGACGGTTATATGCTGAACCAGCGGCTGTGACGGACCCTTGCAGCTAAATGGTAAGTGGTCAATAGGGTGTCAAAGCTAAAACAGTGTCACTTCAGAAAAGATGGATTTCGTGCAAGCATAGCTAAACAAACAATGCATGGAAACATACCCAAGTGAATCAAATGAAGAATTGTACGATGACAGAGACGTAGTTTAAAAACCGAACCGAACGACGACGTATGCATTGGCAATGGTACATGGTAATCAAAGTTATTGAACACCACTTCCAAAAGGAGAAAGTTTGATTAATAAACTTTTCCATTTGATCAAAGTGTGCAGGTAATAATATATAATATTTAGTAAGAGATTAGAGGTTTAATTAAGACTTCTTCTTTTTTTTTTTCTCTTTCCTCATTTCTCTTTTCTTCTTCGTTTCTCCACCAAGCTGCAAACCCAACATTCAAAACCCAGCAACAACCACTACTCCACCAAGCTACAAACAGCAAATCCAACATCCAAAATCAACCAAAATCAAAATCAAAATCAAAAGTCATCCAAAATAACCAAATCAAAATCAAAGTCAGCAAACAGACCACTACGTTGCTGAGATCGGCAAGCCCAGGTCGAGATCGGCAAACCCAAACCCGTTTCCAATCGTCAACCACCACGCCACCACGCCGAGATCAAGATCGGTGCAAACCCAAGCCCAGGCTGAGACCCACACCACAGCTCTTCCAAGTCGAGACCCACGTCGCAGCTCCTCCAGGCCGAGACCCATCAGTTGGGTTTGATGAAAACGGGAGCACAGAGAAAAGGGAAAAAAAAAAAAAAAGGTCCGGTTTAAACAATTTTTTATTTGATGAAGAGTGAACAGTAGCTTTTCATAAAACTACTGTAGCATTTTGGGTTTTTGAAGAACTACTGGAGTATGAATTCTTCATTTTAACTCTCTACATATAAAGATAAAGAGCCAAAAAGCTCATTGCTGGAGATGCTTTAAGATGGGTGGTTATCCTGGTCAACTTACCTAAATGAAGGGATTCCTAGCTCGATCGCCAAGTCGCACGAAATAACTACATTATTAATTTGGTTTTTGGTTCAAGGTCCGATCGCTCTTAAATAACATCCAATATATATATATATATATCCTAAAAATAAGATTAAGATTAAATTATATATTAACTAGAGAAGCTCAGCACTGTGTTACCTATGTATTTCCTAATGAACAAAGTATAATGACGAAGCTCAAATTTGTACAGAAATTGCTTGATCACAATTTAAAATATGCACCAAAAAGTCAACTGAAAATCAAGTAATCAACTCTGCAGTCTGTACAGGACAGAAGGGGGTTGAGCAATGAACCATTTGTTGACGTACACGTGGCTGATCAAGGAATCGATTCGATGCATTTAGGCTTTGGTCGTGTCCACGATGGGATGTGACTGCATATAATTCCAAAAACAGTGTGAATTACAGTATTTATCCACCATCGGATGAGATCGACGCCCAAGATTCACTGAGCTTTTTAAGTTCAAACGGTGAAGTTATATAAGCATTAGCAGAGGGATACTTCTTTGCATATTTTCCACTGCAAGGTGGAGATATTGTCTGTCCAATTGATTTGTAAAATTTCCAAGCTTTTAGGAAACCAGGGTACTATGAAACTGTTTAGACGACATTACATGGCGATGGAGGGATTTGTTCAGATTTCTAAGATTTTTAGCTGTGGAAATTGCAGGCTGGACCCTACAATTGAATAAAACTACACATTATCAAATCTAAACTCTAAAGTCATCATCGTTTTTTAGTGTGCAAAAATTAACACAAAGTGTCAATTATCCATAAATGTTACTCTAGTAATTTACCTAAAAAAGGAAAGAGCAAAAGGTTATTTGCACGCTTTTTTTGCTTATGTCTATTGTACAATGTACATATCTTTCATCTTAATTATTATTTTAAACTAAAGTTTTAAAATAAAATAGTATCTAAATAGATACTTTGTTGTTTGACTTGGAAATACCGCTCTCTCTTTTCTTACCTCCTCCTTTTCACCTTCCCCCATGCCCCATGCATGCGAGTTGGATTCATCTCTCTTACATTAGATGCTCAAGCCTAAAAACTTATAAATTAATAATGATTTTCTCTCCTTATCAATGTGGATTTAGATTTTTTTTTTTTTTTTTTCAAAACACACTACTTTGAATTTTAAAACTCAATTACCACTCAAAACGAGTCTCTTCTCATTTAATTTGTCATTTTAAATTAAATGTTAAATTAGCTTATTACTAAAATGTTCCAACAACATCTATCAAAACCAATGGTTAGAGATTATTTGAAGGCTAAAATATATATTTGGTTCTTGAAATTGACACAAGGTTCTATTTTAATCTTGAAATTTGAAAAGTTTTATTTTAATTTCTGAAGTTTATAAGATGTCTCTAATAATAGGCTTGTTGTCAATATTCTATTAGAAATGTGCATCTGTATTAACCATATCATCATATTTTCTAACGAATTATTGATTGAATGACTATTTTAGAAACAATTTATAAATTCTAAGGACTAAAATGTAACTTTTCAAATTTTAGGTACGACAATAGAATATGGTCTCAAATTCAGGAACCAAACTTATATTTCAGCTGCATTTTAATTAACTATGTAAGATGGTTTAGCAAAAAAAAAAAAAAATCCTCTAAGTTGGATGATGGAAACTTGTAAACTATAGCTTGTGCTATAATTTGTTGCATCATTTATTTGTATTTAGTTTTGCCATTCAATTTTTTTGTGAAAACTTTTATGGCCTTAAACCTTTTGTTTTGTTTTTGTAATTATGCATGTGAGAGACAAAGAGATTGTGGACAAATTTTATTTATACTGTGAAGGCCATAGGAAGTTGCAGAGGAAGACAAACAATTCACGTACATCTGTGCAGACTGCAGAGGCTAAAATTGTTTTAACTCTTAGATAGAGGAGAGCTTCAGAATGCGACGATCAGAAAATGCAGGCTTGGATTTGCTAAAGCAATAGCAAAAGCTCTTATGCATAGTTGAGGAGAAAGTCAAAGAAAGCAGTGAAAGCTATCACGTGACTCACATTGCTCCAAAATTTTTCCCTTTTTCGACAATTTCCCGATGATTACGAATCTCCACTAAACTCCACAGGTTTCAATATTGTCTACAGAACGGTTTTACTTATTTTATTTGAACCAAGTGGGTGAGTTTTTAGGCCACAAAACACAATGCCCAGACATTAGCTTTGGCGATCTTGTTTGGTCAAATGGTCTGGGAGTGTGCTATTTTTTTTTTGGTTTTCGCTGCCACACTAGTGTGATCTCACTTTTTTTCTTCTCATAGGAAGGCTCCGTTTGTTTCACTGTAAAGTGTTTGTTTCGTTGTAAAATGTTTGTTTCGTTGTAAAATAGTGGTTAAATGGAAAATAATTTTCTTGTTGACCGGAAAATCCTTTGTTAAAATTTAGAAAATAGTTTACGAAATTTTTTTTCGTAAACTATTTTCCAAAAGTGCAAGCCTCACCCCCCACCCCTTCTGTTCTATCTTTCACATAACAGTGTAAAATATTTTTCGGAGCATTTTCTGAAATGCAACCAAACACGGAAAAAAAAAAATCATTTTCCCTGAAATCATTTTCATCTGAAAACATTTTACAATGTAAACTATTTTACAGCAAAACAAACGGAGCCCATATCACAATTAAACTGTAAAATGCATCAATATTATCCTTATCCTCACTTTATATTTTAAAAATGTAATGAGTTTCATGAAGTTATCTTTCAAAGTAAATAAAATTGTAGTTAATTTTGATCACTAATAATATAAAAATAAAAAAAACTTGAGAGACGTGTTTTATGTAATCACGTTAGTTAATTTTGATAGCAAGTAAAGGCAAATATAATATTGAACAACATAGAATTAAATTGTTACAATAAAAAATTTATGAGGAAATTAATTGATAGTTTAAGATGTAAATTAAACTCTAACATATAGATTAAGTACCAAAATAATAGTTTTTTTTCCACCTCCTATCCAACCTTAGTAATCATTAATCACCCTTTTATTGAAAACAAAAAATGCTGTGAGTGGGTGAAACTCGTGACTAACTCCCATTTTGAGGAGTGATTATTCAGTAAGTAGTCCGGGACTATTGAATGACTTTCCCATTTTGAGACCAATATTTACGATTAATTATTTAATGCTCGCGGAACACAACAAATGTGTACTCTCTTCTCTCACATGAATGATGTGTCTCACTAATTAAATTTATAATATGATCCACCATTTATGTAAGAGAAGAGAGTACGCATTTATAACATTTTTTGACTACTTAAATTTGTTTTCAACATTTACCCCCCATTATTTGGAAATAAGTATTTCCAATTGTAATTTGGCAAAATTTGGACAACCTGTAACAAACACAATGGAAGACCATGACTTTGATCCTCTCGTTGTCTAGAGGAAAATACAACTCTCTTACCTGTGTAGTACTTTGATTTGATTTGATTTTTTATTTTTTATATTTTTGGGTGTCCGGGTTAGTGTTCTGTAAATACGAGCACCTCGACTAATCCCAGAGGGACAAGTAGCATTCTACTAGCCATGTGTATCACGATAGGTGCAAGACTTTATCCTTGGGTAGGTGGCCCTGAGGGGACTCGAACTAATGACCATTGGGGAGCACACCCAAAACTGAATCAGTTGAATTACCTCTCAGATTTGTAGTACTCTGATTTCTAATTGCAAATCTTTACTCTGGCTTTTTTAGGAGACTCTTATCCAGCATAGTAACATGGAGAGAAATCATTGTGCAACCAACTAGCAAAGGCAGATATTAGCTATATGGATTACCCAAAAAAAAGAGAGTAAATGTTGAGTAGTTTTAGTTATTGTTAATTTGTTACTACTTTTTTCCCCCTTTAATAATATCAAAGGAAACACCTTTCTCATCAGTGAGGTATTATATAAGTAGGTACTAAGAAAAAATCAGTGAGGTATTATATAAGTAGGTACTAAGATAAAGCAATTTTCTATAAGTTTTAAAAATAATTAGTCTTATGCATATGCAATATACGGGTTAATTGAAAATTATCTGTAGATTAAAGAAAAAATTCCACTAATATCGTCAAAATTGAAAATAAAAGATGGTTGCAAAGATGTGTGTAGCCTTTTTTTTTCTTCTCTCTCCTAGCTGTTTGGGTAAATTAACCAAATAATTCCATGGAACCTTCAAATTTAGCCATGTATAGAACATCAACTCATTAAGTAGTGTGGTTTAAGGTTAGTTAATCAGTTGGGACTTTAGGCTGAGGTTTCGTTTTATTTAGCTTAATATTTCATCTTATTTTGATTTATATATATAATTTATTTTTAAAATCGAATAAACTAATTATAATATAATAAACTCCAAATAGATGTAATAGTTTAGTATATAATTACGCATATATTTTCTTGTCTATAGCAATAAAGAGGAAAGCTAAAATACATATGTAAACCGCTATGTTCTTTGGCAAAGAAAAATTCAAGAAAAAAAGAAAGATATAGGAGCTAAAAAATAAAAATAAAAGAGTGGCCTGCCAACAAAATTGTAATTTATCACATGCCAATTTTTTTTTTTTGACAAAAACCACATGCCAATTCCAATGGTCTGAATCAGCGACCAAAGGATTTTGAATGTGCATCGTGTTGTTGTTGGGAGAACAAATATGTTCTACGACTTCTACCAACTCAATCTGAGTGCACTATTTTCTAGTGTACGAAATTTAAAAAGAATACAGGACACTCCTGACTTTTTGATGTAATGCTATATTCCAAAAAAAAAAACTTTGATATAATGCTGACGTGGTGACATAGTCAGGTGCAGTTTTTATTTATTTTTTCCTCTTCTCTATGGGTACATCTATTTTTATACTTAATTGGTAAACTAGTATTATCATAGGGTTTATCATTTTCGTTTTATTAATCATAACTTATCATTTTAATAAGTTATGAAAGTAAGAATATTCGTAGACTTTTTTATTTTTTAATTCTATAGCTAGAAAAAGGAGTTTGAATCTTAATTTGTCTGTAAAGGAAAGAAAAAAAAATATTAAAAAAAAATTTTTATTTGTTATAAATTATTTTAGGATCAGTTTTACACAATAGACTTTCTCCTCATCACACGTCAAAATAAATCAGCAAACGTGGTCAGTCAGCATTATCTCACATGCCATGTGATTTTGAGATTAAAGGGTTCAAACAGGCTTTAAAGGTCACATTCTGGGGAAAAACAGTGGTACCCACAAAACCATTGCATTGAGTCTTGTGGAGATATGGGTGAAAAAATGATTGATCGAAAGACTGGTGCTGAATATTTTCTAAGTTTTCTGCTGGAACATATTATGCAGGTTTGGATTTTTGGACATACTTTTGTGATAATAAAGCTTTAAGGACATAGGTATATAAAGTTATTGGTGGAAGACCACCAACTCTTCCACTAATTTGTGTATCTTAAAAGCGAACATTTATAATTTTGAAGGATTCATCATTCAGTCCAAGTCTTGCTTTTGCTTGTCTTTACTCTTTACTTCTATGGTGCATCAGGTAGATTTCTTGTATTATTATTATCTCTGAAAGCAATTCAAAGTGTTCATGCCGTTTGACCATTTCAGATTCAAGTATTGTGCGTGGAGCCTAGTTTTTAAAATCATGTACAATATGTAACCTTCCATGTAAGTTATAATTATTTCATTGTCGGAAATTCTTACAATTTTAAGCCTTGGCATGTACGAATCATTAAACCCATTAACAAGTAACAACCATAGGCAGGCATGCCCGTTGGAGCATTTTAATTTGACTGTGCATCTTTGGTTTCGTCTCGTTAATATGTCACCTAACAAATGTTATAATATGCACCTACCAACATTTAATTCTGAAGTCTAACTCAATTCAAATACATTTATAACAAAGAATGTATGGTGTCAAATGCAATCACACATAAAACAAACCAGCTAGACTTGGGCATGAAAAACAAGGTTTAATTAAGTGCTCGAATAATTCGCTTGGTACATACATGCCTCCCTTAACTCTTTGTTTGTTTGTTTTTTAAACAACGAATTTGTACGGGTCCAAAAGTAATTATGACAAAATAATCAAGGTATCGTTCCCCTCATCATCATAAAAGTTCCTATCTCTAGTACAATTCGTTTAAGATTACACACAAATGTAGAAACTTACCACTTTCTGGCCAGAAATTGTTATTAATCAAATAATGCTTGTGAAATTGTGATTTTAGGAGATGACCCACCTCATACATGTGCCACACTATCTGCTCATTGCATCATGTTGATTAAACGGGGTCCACATTGGATCTTGTATTTAAGGTGTAGATAACAACAATCAATTTTATCCCAAAAAAAAAGAAAAAAAAAGACAGTAATCAAACGGTCCAGTAGTTGTTTCCAATTTAAGAATTGGGAATGGCATTCACTATTCACACATCATGTATTAAGGCCCACCAAAAAGGGTTTCACCTTCACTTTCATCCAATCAGTACAGACTGACATGGAAACATGCGAAATGTTTCTTAATTAGATCAAATGATCTAGAATTTACAATCATAAAATCAAATAAAATTCTTTCCAATTATATATAGTTGAAGGTCCCATTTCGGGTCCCACTTACATACTGCTAGTAATTCTAATTGAGAGGCACTGTGCATACTGCTTTCTTCACGTGAATACTCTTTTTTAGTCTTTACCATTTACCAAAGGCCAGAGGCTGAGACTTTTAACCGTTTTAACGTGTACAGACTACGTTAGGTGGGAGTATTGAAGATCATAGTCATGTCACCCGCGTGAAAAGAGGAAGCTCGAGTGTACAAATTGGGACAATCACACTTCCTTGCATGCCGGAAAATGGGCTTGATTTTGAAAGCTTTAAAAACCATGATAACGTTTACATGCATGGATGAGCTTTGCTTGGCCATGCCTCTCTTTAACATTGACAGCCTAATGTGTCTGCCTACGAGTGAGTGTGGATGATGCTACTACTCGTATCTTTTCACTTTGGTGTTGGGACTTGGGAGCTCAATTGTGAAAAATTATAGGAGTAGCCTTTTTTGTTTAGTAGAAGCATATGATATGATTTGTACCGGGGGAACAATGGATACATTACAATATTATTGTTGTTTTTTATTGTTTGGAAACAATAGATACATTATAATTCATAAGAAATTCAATTTGTGACATGCATGTAGAAGAAGCTAATGAGGATTTTTCTTTTCTTTAGGATATGATTTGTACCGGGGAACAATGAATACATTACTATATTATTGTTGTTTTTTATTGTTTGGAAACAATAGATACATTATGATTCATAATAAATTTCAACAAATCTATTTGTTACATGCATGTAGAAGAAGCTAATGAGGATTTTTCTTTTCTTTAGGATATGATTTGTACCGGGGAACAATGAATACATTACTATATTATTGTTGTTTTTTATTGTTTGGAAACAATAGATACATTATGATTCATAATAAATTTCAACAAATCTATTTGTTACATGCATGTAGAAGAAGCTAATGAGGATTTTTCTTTTCTTTCACTATTCTAAATCAAATTAACTGTTAAAAGTACAATTATGGTTCATTGGTTAATAAGTTTGGAATAATTTAAATAAGGTGTTCTTCATTTAATTAGGAGTACTTGAGTGTAATTTACCAATATATAATCATGTGTGTTACTGGATTTTGTTTATTTAAGTGGTACATGACTACATGAATTTATCTAAGAGGGAGGTTTAAGATTTTACTTGTAGGAGAAAAACTATTTGATACTTGTGAAATACACTTGAGTTGACGTGTCACTTTAAAATTTAAACCAATAAAAACAAGTTACATAAATATAAAGTTATTTTTTATATGATTTTTTGAATCTTGGTGATTTCTCAGCTCTACTATGAAAATATTTAATAATTACTTGTCTTAACTTGTAGCATGTGATTGTCATATATGTTAAATAAATAAATAAATAAAAACTCAACTTTATGGTATATCCAACAAGCTTGCAAAACCCCGTACACCTCCCCCTCCAAACCATTAAAAAGTCTAAACTCTAGATTCTAGAAGACTAGAATCAATTATTTAACTTATCTGATACAGGTTATATGAGTAAAAAATTAGCTGACTTGATTTCAGAACTTTTCAAACACTTCTTACTTTATAAAAAAACAAACAAAAAAAAGGTGAAAAGCTTATATTGGCATGTCCAATTCATCTGAATGGGTACTTCCTTTTATTTCGTTTTGAATGAAGAAGATAAAAGATTATGATGGAGTAACTAAATTGTCCTTATCCCTTCTAATTTGAGACTAAAATTGATAGCAAAAAAATACAAATCCTTGAGACTAACTTGCACCTAGTGTTTATTTGCAAGGACAATCGTGGTACTAGACTACTAGCACCAACTGTATATTTGCTCTCAACTTGTATAGCCGAACTTGTCCCATTAGATACTGTGCAGATTTTTTTCCCCACTTTTCTGCAATAATTATTTTTTGTCACTGTCACTTAATTTCTACACAAACAAGCATCACATGTCTTGATAACTAATGTACAAAGTATAATATATTGATAGATGCCTTTTAATTTATTTTTTTGGGTAACTAATGGGAGATGCTGCCTTTTTTTGCCTTAGATCAATATAAACGTATCCTTTGAATAATAAGGCTATTAAAGTTTCAAAAACAATAAAATTTATAGAAAAAGGTCTTAAAATTCTTTGATGTTATAAATTTTTAGAAAAGAACATGGCAATGGTTCATTTACTAATAGGATTATCCGTATGTTAACAACCATGATGTCATGGCTGAGTAAGGATTAGTCACATTTGTGTTATATCTTTAAAGTATTAGTTAATTTACAATTAAGGTTTTTCATGATCACTTATATAATCTAGTTCGACTTAGTACATACTTGATGTGGAACTCAATACTCTCTCACGCAACACATACACACAATTTTGTGTATCACAATTTCTCTCATTTAAATCACTAACGTCTTTTTCATGCACAAACTAACGAGCTATGTTAAGCTATAGTACCTTTGAGCCACACATTAATAGTATGTTGTTTTGATACCATTAGTCAAGACTTGGGGAAAATTTGTTGTAGTGCCTCCGAGTCACACGAGGTTATTAGGATGGAACTGATACCATAAGTCACAACTTGAGAAAATCCCAAATCTACCTAGTACGTACACGCCTGATGTGGGACTCAGCACACGCTCGTGCAACACATACTCATATCCAATCCAAAACCATCCCAAAACAATCTAGTTATCACAATCCTCGATATCCTTATCTGAAGGTCACGTTGTGTTGCAGTCTCTCCAAGTCACATAAGGTTATTAGGTTGGCTCTAATATTGTTTGTCAAGACCCAAGGAAAATGGTTAGCAACATCCACACTATATCAAAAAGATTAGTCAAGTTGCAATTGCAACTCCTCATAATTGTTTATATAATCCAATTTGACGTAATACATGTCTGATTCGGGACTCAATGCACTCTCGTACAACACACAGTCATAAAATTTAAGACAAGGACCCTCTCCATTTGAAATGAAAATGAGAGAGTCCATTTTATGATCCAGATTAAATGTTATAAACCTAACAGTGTATAGTCTAACAAGTCATTAAAATTTTAAATGATGTGGCAGTCTGTACACTGTTAGATCTAAGAAATAAAATCTTAAACATGAAATGGACAAATGGAAAGATTTTCAAATATAGATGATCATGTTCCTAAAATTTAATACAATTCAAGTAATCTAGTGTATCACACATTAACTGTAGATACAGTTTTCATTGACTTAATTGGCTTATATACTTCAAATATCCAAGTGTTAACTTCACAAAATGTTCATGTGGTATAAACAAGGAAAATGGTAGCTAAAAATAATAGAGTAATTTATAATTTACTTTCTTGTGGTTTGGTCCAGTCATAATTTAGTTTACAAATTTTCAATTGTTATATTTGATCCTTTAAAGTTTGAATTAAAATGAATATGTTAGAATTCCCTTCAAATAACAGATTTTGCTTCTGTTTTTTTTTTCTTTTTGGACAAATGAATTACCACCTTTTGGATTGACCTCATAACAATTTAGCCCCACAAAGTTTTTTCAATTGTTATATTATGATCCCTAAAGCTTAGATTAAAATAAAATTGAAATGGGTATTTTGAATAGAGCCCTGATTTCATTTTAGTCCAAACTTTAAAGGATAAAATATAACAAATTAAAAATTTCTGTAATAAATTGTGATAAGATTAAACCACAAGTACAGGGTAAATTGTATTTTCCTCCAAAATAATATTATTCAGACAACAATGCATGGTTTGAGTGATTCGTTCAAAACACTTATATAGTCAGGAAATAGGGTGAGTGTTGTATGTATGGCATTTGAAAATGTGGAATGGAAATATTTCAACAACTATTTGAGAAACAAGAAAAATATAATATAAAATTAAAATTATTTTAGTGAGGGTTAATATGCCAAACAAAAGGAATTTAAGGAACAATTAAGAACGAGGATATAAAGAATGTCTTCTAATCATGCATGTACTTTAATTAGCATGTTAAATTGCAATGCACAATGTTAGAATCTTCAGTAGTAGTTGTATACTTTGCATATAATTGCCCTGAAGGCATAGTTGATTAATTAGAGGCTCCTTTCGGTTTAAATCTTAGCTTTTCGTCTAAATTACAATAGAACACAAAAGGCATGCTAACTTCTTTTTGTAGTTTAATAGTTCTAACTTGTGGTCCAACCGAAAAAGACCAAACTAAGCACATTCCAAGACAATGATGATCTTGATTCTTGAACTACATATTTCTGGTCCAAACGATCAAGCTAGTGGTCCAACCAACGAAGACACCAACTTAGCACCTTCTTATTTGCGTATGATTTATCTTTCTTACAATTGAACATATAAAAAAGACTTAGTACAAGTACTTTTCTTACTCTATAGCAGCAGCCCCTAATTCTATAAAGATAGGGTGCTATTCTGTGGAACCCATGGGAGAAGATTTGTGGGGGCCTAAATCAAAGCCTTTTACAAACTTTGAGGCAGTGAGATGGGCCTTATTCAATATAATAACGATGATAAAGATGAAAAGGCTAGTAGTGGTAATGGTGGATCCAACCCATTTGAGTCTGTTCCTACCATAATCATAATTGTCCTAGTATGCTTCAATGGTACCTTTCTCTCATGCCACCATCTCCCACTTTCTTAAACCTTTTAAGTTTGCACAAAAAAAAAAAAAAAAAAAACTTTGTAACTGTTGTGGCAATTTTTCTCCCATCTTGAATGTTACTTTCTCTTCTTTTTTCAAAAGATCCCTCCTCTCCTCTCTTTCATGCTATAGTGAATGATTAGTGGTGGTAGAAATGGGAAGATCCCAAAAGATATTTGTTCCTTAAATATAACTTTTAGCACAAGGATGTGTTTGTAGCTCTTTTTTAATATGCATTAATTAGAACAAAAGAAATCGAGTTGATTATGTTTATACTTTATTCAATGCATCATATATTCTTAAATCAATAAAAATCACCTATTCATGAAGATTGGCTATCCTCAGCAGGCCACGACAAAAGAAGAAATTTTCCCACTTCTCAACTCACATTTGGCACTAATAAATTAATAATCAATAATCATGCTTAATGGGAAACCTACACCAAACGACCAGCTTGATACTTTTTAATAATGAGGCATGTATTGCATAAACAAGAGCTTATAAGCTGTACAAACACAATTAAATAAGAAACATATAAAGGAAATTCGATTTTTTTAAACAAAGCGAGTGAGGATCTAATTGGTGCAATCCCATTGGGTCAACTATGTGAAATCAGTTATTTTGCTTGGCTTAGGTTTGTTTAACTTTTCTTTTTCTCATCCAATCTAACCTACAAATTTTAAAATTTGTCATTTCTAGCAATCATTAGGAGATCCATGACATGGTCATAATTCACTATCTCTAGTTACTTACAAAAACCGCAAATAAAAGGTCGTTAACTATTTTATTTTGGGAAATTTACTTGATTATATTTATTTGATTGAGAAATGTAATATATCCTCTCTCTATATATGAAGAGAAATGCTAGTTGGACAAGAAGACGTGGCATTCCCAAGTTTATCACCTTGGTTGGAGACTGAAAGCATGATTGCACAATATTTCAGCTAATGCCATCAAACAGGATGAAATTCTGCGTGCTATATGAACAAACAACTTGCATAGCCTAATACAACAAGTCATCACAAGAAACAAAATACTCTTCTTTCAAGAATAAACCATTGAATCCACAATAAAAACTCCGGAATCATTAGAAAAGAAGGGAAAACCTCTTTGAAATTATATTAATAAAAACTCAGAATGTCTCAAGAACTATAACCACTAATTTATAATAAAGAAGTCTTAAGATTGTTAGGAAATCCTAATTTGTGCTAAGTGTAAAATTAGAATAGAATATAGGAAAATACCAAATTAAAAAGCACAATTGAGAAAATAACATAATTAAATACTACAAACTCTAAGAAACACCTCGTAGGATATTATTTTGATTTTTAAATTAAAAATTATAATAAAGGGAAAAAATTACCATAAATATCAAATCTGATAAAAGGAGAGAGAGGCAACCACGGCCACGACCATGACCACAAGAGTGGCGACCTTGGCCCCTAGTAGAAGAAGGGCCACATTGGGTATTATTTTTTCTGAGGTGCAGTCTCAAAGTTTGCTATGACGAGCAGATGAGAAGACATGAGTGAAGGAACTCGTGTCACAGGAGAAGACAATTGTTTTGAATACAAATTTTTTATCCCACTTTTTGTGTTATCTGACACGTGTTATATTGTAATTGATAGGTATTAAGTGGAAAACAAAAAGTGGGATAAAAGATATTCATTCAATTGTTTTATGATGGTTTATCTATTTAAAAAAATCTGTTTTATTCATTCTACTTCATCATCATATTAAAAGAATTTAGAGGTCTATATGAATTTAAATCATATATTGTAGATAACAAAGAGAAACGATCTAAGTTGTTTTTCTATTTTAATAGGAATAATGGTTAATAATTACATTCACTCTTTCCTATTAATTTGATTCTTGGAATATGTGATAGTTTATCATAAAATATGTGAATGATTAAATTTAATAGGAATGATGATACAATGAATAAATTTACTATTTCTTATTATTTTAACTTATGGAACAAGCACTAGTTTATCGTACAATGTGTGATCCTAAGAATCTCCTCTAACCAATTATAGATCATGGTATATGATGAATATTCACGTGTACTATCACTTGAATTGGTCATTTAAATTGATGGGATATGGATTAGAAAAAAATTCCCGTTTGGAAGAAAATGCTTTAAGAAAAAATATGCTAAGAGCAAGTTTGGTAGGCTGTAATGGTTATTACATTGTAATATGAATTAGTATTACAAGGAATAAAAGAAGCTCTAATGTAATAGCTATTACAATTCATCTGTTTCGTGACAACACATGAATAGAACTTTGAATCTGTATTCTATATTTTACTACAACATAATTAATATACGAATATTGCTTATTATACGTATTAATAATTTTAAAACATTTGGAGACTTGGATTTTGAATGTTATATATATATATGTGTGTGTGTGTGTGTAGAGAGAGAGAGAGAGAGAGAGAGGAATTAAAAAAAAAAAGAAATGGAGACTTGAGTATATATATATTTATATATATAGAAGAGAGAGAGAGAGAGAGAGAGAGAGAGAGAGAGAGAGAGAGAGAGAGGCAAAAATTAAAAAAATGGAGTTTTGATATATATATATATATATATATATAGAGAGAGAGAGAGAGAGAGAGAGAGAGAGAGAGAGAGAGAGAGAGAGAGATAAAAAAATTGTAGTCAACTATATTTTTCAATTTTAAATTTTTTTTAGCTATTACGTGATCTAAGTAATATTACGCTTTTGATAAGGAATACTATTCCTCATTTTAAAGAATAGTCATTCCTAAGTAATACTATTCCTGTAATGAAAACATAACCAAACAACCGAATAGTTATTCCTTAGGAATAGCTATTACATTATATGACCTATTAAAGTATATCAAACATGTCCTAAGTGAAAGAAGAATTTAAATTTTCCCTATAGTTTTGAATAGTGAGTAATTATCGAACCTAAAACTTTTACCATCAACATGTGAAATAGATAGCCTTACTGATAGAATGAATTAATGTAGGTTTTCTAACCGGTTGGGAGAAAATTATTCAATACTCTCGAAACACAAATAAATGCGTATTACTATTCCCTCATCTCACATGAATGGTGGTTCTCATCACAAATTTAATAAAAAAGACTCACCACTCATGTGAGATGAGGGAATACGCATTTATTGTAATCAAATACTAAGTAATCACTCAGGTTTAAGAGGAGTTTTGAATTAGATCTAAACAAATTAAAAACTATATTTTAACTAACCGGTAATTTAAGAATCCTCTCTTCCTTTTAATGCTTACAAACTTTTAGTGATAAAAACCTATGTTTTTTTGTTTTTGTTTTTTGATTAAGATAAAAACTTATGGTTTTAAGTCTTCAACAATTAAGAACAAAAACAAAAAGGTGGAAGCCATGCACAAGGCTCTTGCCCTAATGATCTAAATTAAATTCTTCTTATATAGTTTTATTTAGGACAATGATCCTCTTCATTTGAAATGAAATGGAAAGTCTCACTTGGTTTTATTTCTTGCGGTCTCAATGTCTCATCCATTCAGGAGAACTCATCCCTTCCATGGAACCATGGAGGGTTGGAAATTGGTAATGATATGATTCTTGAAGCTGACGGGTAGAATAAGATGCAAGTCCCATTTATGACTATTGACCTAATGATTCTTGAATTTCTAGCAGGTCCAAGCTTTTGACATTAACCAAAAAGTCTTTAAAGAATGACTAGAAGACAGTAATAATAGTAATAATGAAAAAGAGAGAAGTGGTGTTCATGAGAATTAATTTCCATAAATTCTTTAACAACACCCTAAGTAGTAGGGTGTCGAGTAAGGCAAGTTAGTGGTACAAGTTTGGTATAATTGCAATTGGTTTTAGACTTCAAAAACTTGGAGGATTGTAAGTTTACAGCTTTTATTTTTTATTTTTTTACTACTTATATAATATATATACAACTTTTAAAACTTTATTTATTTATTTATTTTGTAGGTACATTTATGTTTTAACAAATGAACAAATAAGTTTTCAGCAAAAAATTACATCCAAACATATTGTTTACGGTACATTTAATAAGAAATAAGAAACTAAATGATGAATAATTGGAGGAGTTTGTTTATGTGACTTATTGAGTTATTTCCTTCCAAGCAAGCCGGATATGGTATATATTAATATATGCATACATATATTGTTATATATATATTATGTCTTTTCTTTTTTTTTTGGAAAACATATTTATAAAATAGCAGAATAATTTTTTTACTAATTAATTAATTTTCTAAAAACTGTTTTAACAGTATACTAATAATGCCACTTTTTTGTTGGTAAGAATATGTGACAAAATACTGATTGTTATAAGATAAGTGAGGGAAAAGAAAAAGGTGGTTATAATGTTACATTCTGAAAACGTTATATACTGTCCACTATGAAAGCATGGTCGATCATGCCTATGTCATCATTGACATTTTCCCTACCAGTCCTCAAATTGAGGGAAGCTCAGGCAACAATCAATTGGTAGTAGAAACAAGATGGGGTACCAAATGAATACAAGGATCAGGCTCTCAATTATTAGTGAAGAGGGTAAAAAGATCGACCACCCACATTATTGTGAACAAAAACTCCCTATCGACATGCTTGTCTGTGCAAATTGGACTATGCATGAGCTGTATGCAAAAGTTTGGCTCATTCTCATTGCAATCGAGACCAGGCATCATCACCCCACCAGGCCACCAAGCCCTTGAGCCTCCCCTCCCTTCTCTCTCTCTTATGATTGGCTTAATTGAAAGGGAAACATCTTTTGTGTTGTAGGAAACATTTGCTGATCGGGGTCAACTATAATTTCCTTTGGTGAAAAATTGAAAATAAATAGAACCTATTGGTCAAACATTTATGTTTTATGGGGAGAGTGGTAATTTCCATTATTAACGTAAAGATAAAGCTCCTCATATCAAGAGACAAAGTTGTATGGCTAGGGTCCATTTTGATGGGTGTTATTATTTGCTTAATCTTGAAAACACAATTTGGAAGTAATAAATACGCTTTGTAGTCATAATGAGTCTCGAAAAATCAATGTCAAATCAACAGAAAAAACAAAGTAGCATCAACAATAACATTTTTATGATTGATGATACATCAGTTTGTGTTAGAGAGTCTCCCTTCTCTCACCACGTAAGCTAAAGATATGAAAGTGTTACTTGCTTGGTGTGTTACGGTTATTTGTGTAACCGTTCTTATTCGTCTTTGGTGGGAATTTGGAAGTAATAAATACGGTTTGTAGTCATAATAAGTCTCGAAAATCAATGTCAAATCAATAGAAAAAACAAAGTAGCATCAATAATAACATTTTTACGATTGATGACATATCAGTTTGTGTTAGAAAGTTTCTCTTCTCTCACCATGTAAGTTAAAGATATGAAAGTGTTACTTGCCTGATATGTTACGGTTATTAATGTAACCGTTCTTTTTCGTCTTTGGTGGGTTACTGGAATATCTAAAATAAGAAGTGTGTGATTGAAAGAGAAGAAAATTTCAGGATTTTCTTTTTTAAAACCAGCCACATTCAATCCAAAATTGAAAGGTCTGATTTTGATGAAATTTCAGTATATTTTTTTTAGCGAAGAAAGTCTCATGCATGTGCGCTGATGTTGTTGGTTGAAATTCCTCTCCGTTTGCTCCGATACTGACCCACTTTATGAGATCTTTTCTTATTGCCATTTTAGTTTGAAATTCACCTTAGTGGGATGAATATTTGTTTTGATCCAAAAATTGTGTGCTCCGGATGTTTTGGTAACCTCTAGCATTTGTCATAGACAAGATTGTTATAAACCTATTATTTTATAGTGGAAGATTGTATAAACCTATTATTTTATAGTGGAAGATTGTATAAACCTATTATTTTTTATGTGTAAAACCCTCCGGATGTTTTATAATAATATTTTATTTTATTATTGTGCTTGACTAGTTTATTTGGAATACTAATTGAATTTGCACAAAGAGAGAAAAGAAAATAATTATGTTGCCATGTTATTATATTAATAGGTTATTTTTCCACAACCGTTTGTAAAACTTAAAAGTAAAATTTGTAGTATCTCGAAGATCACTCAACAATTAATTTGGATTATTGAAAGAAAAATTATTTTTAAACTTATTAACAATTTTACTATAAATTTTTTACAAACTAATTAATGTGACAATAAATGTAATTGGTATCACATTAACAACATAATAAATAAATTTCTTAATTACTTTTTTAGTTTGTGTTAAAAAAGTTATACATGATCAATTTGTAAAATACTAAAATCTATAGCATCCCTACCATCACTTGAATATATTTGTTTGTCCTTGATTGGGAAGAACACTTAAGAGTTTTGTTTCTTTTTTGGTTGGTGGGTAAGTAGGAAACCCTAAGACAAGATGAACTCATGAACTAACGTACTTAATAAGTTCCACTGATCATCACCATCATACTACAAGAGGATGGTATTTTTATTTGGGGAGCGTGGAAGCTAGAGGGACTCATATGATAAGGTAGATCATTGAATTTAGATCAAGCTCAACCTTGTAATGATATCCTAATGGCCCAAGAAAATCATTTTTATTTATTTATATATTATCTGAAAATTAATTTAACGGAGGGTCCAGAATTCCCTGACTATAATACAAGAATATTGCATCTCTAACCAGCAGACAGCTACCTAACCACATATAGGCCAGCTTCTGCAATCTAATATTCAAGGAATCTTCTTACCATAATTAAAAAAAAAAAAAAAAAATCGTGGATTAAACAGAATAATCCCATTGCATATTCAGAATATAATGTGAACATTAATATTCTAGGAGTTGGACCTACTTGTATCTAATTTTTTTTTTTGGTTAAGCACTTTATGGGGAGTCATATATTCGTTTTAAATATCTGGCTTTTTTTTTTTTTTTTTTTTTTTCTCTCTCCCTATTTTAGTATATGTAAGAGTTTCTTTTTAGATAAAATAAATTTAGTCCAATGATGATGAGGAGCTGATATGTATTATCATACGAAACCTTTTTTCTTGGCTGAGCATCAATAAGTTAGGTGTTTTTCTATGATGTAGTGTAGTTTTATTTATTTATTTTTATTTAGATGCATTCCCACATGAATTGACTTCTTTGAGAAACCGAAAAATACAAAAAATAAAATAAAAATAAAGTGTTGACTTTGATCGCTTTTTAGGTTAGGATTAATGTAGTATAGAAGTCATAATATATTTGTGCATTTCATCATTTAGGATGTTTGATTTTTCACTATCGATCATATGTCATTTTATCATTGTGACATGCATTCTACTATGTTTCATTCATCAAATAAAAACATGATAAGGTGCATTAGGTCATATTATCATTGAGTATAATATAGTTTAAAAACCACGAAACATATAAAAATTTAATTAACTTTAAATAATAAGGGTAAATTACATTGACGCCCCCTTCTTTTAGGAAAACTAGACTCGCTACACCCTAATTTGGAAAAATGACACTCCACTCTCAAATTTGCAAAATAATTAAAACCCAGCCCCTTTTTCCCCAATTTTTAAAAGAATATTTTCCACTTAAGCTTAAAATAATTGGAATATAATTTTTCTTTTTAACTTTGGTTAGTTAGGCATCGGTTAAAAAAATTAATAAAAAAATGAAAAAGGGGCGGAGTGTTAATTATTTTGCAAATTTGGGAACGAAATGTCATTTGTAAGTAAACTAATAATATCTTCACTTCAAAGTCAACCCTTAGTTGCATAAAACCTCAATAAAACATCAACATGATAATTCTATTAAAACTTTAAGAAACCAAGTAACATTTGTTAGTTTGAAATTCTAAATTTAATGCTGAAAACAATTAATCAACTTAATTATGTCTAGAGTCTCTAATAAACATGCACTTTACTTAGGATTTTATTTTTATTTTTTATCAAAAAAAGGAGAATGATTCTTCTCTTAATCAACCTTTGAAGCTTTGCCATTAAGACATCAAGGAAATAGTTTTCCTCCAACTTGGTTTGGAGGAATCCTTCTCCAACCTACTACGTGGCAATTAAATAGACAATTCACATGTACTTTTAGTCACATGACTTTTTTAATGAGTCATGTGATTTTTTCAAATAACACATATGAATAATATATTTAATTGATACGTAGTGGGTTAAAAGAGAATTCCTCCAAATTATGTTGGATGAAAACTATGTCCAGACAACAGTAAGAGCAACTCCAGCAGTTTTTTAAAGTTATCTCTACTCTATCTCTATATTTACACTATTCAGCAACTCTCTATTTATTTTTTCAGACAAACACTCTAGCAGTACTTTCTATTTTACTTTCTACTCTATTTAAATATACTTTTTTATTTTTTTATCTCATTTAAATATTATATTTTTTATTCTTCTTTATTATTATTTCCAACCAAAAATAACCAATTGCCATAACAAATCCTTCCCACCCACCACCACCACAACCACCGTAAATCAACCCAGAGCAACCAAAAACCACCACAAAATCAATTTCTCAGCAACCAAACAGGGTCAAATTAATTATTTCAAATTAATTTCTCAGCAACCAAAATCAATTTCTCAGCAACCAATTGGCACGGCTCCACCACCTCTAGGCCGAGACCCACTCCTCCAGGTCGAGATCGGCACGGCTCCACCACCTCCAGACCGTTGGGATCGGCATGGCAAGGCTTGGCTTGGCCAGCGGGGTGAGATCCTTCGTGGCGTGGCCAGCGGGGTGGATTTCTCCTTCGCGGCATGGCCAGTGGGGTGGGTCTCTCCTTCGCGGTGTGGCCAGCGGGGTGGGTCTCTCTGTGGCAGTTGGAAGGAAGAGAGAAGGCAAGCCTAGGCTGAGATCGGCAAACCCAGGCCGAGATCCGCAAGATCGGCAAGCCTAAGCCACCACCACGCCGAGATCGCAAGCCCAAGCCACCAATCAACCACCACGCCGTTAACCACCACCACGCCAGCGTTTCCAACCGCAAACCGAAGCCTAAGCCCGTTTCGTGTTTCAACAGAAAACGAAGAGAGAGCACAGAGAGAAGAGAGAGCACAGAGTGAAGAGAGAGAAAAAATCGGTTGAAATGAGACTTGGGGAAAAAACTAAACAATATATACTCGATGGTCCCGCCTCCTTTTTTTAATCGGTTTAATCGGATAGAAAATGTACAGTAGCTTTTCATTTGTGAAAATGTATTGTATATTTTGTAAAAAATTTTGGAGATACAGAGTTAATATAGAGCACTGTTGGAGCACGTTTTTTTGTTTTGTTCTCTATTTGTAGAGATAGAAAGCAGTTTTAAAGCACTGCTGGAGTTGCTTTAACAAGGCATGCAAGTCCCCACCAATTCACTAAAGCAACAAAAAGAAATGTAATAAAAATCACCTACTTTGGACTTTTAAAAACGAAAGAAGGCCTTTTAGATTAGTGTTTGCAAAGCCCATCGGCCGAAACAAATTGGAAATAGAAAATGGTCAGCCCATTTCACAGGTGTGGCCCATACGTCCGTTGGGGGGAGGCCTTAGGCATCCATGACATTCAAAACAACACACAAGGAAAGAAAGGCAAGAGGGTTACAAAAATGCCCAATGCGTTCTTCTCCTTGATGGAGATAATGTGATTGAAAGTTCATTGGAGGATCTTGATCTTGATCTTGAAGACAGTTCATTAGAGGAATGGCATACTCTAGACTCGTTTATTGAGAGACTTCGCCTGGATAGATATGATGTGATTGATCCGAGGTAGGTAATGAATTTGTTTTTGTTTGCTTAATTGTTTGTCTTAGTCCTGCTGAGAAATATGCATGCTGTTGAATTTTTTTTTTTTTTTTTATAAATAAAAAATCCGGACTTGGTTTTCTAACAACTGTTGGTCTTTGTTTTTGCCAGGAATGTTGAAAGTTCATTACAGGATCTTTGAAGTTTATTAGAGACTCTAGACTAGAGTAGTTTCTTGGTTCTTGGAGGTACACTAGTGGGGTAGAATGGATGCAGGAGAAGCTTCAAGCAGCAAATAAGAAGAAGAAGAAGAGTTGGAAATTGGAGACAAGTATACATTCTCTGTAGTCCAAACTTATCAACACTTCGTAGTTCTTTGGTTTAATATGTATTATCTAAGCGAACTGATGATTTCCATCCTCAAAACTTTTACTTATTGCTTAATTTTGTTTCTTTTCAAGTTAGTTGCATTGATTAGACTAAGCTCAATGCAAAAGAGAGTAGACTGTGTTGATCTTATTGACCATTAATAGCAAATATAACATAATCTCATATCCATCATCTCTCTATTTTCTGGTCGAAGTCATAGTTGTTAAATCATAAACCATATTTAGACAGTTTGAGTCATGTCCAAATCAATTAATATATATATATATATATTTATACTTTTGAGTCAATATTGTTATGTACATTCCATGGCTTAGCCATTAACAATGACATGTGATGGAAATATCTAATTTAGGACTGAAAATGTTACATGATAAATCACAATTTCTACACGTCATATATCTTTGACATGTGTTATTTTTAATGCCTATATATGAGTCATGTGTTAAGGAGTGTAATTGTGTATTTTACTGCATCTTAAATCACTACTAAATAAATGGCCATTTATTTATTTATTTATTATCTTTTTTTTTTAATCAAAAGGCAATTTCATTAACACTAAATGAGATTAAGATGATACATCTAGTAGGAGTTGGTTTTGAGCAAATTCTGGAACCTCCTCCATCCATACATTGGTTTTGTTAATTTGTAGTGCTTTACGTGCTAACATGTGGGCAACTTTGTTTACATCTCTTTTAATAGTAGACAATTCCCATGCTTCGAGACTCTGTAATAGATGCCTTGCTTCTGTCACTTCATTTCCAAGCCAAGAATAGTCATCCTCCATGCTTCCCAATGCCTTGTTGGTGTTGGCTGAATCTCCTTCAAGGATGACTCTCTTTATGCCGATATCATGAGCCAATTGTAGACCCGCTTTTGCAGCAAACAATTCTGCAGCAAAAGGATCCATCACATTTGCTCTGCTACATGTCATTGATGCCATTGGAAGTCCTACTTCATTCCTTATCACTACTCCCATACCTGCTGTCCTGGTGCTTAGACACAACGCACCATCATAATTGAGCTTATACATACCTCCCTTTGGTGCTTCCCATTTTCCTTGAACATACTGTTGCAGTGCTTCTTTTGTTGGCCAGGAATCCATGTAAACCTCCATTATTGAGCGTGCCATCTGTGCAACCAGCCTAGGATTCATCTTTGCCTCTTCATGGACTTTGCGATTTCTCATCTGCCAAATTTGCCAGCCCATTGCCATAAACTCCTTAAGCCCCATTATCCCTTGGTGATCGAAAACTTCCCACACAAGGGTGTGGAAATCCCGGAATTGTGTCTCATGGCTCACTGTAATTTGGCTTTCATCCCAGCACTCCTTTATCTCCACGCAATCCCAAATGGCATGAATTAGAGTTTCTGTTTGTAACCCACACCATGGGCACCATGCTATTTGTATCACTTTCCGATGCTCCAGGTCCGCCAAAGTTGGAAGCGCATTGTGCAGTGCCCTCCACATGAAAACTTTTAAATTGTTTGGTAATGCTACATCCCAAATAGCTCGCCACAGCTGCCCCATTGGATTTCCCTTAGAGCTTTCTCCCTCACCTTGTAGCTCCTTCTCTAAAATGAGACGATAGGCACTATTAACTGTAAATCTTCCATGAGGGGTGGCTGTCCATATTTGTTTATCTTCTGGAAGTCCTTTGCTTAATGGGATGGTTAGTATGGTTGCAGTATCTTGCTTATTGAACATGGAATGAAGTTTGGGTACATCCCATTGCTCAGTGTCTTTTTGTATAAATTCACTTACCCGTGGTTCATCCCCATTCATTGGTTTTGGAGTGCATGGCTGATGTGTAATCCGTGATGGTAGCCATCTATCATTCCATGCACTAACTCTCTCCATTACCAATTCTCCATCTCAAGCCTTCCTTCAGTACCCCCCTTGCACCAGCAATACTTCGCCATGTATATGAGGCTCCGGGTTGACTACAGCTTGCATAAAGGTGCCTTCCTTAAAATACTTTGCTTTCAGCACTGTTGGGCTGTTAGGGTCAGTACGACAGAATTGGGGGAGAAGATGAATATCAGCCTTGAGTTAACGGAGAAGAAAAAAATTAAAAGACATTTCTGTTTGTTTTTTTTAGGTGGAGCTTAGTTGGATTTTTAATTGATGTGTTTGATTTTGATTGGACCAACTAAGTTAAATTGTAGAGATTGTATATTCACAAATTGCAGCTGATATGCTCCTATGACACCAAATTTGGAAGAAGGTACTAGATATGAGGATTCTTCTACTGCTAACCACTTCGATGCTACAGGTGAGTTGACCAGCTCCCTCATGAGGTCATGTATGTATTCTCTACTCAAACAACATATATCAAAATTATTTGATAATTAGGAAAGTAACTCTTCTCCCGACCAAATTAAAAATAAAAAAATCAACTTTTATTTTTCTGATCCAAATGGGATTTTTTATTTAGATTCCTTCCCAAGCTACCAATTATTTGCAAGACTTCATCCTCGGCAAGTCAGCATTATCAAACCATCCACAGATCTTTTTGGTGAAGGTATTTGAAATTGTATTATTTGTTGTTCTAGTCATGGACACTCTTTGGAAGGCTTCACCTCTCAATATTTCTTATAGAGTTATAGTGAATCTAAAAGACGCCGGCAAAAAGAAGTGTAGTCCTTCTCAAATAGTAACTTTCTTATAGAGTTATAGTGAATGCAAAAGACACCGGCAAAAAGAATTGTAATCCTTCTCAAATAGAAGTTACTCTCTATATATATATAAGAGTCTACCACAAACACTATAATTAAACTATAATTAAAGCTGACGACTTTCAATTCCCACAAATTTTATAAACCAACCCTTCACCATGGCGAACTTCCTACTACATGTTCTTGTTTTGGCTTTATGTGTTCTATCAAATCAATCCCATGGCATCTTGACTGATTCCGTTAAGGTTTATAACGTGGTTGATTATGGAGCTGTAGGAGATGGACTTGCTGATGATACCCAGGTTTAGACTTGCTAATGAGGTTTATGATTTGGTTAATTATTTTGTCTTGTATTTTGGAACATTCATGTGCATATATGTTATTATTATTATTTTTATTTTTTTATAATTAAGGCCTTTAGCGATGCTTGGAACGCTACATGTCAATCTTCAGGTGTCTTTTCCCGCCATGTATGTTCCTCAAGGGATGACTTTTTTGCTCCAACCCTTGACCTTCAATGGCAGTTGCAAATCAAGAAATATCACTGTTCAGGTACAAATACAACTATTTTCTTTTTTATATGTGTGTTTGGATTAGCTTTTTCGTTATCTTGTTAAGTTATTTGTTTATGTACAATATTGCCAACTTATCCAATGCATTAGATTGTTTTAGTTTTTTATTGCTTACCTATTAATTCTCAAGTTAATATTTTTTAGTTTCCGGGTAGTTTTCTGTAATTTGACAATTGGAAGAGGAGAATATAATAATAATAATAATAACAATAAAAAATAAGGGGAAGAAAAAAAAAATCAGATTGTAACTGGGTAGGCAAGCCCGGGCAAGAAAAAAAATTGAAAAAGTCTTTATAATCTCTTACAAGTTTCAAATAAACCCAAAAACGTGGCAAGGAAATTGAGAAGAAATAGAATCATGGAATGTCTTCTATAATAGTAAAATATTTTACATTATTCATAACAAAAAATATATATTTTACATTGAAATTTAAACGTGGGAGGGAAACCGGTCTAGACAAATACATTCTACAATTAAACATTGATATTTTCTAGAATCACAAAGTTTATATTTATAAGACAAGCTGACTTTTATTTTTCTTTTCATTATTTTTTATTTTTTGGCTAAATTCTATTCATTATTTTTTAATGTGTTGACTATTATTCTTTTCATTCATAAAATTGCCTTATACCCAAGAACACACTACAGTGTCACTGTGTATTGTGGCAAAGGCACCTAAAATACCCGAAAATACACAATATAGAAACTTGCACACAATTAATCTAGTAATTATAAGCATTTTTGCACAATTAAAAAAAAAAATACTTATATATATTTTTTAACCTTAATTTATGCAGATTGATGCAAATATAATTGCACCAAGTGATCCTTTTGCATGGAAATGCCCTGGAAACGAATGCCATCGATGGATCACATTTCTTAACTTCAATGGTCTCTTTATCAGTGGATCTGGTACTATCAATGGACAGGGAACAAATTGGTGGGGTCTCTCATGCCAACAAAACAAAAGAGTAAGGATATTGTTGAGAATTTGGGCCTATCCGGAAAAAATATATAATAAAATTGCTATCTTTTCAAGATATATAACCATAAATTGAAACTCTATATATGAAGTTTTAAGCCTTTTCTAACTTTAATTGAATTTTTCTCATTGCAGGGTTGTGGCAAGAAACCAACTGTAAGTTTCCTCACATATATGTTACAATAATACTTGAATATACGATTAATTTTTATCATGATATCAGAAGTTGGAACATATGGTTATAAGACTAAAAATAATGGTAATGCACCATCATCGATATAATAGTGCTACATATGTGATCACCTAATGTAAGTAGATTATAGGTGCTTAAGAAAATAATTAATGTAATAATATGAGGATGCTGTTTTATTGGTTTATTTTGCATGTAAAGACATAGGCCATTTCATCCTACTATCAACTTCTACTGTGTACGTCAATTTCAATTTCTAAGTTTGATCTTTCATGATTCAATTGTTTCTAACCCACTTTAATGTGAGGTTTTTTTTTGGTTAAAAAGTTTATTTACTTAAAGTTAACAAAAATACAATTATACTTTAAAAAGATGGTTTAGAAAGCGGTACATAAATAAATAAGCTAATAAATTAATGGTTAATAATACGTCATTGTTGAATTAAATTTCATATTTTGAGTCCCCAAAAGGATGTAAACATGTGATGTTGCTATTTTTTACTTTAATTTTCCTTCTTAATGAACTCCAACCCATTTTCATGCTCTACACTTCGCAGGGGTTCGTAATAGAAAACTCCAACAATGTGCACATTGATGGCCTAACCTTTGTAGACAGCCCACAAATGCACATTGCTTTTGAAAGGTCGACATGGGTGCATGCTACTTCTCTCACTATCCAAGCCCCCAAGGATAGCCCCAACACCGACGGCATTCACATCCAACATTCCCAAAACATCATCATAGACAATATTCGCATTGCGACCGGTATAAGCTTCATGGAATATTCATTTTTCATATGCTTCATCATTGTCTTTTCTTTTTCTTTTTCTTTTTTGAATGAATATATATGGATCTTCGTTTTATCAATTTACAAATGTCTTTATGGTCTATCCTTTCCTATTTTTTTTTTTTTTTTAAAAGTCTTTTTTGTATTATATTTTCTTTCAATGTTATTGCATAAATTTTTGAAAAACCCACATATTTTCTCTTCATCATTTTAATATATATTGTCTACTTTAATTTTAAGAGTTATAAATAGTTTAAACCATGTTAGTTTAAACTAATTAGAACTAATCACTTTTTGGAATAAAAAACTGAACACTAAATAAATTCTCTAATTTGACATTTTATTTATTATTACTTATATTATATGTTCATGTATAAATATCTTTTATTTAACTTTCTTGTACGTGATAGTATAATTGAATATTAATGCAGGTGACGACTGTATTTCAATTGCGGATGGTTCATCACACATCAACATTAGCAAGATCGATTGTGGGCCTGGTCATGGAATAAGGTTAAAACAGCTCTCTTGTGCTTTTATTTATTTATTTTCATACATGTTTTTTCATTGTTGTAATTATTTAATGTTTCTATATTTGTCCTTATTCCTTTCTTCATGAATTATAAATTGTAAATTTGTCTGTTTTCTTGCTTTTTATTCAGCATTGGAAGTCTAGGTGCGAAAGGAAAGCATGAGACAGTACAATTTGTTCATGTCAAGGATGTCTCTTTTACGGGAACTACAAATGGAGTTAGAATAAAGACGTGGCAGGTAATATATGATCATTACGTATAAAGTGATGAAATAATGTTTATGAAAAATTGTATTCTAAACTTTATATTTTATGGGAGGTTACAAATTTAACCATGAAATTTAAGATTGTTAACTTAAATCCTTTAATTTCATTAGATTTTAATCAACACATAAATTTTTAATTAAACCCCTAATCAAATCCAAAAATCAAATTCCGAAATTAAATTCTAAAGGTTCAGGATACAAATTGATATGATTTTAGAAGTTCAAAATTTTGAGTCAAAATCAGCAAAACTATTAGATTTAATTTATAAATATATAAGATTTAAAATGTAATAGATCCTAATATTTATTTATTTATTATGATCATTACTATAGTTTTCATTTTGTTGTGCTTTCATGCTCAGGGAGGGAAAGGATATGCAAGACACATAACTTTTGAGCGTATCGTGTCTAATGGTTCAGCTCGTCCTATCATCATCGATCAATATTACTGTGCCCACGAGCACTGTACAAATCAAGTAATCCTCATACTTTTCTTTGGTATACATTTTTTGGAGATACTTGATAGTGGTTCTTTCACATATAAAAAAGTTATAATAAAAATGAGAATAAACTTTATTCCATTGCAAGAAAATTAATATATGTTTTTATTTTTTTGGCAGAAATCCGCGGTGCAAGTTAGTGATGTTTTATACGATCAAATATCTGGGACCTCAGATGCAGAAATTGCAGTGAAATTTGCATGTAGCAAGTCACTTCCATGCACCAACATCTTCATGAGGAACATTACTTTACACTCGACTGAAAATGGAAGCAAGACTTCATCTATATGCCAAAACGTTAGAGGACTTAGAAACGGTGAAATCATTCCAAATGTTCCTTGCCTCCATGAAGGTGATAATTTACCAATAGTGAATCAAAATTGGTCAAATTAACACAGATATATATACTATAATGAATGCCCATGAATGAGTATTGGGTATATACTTGAGGAATCATTTTTCTTTATTCATTTATTTGATTGACTTTTATTTTATTTTTGTGTGTGTGTGTGGGAAATTTGATTGACTGATTAATGTTATTTATTTGATGTAGTTGTGTATATATACATATATGAGGTCAATGTAATTATTATTTTTGTTTCAAGATCATATTATAAATAATTCCATCTTATAACATGCAAATGCAATGTATTTGAATTCATTGATCTCTCACTAAGAGTTGGAAATTTATGGTTATTTTATGTTGTACATATCTGGGGTGGCTTTCAACTGTTCAAACGTTATCTCAGCCGCAAAAGGGGTAGGCTTTGAAAGGTATAAATGTCAATGACATATCAAATTGGGCGGCTGTAACCATACTATTTGATTCCTTGAAATAAGTCCACATCATGTTTCATTTGATATTGACATACTAGCACTTCAATCCTTATATATACTTAGAACCAAAATCCTACGGCATTTTAATTTGCAATAAATTAAGATAAATACACAATATTTTCATAATAATTTCACAACAAATTATGAATAATAAGTAATAAAATGATATCGATGAAAATCTATATAAGAACTAATTGGTAAAAAGGAATATTTATTTACATAAAAACAAACTAAAAAAATATTTATCGATGTCTTGACCTTATAATAAAGACATTTCAAATTTCCTCAAGTCATGAAAACAAAAAGTTTGATATAATGTCCTCAATTGAGCTCTTGCGTGCTTAGAGAGTTAAAGTCTCATTTTCGTTTAGTATTAGGTTAGGGAATAAGGATCAACAACATGTGAAGTTGTGAACATGCCCCCCTCTCATTTTGAATTTTTGGACTGAAAAGTCTTGAACCATGAAGTTACACACTTTTCTTCTCCCATGAAGAGGAATTCTGAAAAAAAATAAAAAATAAAAAAATTGGGAGGAACGTATAATATTCTAGAATAGGAACGAAATAATCAAAATCTACCACTAGAACTAATAAAAATCTTTTTCGTGTATGACTATAGTGCAAAGACCATGTCTAATAATATTACTCCCAAAGAAATTACTTCAAACTTATTAGAGATTTCAATGACTAAACTGTGTGTCTCACAACGTAAAAAGTATAATTCTCTCTCCATTTTATTGAAGACCAAATTAAGATATTGATTTATAAAGAAAATCATGGGATTGGTTAATAAGGGATTGATTCCTAGAGAAATTGTGGGATTGAGGTAGTCAATATGCAATGCAAATTAAAATTATCATTGACTTTTGTATTTATCTCTATTATAAATATCGCTTATAAATATAGATTTCATTGTAAGAAATGTATATGAGAAAATGTAGCCCTTTGGGCTATTGTCCCTTGGATGTAAGCCACAAAGTCGAATTACGTAAACTCTCATGTCTTCTCTCTTCTCTTTACTCTATCACATTATCACAAATTTTTAGATGGTGTCAAAGCGGGTCGATTGGACCTTTCTTGAATCTAACTCACACAATTTTCCTATTGTCGGTGATTTATAATATAATCAGCACTCAATTATATTTTACTATCTACCCCTCTTGTTTCTTCCTGTTTTTAATAGGAAATATTATTGCTTTTTCATGCATATTGGTAACTTTACCTATGAAATTTTCACTCCTAATACCATGTTTTATAGTAAAAGATTTTGTCACATTAATATTATAGTGACATCTTCATAGGAGGAGTCTGCGGAATTGACGAGTTGTCAATTTAATGGCGTTGTTATTGAAGAACCTACATTGGTTCATAGCAATCTCTTCAGGGACATCAAATAAAATTGGAACGATACATTGGTTCATACTCCACAGGTGTAACGATTCTTACCAAATTGGAATTGAAATTTAAAAAATCTTTTGTAGTATCAAAATTTTCATGGGATTACCTTCGGTAGCAATTCTTGATATGCTTCTTGGAAATGTTACAACAACCCTCAAACAAAGACACACTCAATGTTTCTTTAGAAAGACAGAGAGAGAAACTCTGGTGGTGCATGTTCCTGTTTTCATCTCTTTATAGGAAAATTCGTTATTCATATTATAAATAGATTAATGAACCCAATTGGATCAAGTATCCTTGCAAATAGAATAAATGAATGTGTGTGTCTTCTTCTTCTTCTTATTTCTTTTTAGATTTAATGGCATGGATGTATTACTAACAAGCAAAATTAAAGGTTTCTTATTTAGCAAAAAAAATAAAATTAAAGATTTCTTTAAGAAGGGCATTGGAGTTTAAAGAAACCTTGCAATATGGATAGGAAAGATAATTTAATCGTGCATTGGCCAAAAAAAAAAAAAAAAAACAAGATTATGCAAGAGTTAATGAAACATATATTTATAATAAAATCTATTATGTTTGTTATTTATATATTCGGTTTTGGCCTTTTTATTTTGTGCTTATTCTTGCTTTTTGTGAGAAGGGGGTTTAGACTTATGAGTCTTTTAAACAAAGTGTTTTAATTCCATATCTTCATAGTTCCATTAATTGGGACGTATTGATACTCATATTAGTGAGTGTAAGAAGATAAGAATTTTGGTGGATTTAGATAAGCTTTATTTTTTAATCACCACACCATTCAAATAAACTTTATTTCTTATTGTTTAATCAACTAAATAAATGATCTATTTAGAAAAGAAAAAAAAACTAAATAAATGATCTTTTTTGGCTTTAGAGTTTGTTATTCATTATTTCTTTTCATACTCGGCGCTATTTTTTTTGTTCTTTATCAAGAAATATGGTATGAGACTTCTAAACTTTTTCATTGAATAATAAAAAGAAATAGATTATGACCAATAAGAATATGACCAACTAATGTTGCAAAGTAACAACAATGAAGAGATCATCGTGTTATATATATATATTTTTAAAGAAAATGTGTTTTCAATTTTGATTGAATGAACACACATGATGTAATCGTGTCTGAACAAATAAATACATAAAAGTAAATTAAGAAATTTAAAAGTTATGCGAAGAAACACACATACTCATTATATTCTTCAGAAAAAAAAAATTGAATAAAAAAATTAAAAAATTAAAAATGATAAATAGGAAAAGTCTCTAAATACACATATTGTACATGTGAGAAAGTTAGTAAAAATATAAGAAAATAGTTTTATAAATTACTATAGAGTGGGTTTGGAGGAAAATTTTTCAAAAATTAGTTTGAACGTAACCGTCTTAATCATACAAGTACATTATTTCCTCGGGAGCATCACATGGAAAAAGGAAATAAACCGATAAGGGATTGAAAACTCGGGAGCATCACAAGGAAAAAGGAAATAAACCGATAAGGGATTGAAAAACCAGGGGTTCACCACCAGGATTGGACAAGACGTGCCCTCCCTCCAAAGCCTTTCGCTGTGGATAAGACGGGCCCACCATACCCTCTTTCATATCCTCCTCCACATCCACAATAATATCTTTCCCACAATTCCCTACTCTCACCACAAAATACACACTTACTCCTCAACTCCACCATATTATATTCCCTCAACACTCTCACACCGTCCATCAAATTATTCATTACTCTCTCATTCTCTTCACACTCATCACACTGGTGGATCTATATTCTTTTAGCGTGAGCCCGCGTAGCACTGGATTAAACAATTTAACTAATAAGAACAGTATAAGACCACTCTTCTCTTCTCTCTAAAACGGTTCGCATTACTCTCTGCTGCACATTCCTCCCTCGACACCATGGAGTCGCGAGTGTTGTCACGCGCCACCACCTTCGCTTCCTTCTCTCAACTCCGCAAGCCACCGAGAGAGAACAACAACAGCAGCAACAGCGTTAGCTTCGTCTCGGCGAGGCCGATCGGAGCAGTGGGAGAAGGAGGAAACCTGATATGGGGGAGGCAGCTCCGACCAATTCTGCTTCTAGAGAGCTCAGGGAAGCCGCGTTTGGCGGCGGCTTCTTCTTCGCCAGCCGAAGGGAGCGATTCCGCCGGGTGAGGTCCGTTTCAGTCTCCACACTAATGGCTTTTCTTTGTCTCTTTGTCTCTGACTTTTTTCTTTTCTTTTTCTTACAGGGAAGCGAAGATAGCTCCGGTCGGGTTCTTGAACAAGTACCCATTTTTAATTACCGGCTTCTTCTTCTTCATGTGGTACGTACGTAGGTCACAAAAAGAGTTGAAGATATATACATTGAGATTGAGTTAACAATTTGTTAATGTACAATATTGTTGTGCAGGTATTTCTTGAACGTGATTTTCAACATCCTGAACAAGAAGATTTACAATTACTTCCCGTATCCCTAGTGAGTATGACATTTTTTTATTTATTAAAACTTAAAAGTCATCTGTACTTTTTTGAAGTTCGTACAGTAAGATATACTAGTTTAATTGTGATGGTGGAACTGTTCGATGAAACTTAACTTGGTTTCTTTCTGGCGTGTGCAGCTTTGTCTCGGTTGTGCACTTGTTTGTCGGGGTGGTATACTGTTTGGTGAGCTGGGCCGTGGGCCTTCCTAAGCGAGCTGTAAGTGAAACCTTTTCAAGCCCACTTACTTTCTATTTAGGCTTCTTTTTTTTTTTTCTGTAAAATATTTTTTGGAAAATATTTTCAGATTTACGAGTGTTGGTTTCGCTGTAAAATAGTTGTCAAATGGACGCCTCACTCCGTCCTTTCTGTTCTCTTTCGCACAACACTGAAAAATATTTTCTGGAGCATTTTTCGGAATGCAATCAAACACGGAAAAAAAATCATTTTTATCTGAAAATATTTTATAAAGAAAAATATTTTACAGCAAAACAGACGGAATCTCATGAAACCATGTCACATGCAGCCCGAGTTTGAGTTTGAGTTTGAGGTTGTCGCGTGACGGGTCTTAACTTTTGAGACTAGTGGACACCGACCAATAAATAATTGTGCGTGATACTATATTTTCCTCTGTCAAATGATTATGATGGAAACTCCTGTAGTAAAAGGAGGATGTGAGATATGTGTAGCACCTCTTATCTTTCACCATTTTATTTTTTATTTTTTTAACTATTGTTAACATGAAGTGCTCAAGTGAAAGTGATCTTCCAATTACAATATGTTATGACAGGGGGTCGTGAAAAATGTTATGTGTTTAGCGTTACTCTTTACTTATTTACTTAATACCGGTAAATTCACTACTATAGTAAAATATAAAAATAAAAATTGAGGTTTTAGAAAGTTTTATATAAACAAATAAAACAAACTTAGCATTGCACAATTTTTTATTTAAATAATTTGATAATTGAGGGAGAGAGTATTAATTTTAAACCTTGGTTCGTCTCAAGAAAAAAAAAAAGTCAATATTGCGGGATGCCCATGACTTATAAATCAATTTTTAACATATCAAATACCTATAGTCCAACAGCCTTCCCAATACTTGATGCCAAGGAAAAGTTTAAATTATGGTGAGGTATTTAGAAGTTTTTTCTAGTGCAATATTAAAAAAAAAAAAAAAAAAAAAACAACAACAACAACAACAACAACGGAAAGAGCTTTTAGTCCTATAGGGGAGAAGTATCCCTTGGGGGTTAAATTTGCAAGATTACATCTCTTACGGCAGAATCTCTTTATGTTCCCATTTGTTATGATACATATTGAAATCCTTATCTCTGCATTGATCTGTAAATGCTGTGTAACTGGTGTTTCTCTATGCAGCCTATTGACTCCAACCTCTTGAAGCTGCTCATTCCTGTTGCCGTGTGTCATGCACTTGGCCACGTGACCAGCAATGTCTCATTTGCAGCTGTTGCTGTATCATTCACACATACAATCAAAGGTGATGAAGAGATTAATGCTCTTAAAGGATTTGGCCAATTTGTGTTTTGAGGCATTATATGACCAACATCAATGAGGTCCAAAGTCTTTTCTATTGAAATAATATTTGTTTGTTTCAGCTCTTGAGCCCTTCTTCAATGCTGCTGCGTCTCAATTCATACTTGGGCAATCAATACCCATCACTTTATGGTTGTCTCTGGCTCCTGTTGTTCTTGGTAAGCTCTCTTCCATTTGTTTATGTGGTTGTTTCAGTCATGTCAAGTAGGTTGAAATATCCTTAATCTAGATGGCGATCCATATTTACTTATTAATTTAAAGCGCCACTATTGACTAGATGACTGATTTATGAAACTAATAATTGTTACAGCACAAATATACTTTAAAAGAAAGAAAGAAAAAAAAAAAAACGAAAAATTTGAAATTATTAGGATTGAAAATCATGAAGATCCAGTCCTTGCATTCTTTGTACATTTCTAACGGTATGCTTGCCTTTGATGTGAAATGCAGGTGTGTCAATGGCATCATTGACTGAGCTGTCATTCAACTGGGTTGGCTTCATCAGTGCTATGATTTCCAACATTTCCTTTACTTACAGGAGTATCTATTCAAAGAAAGCCATGGTTATCTTCTATGCAGCACATTTTAACCTTTTTTCCTAGAATTGATCACTTGCATTTGTTAATGAAGTTAGACAGTTCACAGTTTTTATCTTAAAAGTTTCCCCCTCTAATAATCTTTTTTGTTTCTATATGTTTAATTCTTGTTTGCAGACTGACATGGATAGTACTAATCTCTATGCTTACATTTCCATCATTGCTCTCTTTGTCTGCATTCCACCTGCCATCATTGTGAGTGATACTTCACTTACGACCCCTAGAATTTTAATGTTTGTAACCCCAATATTACATAGGAATTTTTTTGTTTTAAAGTCTCTGCTTGTTTCCATGTCATATTTAGTTGGAGGGACCTCAACTGATGAAGTATGGCTTCAGTGATGCAATCACAAAAGTAGGTCAAACCAAGTTCATCTCAGACCTTTTTTGGGTGGGAATGTTTTACCACCTTTATAATCAGGTACATTTTGTTTTCGACATTGTCTTTGGTAACTAATGCTTGGTTGACTTAAGTAGTAAGTTTTCTATTCTCGCAATTATGTGGACTCTCTCTCTCTCTCCATTTCTTTTCCTTCCTGCTGATTAGCTTTAAAAATGTAAGACTAATTGCTTATTTGGCCAACTGCTAGATTCATTCCTCCTTTCACCCTCAATATCATTGTTGATAACTTCTAGTTGCTGGTAAAAACTTTTTTATATTGGCTGTTTGGAAACAGTTGGCCACCAACACCCTGGAGAGGGTAGCACCTCTTACACATGCGGTTGGAAACGTGTTGAAACGTGTTTTTGTCATTGGATTCTCAATCATAATCTTCGGTAAGTTTTCATCCTTCTTTCTTCTGCTCTTTTTGGCGTACAAACTTTAAACCTGAATGTTATCTAACATATTTGTCCTGGCATCAGGTAACAAGATTTCAACACAAACTGGTATTGGAACTGCTATTGCAATTGCTGGAGTGGCAATCTACTCTTACATCAAGGCCAAGATGGAAGAAGAGAAACGAGTGAGTTTTCACCTTAAACTCTTTTTCGTTAAAGGATAGTCTTGAAGGACTACAATATAGTTCAGTTTTGGGTTATGAGTGTAAAAGAATCCAACCCAAAAGCTTAACCACTGCATAAAACCCATACCAAATCCAAACCCAACCGATGTAGGATTCACCAACAATGAGCAGCATTTATGCTTCAAAGAATAACTGCCATCAAAATCCTGCATTCTTGCACAACAAGTTAAAATCTAGCCTACACATAGCCTTATGCTGCTGAATGTTGCTGGCTTCTTGGTCCTCCCTATTAAGTTGATTTGTGCTGTGCTTGCCTTCTGATTACCTTTTGAGAAGGATCAATCTTATTAGATGGTCTGAACTCTAAACCAGCAAACAAATCTATGGAAGTTCTACTTATAAAAAATCTATGGAAGTTCTAAAAAAATGGATTTCCTTGTGGTTTTCTAACGGGCCTAAGATAGTAAGATGCATCTACCCATGGCCATGTTTTGGTGTACATTTAATACACAAATTAACACTCAAGCTGAATTTTATTCATTTGATTTTCCTTTTCCTTTGGGAACAAATGCACAAATTAACACTTAAGCTGAGTTTTATTGATTTCTTTTTCCTTTTCTTTTGGCAGGCATCGAAAGCAGCCTAAGAAGAAAAAGAGGCGTGGACAAGGAGCAATCATGTGTTGTAAATTTTAAATATTTCCTTCCGAAGAGAGATTACAAAATCAGTATCCTATGTGGTAGTTCATTTGTTTCTTTGTTATCTTGATAAATTTTCTTTCATTCAAGTACAGACAATTGCTAATTTGCAATCATCTCATGTTGAGTGAAAATAATGAATCACTTTGTCTGCCACTAGTCATAACAAGTTTCAAACAAAGATGATGGAATGCCAAATGTGTGATTTATCAACAAATAGTAACTTATCATATGCAGACATGTCTGGCACTTCTGCACAGGAAGATGAGAAACTGCACCTACTGGAAATTGTACAATTTTTTTTTTTTAACTCATTATGGAGTTAAAAAAAATATATTCAAAGATTAACTAAGATAGTAACAAGAAGGGTGAATTTCCATGCTCAAAGTTGAATGAAGCAGAAGCTATTTTAATGACCGGTGTTGGGTTCGTCTAGCTTTGATGATTGGCACTTCTCATAAATGTCTTGATTGCGAAAAAGTTTTCATTGAATAGTACATGTGGGGCAACAGGTCTTTGATATAAAGTTGGCAATAACATTTTTTTTTGCTAAACAACGATACAATATTCAATTAAAGATGAAAAAAGGAATTATCTTAGTTAGCAATAACATTGAATGCTAACCGAGGTTCCAGTTAATTACTATAGCCATCTCATCTTTTTAGGCATGTCTACCACTTAATTCACGCCTGCTCAATTTCAAAGAAGATGGTAAATTTTCAACATCATTTGGCTTTGGCATATGGAGTGCAAGAAGTCAAATTTGGCATATGAAAAGAGATACCAAATTTTAAATTTTAAATTTGTAGATGTAAATTTTAAATTTGGCATATCCGTTGGAATATCTAGTTTTGGAGATAACAAAATTGAATCTTCAATCTGCCACCTTAGTCATCAATTTTTATTTATTTATTTTTAATCTTCTCCATATTGACATTTTATAAACCTTTTCCTTTTCAATTGGGCCAAGGATTTTAAGAGATAAATTCCTCCGGTGTGGGGTCAAGAATTTATTTTGGAAGGTAAAAGTAAAAGATAAGATTGAAAGTAAAAGTAATATTGAAAATATCAATGGACATAATTAACAAAATAGATATAACACTTAAATAGCAATGAATTGGTCATACAACATATATTACAACAAAAAAAATTTCTTCTTAAGCAGGAATAGTAGGAAGATTTACAATTAATTTTTTCTTGAGCCAGAAGAGACATTCCTTGAGTAATATAATATTCTTGTTTAGCCTTTCACGTTTCTTTCGCTGAATTAGCCCCACACTTTCCTAGCAATTGAGGTTGATTCCTCTAGCCTCTATTTCCTTGTTAACATTGTTCTACAAAGGTAACATAAAACCAACCAATATTTTCAACATAATTTGTAAATCTAACAGTCAAAAGCTTGCTCTAGACTCTAGACTCTAGACCTAGTAGTGATCTATAATCAATTAACTTTTCCAACACGATTTTCCCATTACCAAGTCAAAATCCCCTTTTTCTTTCCTTTTATTTTTGGTCTTAGTCCAAAGTAATTGCAAAACATATAATTGTTTTTTTTTTTTACCTTGTTGACCCAGCGAGCCCACTCCACAAAGCCCACTCCATGATTGGGCAAGACGAAAAAAATCGCACCGGGACCCACAAAAACACAAACCGCAAACACCTATTCGATTGTCGCACCTTAAAGATCCCAACGAACCCAAACCACAAACCAAACCAAAACAAAACAAAACAAAAAAAACCAACAAAACTTTTATTAGAACCGAAACACAGTTACCCTCGTAACAAAGCACTCAAATTTAATAATAAAAAAATTAAAAAACCAAAAATTAAAAAATTAAAAAATTAAAAGTTTCATCAAAATTAAAACGCCAGAGAGACTTGTACCTCGTGAGCTTTTTAAAACTTAAAAAATTTAAATAACAAAAAAAAAAAAGTTTTTTTTTTCAAGCCCACATCAAGGCCTTGTTTGACACAAACACACCGTTCATTAAAAAGAAACAAAAAAATTAAATTAAAAAAAAAAAAGGAATTATGGAAGGTGGAATTAGAGTGAGGAAGGACTGTTGGTTTTATCATGCTACTCTTGATTTTGCCTTTTGTTTTGTTTTATTATTTTTATTCTTCTTCATCTTCTTATTATTCTTTCATCTTAATCCATTTGATATTATTTATTATTCGTTTTTATTATTTCTACTTGTTATTCGATGATGATAATAATAATCCTCCGTCTTTCTCTTCCTTCCTTGACTTTTACGTATTTAGGTTTTGTTAGGAGAGCAAAAAGGTAAAAGAAATAAAAACAGAAAAATCGTATTCTTTGTTGTTCTTGGTTTTGTTTTTCGAGGCTCTTTTTAGTTCTTTTGGATTTCTAGGGTTTTCAAAAGAGGTTCGATCTCGAATTCTCTTGATCTTGTTCATCAATGGAGGCTGCTTCAGAAGGTGAAGACCAGAATCAGAACCAGAACAATGATAACAACAACAACAACAACAACAACGTCAACAACAATAATAGCAATAGTAATAGCAAATTCAACAACAATTCCAGTGAAGGACAAAGCAAGCCGAAGCGTCAAATGAAAACTCCGTTTCAGCTCGAAACCCTTGAGAAAGCCTATGCCAGTGCGTACAAAATATTATGAAATTCTCAATTTTGTTTTTTGGTTTTGGATTTTTTATTTTGTTGTGGTATTGAATTTTTGTTGAATTTGTTGTTTTGATTCAGTGGAGACTTATCCATCGGAGGCGACGAGGGTGGAGCTGTCGGAGAAATTGGGGCTTTCGGATCGGCAATTGCAGATGTGGTTTTGTCACAGGAGGTTGAAGGACAAGAAGGATGTTTCTGCAAAGAGGCCGCGTAAAACCGCGTCAGCTGCGGTGGCGGCAGTGTTGCCGGAGTCTCCTGTTGATGAATTGAGGGGGGGTGGGGGTGGGGGTGATCCTGGGAGTGATTACGGGTCGGGTTCGGGATCAGGGTCGGGTTCGAGTCCATTGGGTCGTTCGGAGTTTAGGAATGCAGGGGGGTCAAGGAGTGTACTTGATGATGTGCCAATTATGAGGACTTATTACGAGCCACCTCAGTCGATATTGGAACTTAGAGCTATTACCTGTGTGGAGGCACAGTTGGGAGAGCCATTGAGGGATGACGGGCCAATTCTCGGGATTGAGTTTGATCAATTGCCGCCAGATGCATTCGGGGCACCTATAGGTATAGCTAATGTGTTTTGTTATTGAATTTAGTGTGTTGAATTTCAATTATGTATAAGCAAGTAACTTGGTGTTCAAACATGTTTAGTTAATCTATATCTGTGTGCTATGGAATTTTAACTATCTTTGTATTTAGCATTCTTTTCTCTATGGTTTGATAAAGTGAAAGTATAATTGCCTCTATAACCTAAATTTAGCTGATTACAACATGTGGGCCATTTTCATGGAGCTGAGTGTTTTTGAGTTGGTGCACACACTTATTTAATGCCTCTTAACTCAGTCTTGAAGATTATATAAAAATATATGCTAATTTTGTAAGAAATATGAGTTCTGAGTGAAAGGTAGTTTGCCAATATTAAAATCTACTCGATATAATTGCTTTAAATTAAAAAGAAAGTGAAAGGTATGAATCATTGTTTTGGATCGCAAAATTTTTAGGACCTGCAGTAGAAGTTGGTTTGGTTGCTTATTTTCATTTTAAAAGGGAATGTACAACATTTTAAAAATCACATTTTTCGAGGTACAACTATTTATCATTTTTTGAGGTACAACTGTGTAATATTACACAAAAAATAACAAAAAAGCTGATGAAAATAAGCTCTTCCAAATGCATACTAGATTACTTCTGCCTTCTTATTTACCTAAAAATATTTATTCTGAATCTATTTGCTTTTACGTGTTATGGTTGATCAATTAATGTAGTATTTTTATTTACTTAAATAATCTTTTTAAGTAATTGTTTTTATCTGTAAATGGAGAATTTTTATTTACTAAATATGACCTTTAGTTAAATGGAATAATGCTATGCCTCGTCTGGGGTTAATGCCCCTGGATTACCCAGCAACTGGTTCTGGCGGGTGGGGTTAGGTTAGTTGCTGGTTGCCTAGAGGCGAGTTCAAAAGACCCTTCTTTAGAAAGGTTCCTACATTATCAAAAATAAAATAAAATGCTATGCTCTCATGATGCTCACCCCAATTTAATTAGGGCTTGGTTGAGTTGAGTTGTATATTCACATGATAATGAACTAATTGTTTTGGTAGTGGTTCTTCAAATGGTTTGTGAAGTTTGAATTTGGTTTGTTTTAATAAGTTACATCCAGTAACCATTTAGATGGTGAAAACTAATTTAAACCTTTGGTATTGCTTGTGAAGCAGCGATTTCGGAGCAGCAGAAGCGGATGGGGCATCCCTATGAGGGAAAATTATATGAGCAACGTGCTGTCAAATCATATAAAGTTGGTCTCTTAATTCTTCAATGAGATTGTTTTTTGGATTTAATGCAGCATTCTTCCTTAATTTGGCATGCACAGTGATGGATGTGTGATGTTTCCTTTTCTGTTATAAATTTGTTTATAGTTCAGATGTTTGATGATTCTTTTATGTATGGGTTTTGATCTTCATCTTAGTCTTGTACCTCCATTTTAATTTGCTTTCTGGTTTCTTTATATGAAGAAGCTATTCTTATGGTGTCTAGTTCCTTGTCCAGTTTTCTATAAGCTTTTCTGTTAAGAAATTTGAAACTATCTAAGTGGCTATTTAGAGAATGTGACAGCTCGAAATTAAAAAAGCACATATATCTATTTCCTAATACAATGACCAAGTGCAAAGTAGCCAATGAGCTCTAGCTCAAATGGCACCTCCTCTCCTTGTAATTGCAAGGTGGAGGATCAAGGCCCACCGAGTGCTTGTGTACGTATCAATAAAAAATAAAATACCAAGTGCAGAGTACCTTGCTCTTATGACCAACTTGGTTTTCACTTTTTTCTCCTTTTCATTTCTTTTCCTTTATGAAATAGGCATTCTTGCTCTAAATTCATCCGTATTTAAATTGTTTATACTGTTGGTAGCTCGTCTTTATCAAATGATTGTTTTTTACTAAACATTGTTTTTGCTAGAAGGAAATATTTCTTTTCTACCTATTCTTCTGGGTTAACATCTTGGATTTGAATGAAATTAATCCCAGGCTACCACGAGGGCTCTCCATGAATATCCATTTCTTCAAGACCAACCTGGTGTAAGATCTGATACTTTTGGACAAGTTGCCCATTCTCAGTTTCATGATCCAATGGTTGATGCTCCGACTGCCAGAACTTCATCATTTGTGCATGGAAATGAGCAGTTGCCCAGGGTGCATGGCAGCCAAGGTCACATATCTCGTGTTCGTATTTTTCCTAAGCAAGACAAGCAGGCACTTGCCTTACCATCTCCTCCTAGGGATGATGAACGTGTACCACAAAGGGACTCCCTTACAAATGTTAGAGTGAATTCTCAGTTTGGTGATCATCCTATTATTGGACCAGAAGATTCATATGTATTGTCTGATGGGCATATCTCTCATGCTGATGCTATTTTGCGGATGGAGAAGAAACGGAAGGTATCCTCAACCAGTCAAACTAATTGAGATAGTTTTTTTTTTTTTTTCCTTCTCTTTACTAAGGATTATTTTATATATATTTTTTTGCCTCCTGTAGAATGAAGAAGCTAGAATTGCAAAAGAAGTTGAAGCCCATGAGATTCGGATCAGGAAAGAGCTTGAGAAACAAGATATTCTGAGACGAAAGGTTGTAAATTATCAGTCATGAATCTTTGTTCTTTGAAGTTAACCTTTTGTGTCCTTCCCCAGAAGGTGTAAACATCTTTGTACACTAATATTATGAACCTTTTTCTTTTAGAGTGAAGAACGAATGAGAAAAGAAATGGAAAAACAAGACCGTGAAAGAAGGAAGGAAGAAGAGAGGCTGTTGCGTGAAAAGCAGAGAGAGGAGGAGAGATCAAAGCGTGAGCAAAAAAGGGAAATGGAACGAAGGGAGAAATTTTTGCAGAAAGAATATTTAAGAGTAAGTTTTGTCAATGAATTACTCTAAGTTATTTAGAGCTAACCTTTTGATTTTCTGGGATAAATGACCAAATTCCGCCTGTTTGCTTCTATCTTTCCCTTTCCCCCCTTCTTTGGTTATCCTAAAGGCTGAGAAAAGGAAGCAAAAAGAAGAGCTCCGGAAAGAGAGAGAGGCGGTAAGACGCAAAGCTGCCATTGAGAAGGCTACTGCACGCAAAATAGCTAGAGAATCTATGGAGCTTATCGAGGATGAACAGCTGGAACTAATGGAATTAGCTGTTGCAAGCAAGGGCTTGTCATCAATGATCAATCTTGATCATGACACACTGCAAAATATTGAATCATTCAGAGGTAGACATTCCATTGAGAAATATTGGTTCAGTCTTCATGCATTTACATGATTTCTTTTTGTTAGGCCTTAATCTGTTCTTTTAGAGTTTTGAGGAAAAGAAAAAAATATTTAAGTATTAATTTGGTTCCCCGAATATGAGAATCTCACGTTGAAAATAACTCTCCCTCAATTGGAAAGCATTTGTCCCTTCAAAGATATTTGAAGAAAAGCTCTTGTAAAATTAGCAGAACTGGATTCTGGCTATCATTATAAAAGTATAAGACTCTTTCCTCATTAAATTGACAATTTTCAGTCTCTAATCTTCCTAAACCATAGCAAAAGGAAGAGTAAAAACTCTGATCCATTTAATGGCCCGGTTTCTGTAAATGTTTCCCATCTTAGCTGGGGAACACTCAAAAGAGTCTTATGTCCTTCTGTCTGTTCATGTTGTTTCAATAAGGTTTTTGATTCAGTCTGTGTCTCTTCTCTGCTGCTTTTGAATGTGATATTGTGTTCTATAAGGGAATGGGGGGAGAATGGTTATGATTGAGGTTTCAATACAGCTATATGCAAATTAACTAAATTAAACCCACTAAATCGAGGTCTCTACTTTGTGGTCCGGTATGTTATATTATATTGGGTTGACTGTGTGTGGTGACGGTGGTGCTTGAGGAGGTATGGGAAATAATTCTAGTCTAAGAGTGAAGTGCTGTTGTTGGATTTGGTGGTGGCAGTGGCATGCTTCTATTGTCTTCTCTACTATTTGTGGTTGGCTGGAAAGTAAAGGTTGGGGCTCAATGTTTACTTCAACTCGATTTCACAAGTAGACTGCTCTTGTGCCATATCACCTTTAATTTTGTGTTTGAGCAAAGAAACTGAATTCTTTTGAAATACATCCAAAGTATTATGTTGATGAGATTGTTTTTTTCCCATAATTTGTTCTGCCTTGTGTTTTTTTCTGCTGTGGTAACTCTTTTTTTTATCTGCTGTAGTAACTCTTTAAATTTTCTGATAAGCTCTGATGCAATTTTTGTTGTAGATCTTCTGAGCGCATTCCCACCCAAGTCATTGAAATTGAAAAAACCATTTGCAGTTCAACCCTGGATCAATTCAGAGGAGAATATTGGCAACCTTCTGATGGTATGTCATAGTGGTACTTTTCATTCTGTTTTAGATGAGGAAGATTGTAGTGGAAAGGAATTATGATATTACATACAATGTATTCATTTTTACCTTTGTCCAAGAGGTATCATAAATTCATAATGCTATATTCTGTGTTAACACTGTACAGTTTGTAACTAATTAAGTCAAAAGGTTATTTACTCCTCTGGTCAAACCTTGAATGTAAATGAATACTGAATGATATTTTTTTTTATATGTTTATGTCATTTTGTGAAAGATGGAGGTTTTTTTATAACACATTGCTTATATGCTTATTTCATACTGAAAAACAGATAATACTTACTGCACTTTCTTATTTTTGTTTAATGTGTTTTTTGAAGTGATACTTTAAGCTAATGGAATCAAACAATGCTCCTCTGATTTTGTGTCTTAATATATATATATATATATATATTTTTCAGGTCTGGAGATTTTTGATTACTTTTGTTGATGTTCTCAAGTTATGGCCGTTTACTCTTGATGAGTTTGTTCAAGCTTTTCATGACTATGTGAGTCATTCATGAGGTCTTTGCTTTCGAATTTCCCACTCAATAATTGTTGTGCAATTGCTTTTTGCTTGATTGTGGTATTCATACCATTTTGATCTCAGGATTCAAGGTTGTTGGGCGAGATACATGTTGCTCTTCTTAAGTTGATAATAAAAGATATTGAAGATGTTGCTAGGACGCCATCTACCGGATTAGGAGTGAATCAAAATGGTGCTGCTAATCCTGGAGGTGGACATCCACATATTGTTGAAGGGGTAAACTCTGCTCTATGCACACTTAAATTAGTTTATTTGCTTGCCATACTACTTTTTCTCATTGTTGCAGAATCTTTTGTAATGTTATTCCTGTATTAGGCTTACGCATGGGGCTTTGACATACGCAACTGGCAGCGGCACTTAAATCCATTGACGTGGCCTGAAATATTTCGGCAATTGGCACTGTCTACAGGATTTGGGCCACGGTTGAAGAAAAGGAGTGTCAAATGGTCATACTTGCATGAGAATGATGAGGTTACCGTTTTATTATACTTTGCTGTTGGCATTTATTTCCTTCTGCATTACATTAAACTGTTGTTCTGTACTCTTAGCAGTGTATTTTGATGGATTATACATCATGCTTAGTATACATTCATATATTAAAAAAGAAAAACAAGAAAGGAAAGAAAAGAAAAGAGTAAGTGCTATAAGTGCTTTATATTTCCCATTATGTTTTAGTCATAATCCTTGGTAGATTTTGATTATTCTCTGGAAATACAGAAAAATGAAATAAAGTTTAGAGGTGTCCTAAAAATAGATTCTGGTTCTCATCAGCTTTCTGATCCAGTTGGCAATTTTTGGAAGATGTCTACTTTTTGTATGGATAAATTTATTTTACAGAAGGATATATCAGATTTGTCATAATTTCTCTACCAGGGTATGTTTTTTCCTTTTCCAATTCATTTCTGATATCATAAAAAAAAAAATTTGATAAAAGTAGATAATTATTGAAATTTGAAAAAGGGCACACCTTATTATACGGGGAGTACACTAGGGAAATTTAAAGCACAATGTTTTCTTCCAACAAGGGTGGAGGATTGGAGGAATCTCCTCCAACCCATTATGTGGCGATTCATAAGACTATCCACTTGTATTAAATCAAATGATAAATTAAATCATTTAAACAAGTCACATGAGTATTAAGTAGGTTATGTGACTAAAAGTACACTTAGAAAATTTTCTTAAGTTGTCATGTGATGGGTTGGAATAACTTTCCTCCAAAATGGCTTGGAGGAAAACTCTGTCCAATTTAAGAAAATTAAGATCTAAAGTGTAAAAGGTCTAGATATTCCAAAAACGATGAAGAAGATTAACTGGTAGTATACTAGGGAGTTAAATCTCTCTCTCTATATATTCCACTAGCAACTACCATGTTGATTCTGTTGCAGATGCATCTATATCCACTGCAATACTAAAAAGCTCAGGGAACCTCTCTACATTTGATCATGCTAAGATCAATTTTGTTTCCCACCTCTACAAAATTGATTTCTTAGCTTTGTTGTATTGCAAGTCTTGTGGCTCAGTGGTATTACCTAATTCTTCCCATGTGAAGAACTGTTTGAACCCCCCTCCCTCACTTGTTGTATGGAAAAAAAAGACTTATTGCTTGATTTTTTTTTTTTGATACTTGAGTTGTAGAATTTTTACTTATTGGAAAAAGATTTGCAATCTGATTAGCTGCGTTTCAGAAGATGGCTACTTATTCTATAAGTTAAACTTGATAGATATGTTGAAAAGAGGTAGTGATCCGAGTTTACTTTTAGGTAACTTAGAGTGGAAAAGATATATATATATATATATATATATTTTTTTTTGGTGGAGGTGTGGGCTGGAGGATGGTCAAGCAGTGATCTCTAATTCAATAACTGATAGTTATGAGGAGCACATTAATTAACTTCAATACTCTGATTGTTGTAGGGAAAAGTATGAATTGAGATTTTGCGTATTATAGTAATACACCTATTAAGTTTGTAGGGTTATTATTGTGGATACTTGCTTAATATAGTGGTTTCTTATTAATTTCATGTTGAAGTTGCGTGAAACTTTCTGTTACTGTCTAGTATTTGCTTGAACAATTGGGTGTTTTCAGATGTTGTTCAGGACCTTTTCCATTTTAATATTAGTTTAAGATATGGTTATATGTAATTGCAGGGTAAAGGTTGTGAAGATATAGTTTCTACTCTTCGTAATGGTTCAGCAGCTGAAAATGCGTTTGCAGTAATGCAAGAAAAAGGTTTATTACTTCCTCGAAGATCTAGGCATCGGCTGACTCCTGGAACCGTCAAATTTGCAGCTTTTCATGTTCTTTCACTTGAGGGAGGCAAGGGATTAACTGTATTAGAACTTGCAGACAAGATTCAGGTGAGTTTATATTGTTGTCAAGTAAAGATTTGGTTACTGGCCCTTCCCATGATCTGTTGGCTTTGTGCGTGAATGATTAAGCCCCCAGGTCCATGGTTCAGGGACTAGAGAAGAGAGAGAGAGAGAGAGATTTAATTCTGTTAACTTTGTGATTTTTCCTGATATATTTATATGCTGTTAGAAATCTGGACTTCGGGACCTGACAACAAGCAAGACACCAGAGGCTTCGATTTCTGTTGCTTTGACAAGGGATGCTAAGCTTTTTGAAAGAATAGCTCCTTCAACATATCGTGTCCGTTCTGCTTTCAGGAAGGATCCTGCCGATGCTGAGGCAATACTTTCAGCAGCCAGAAAGAAAATTCAGATATTTGAAAATGGGTTTTTAGCTGAAGAAGATGCTGAGGATGTTGAAAGAGATGATGCTGAGGATGTTTTAAGAGATGATACTGGAGGATGTTTTAAGAGATGAAGAGTCTGAATGTGATGATGTTGACGAGGATCCTGACGTGGACGATTTTGCAACTCCATCAACTGGAAACAAAACCTCCAATCCCTATAGTGAAGTAATAACTTGCTCAGGAAGTGGAAAAGACAATCCGTGCAACAATGTTGCACTGAATCTGCAGAACGAATTGGAGAAGGATTTTTCATCCATCCCTTTGAATGGACCCAAAGATGAAAACTGTCCAAGTGCTGCTACTGAGCAACGTGTTGCTGGTATAGACATCAGTGCTGGCAATCTCGATCAAGAAAATATGGAGATTGATGAAAGCAAGTCAGGTGAATCATGGATTCAAGGACTTACAGAAGGAGATTATTCTGATCTCAGTGTAGAGGAGCGTCTTAATGCCCTTGTTGCCTTAATTGGTATTGCAAATGAGGGAAACTCTATTCGTGGTGTTCTTGAGGTAACATCTCTTGCCAATTATAGTGTACTGAACTATTTCTATGATCTGAAAAATGTATGCTTGTTTTTTCTGTCTTGAATTTGACATTCAAGTGTTTTACAGGATCGTATGGAATCAGCAAACGCTCTCAAGAAACAAATGTGGGCAGAAGCACAGCTAGATAAAAGTCGCTTGAAAGAAGAGATTATAAGTAAGGCAGATTTTCCGTCTTCTATTACGGGGAGCAGAGCTGAAATGCAATTTATGAGTTCTGCAGTGGAGGGCAGCCAAAGCCCATTGCTTAATGTTGATAATCAAAATAATGAGGGATCCCCCAGCACTGCTGAAAACCAAAACCCACTTGGTTCTCAAGGTGTACAGGATCTCCTCAACAATGTGCCTACTGAAAGGACATCTGTTCAAGATTTTCCCACGGGTCCTGATAATTTCCTTATTCAGCAACTTGGATATGCTTCAAAAAGGTCACGCTCACAATTGAAATCTTATATTGCACACAGAGCTGAAGAGATGTATGTATACAGGTCCTTGCCCCTTGGACAAGATCGCAGACGGAATCGATACTGGCAGTTTGTTGCATCTGCTTCTAGCAATGATCCTGGTTCTGGAAGGATCTTTATTGAATTACATGATGGAAATTGGAGGCTCATTGATTCTGAAGAGGTAAATGGACTTGTGATGTTTTTCCTGTTTCGATGCTCCTATATGACTTGAAATTTAGAGTTGAGTGTCTTTGCTCAAGGGGTTTTTTTTCCTTTTTTTTTTTTGGGGGGGGGGGGGGGGGGGGGTTGTTAGGATTGAAAGGTAGCCTGCCCCTTGATCATCCCCTGCAGCAAAACATGCTGGATTTAAGTAGACCTCCAATTACTTTGGCTTGAATTTCTTCTTCTTCTTCTTCTTTACTATATATATATATATATATTATAAATGAAGTCTACCCTAGGAAACTCTTCTGTGAGAGAATTTATTTTTTTCTCTTCTAATTGGGGCCATGTTTGAATGTGTGATTTCTATAATGTCATGGAATTGTATCTTATTGATGGTTTATCTAGTACTTAATGATTTGTAAGAATTTTACTTTTTTGAGCTGGAAGAATAGTAGACTGTTACTTGGTTGCCACATGTTCATACTTCCATAATAATTGTCTTTGACCCCTCAGTCATTCAAAAATAATGAGGATCCAAACTAAAATGGGTTTGTCTTTGCTTCTGGACACAATGTGAGTAGTTGAGATTGCCCAGTTGGCTGTGTGCTAATGAGACTGTTCAAGGTTCTTGAGAGTTTATGCCTTGCATCTAACCATATGTTAAATTATGTGATATGTTATCTTGGGTTTTTGTTTGCTTTTACTGAATATGTCATCATATTTGAATTAATATTATAAGTTTTTTTACCAAGATTAATCTTGATTTTCTCTAGGAGCTCAAGTGGAATCTTTTTAGTCAAATTCTTTGTTGCTGTTTATGATTGATGCCTTTGTTATTGTTTATGGTAATACATCTCTTAACTGTTATAGTTCCTTTAATCCTTTTTCTGTGTAGGCCTTTGATGCTCTTTTGATGTCTTTGGATGCACGAGGGATAAGGGAGTCCCATTTGCGCTTAATGTTACAAAAGATTGAGTCGTCCTTCAAAGAAAATGTTCGAAGGAATATGCAGAGTGCTAATTTTGTGGGTCGAAGTGGAACCACGGTTAAAAATGAGGCTGATGCAATGGATTCTAGTCCAGACTGCCCTTCTGGTTTCGACAGTCCTAGCAGTACTGTCTGTGGTTTAAATTCAGATACATTGGAGACCTCATCTTCTTTCCGAATTGAGCTCGGGAGAAATGAAACTGAGAAGAAGGCTGCCCTGAATAGGTATCAAGATTTTCAAAAGTGGATGTGGAAAGAGTGCTTTAATTCGGTGACATTATGTGCAATGAAGTATGGGAAAAAGAGGTGTGCAGAGCTGTTGGGTGTTTGTGATTTCTGTCTCAATTCTTATCTCTCTGAAGACCCCCACTGTCTTTCTTGCCACCAGAATTTCGGTATCAGTAATAATGATTTTAATTTTTCGGAACATACAATTCATTGTGAAGAGAAAAGGAAGTTAGATACTGCAAGTTTCCATATATTAGATTCTTCTCTTCCGCTGGGAACCAGATTGATTAAGGCTCTATTAGCTTTCATTGAGGTAAGATAGCGATGGCCTTGAAGAACTTTTGTGCTGAGATAATTAGGAGTTAATTCCCAACATTGTTGTTAATTATTTATTGCCCCTGGTATCTCCCTTTTTTTTTTTTTGATAAGTTGCACCTGGCATCTTATGTACTGGTAGTTTTTTTCAGCAAACATCATTGGACAAAAGGCAGCTCCTTCCCTTTCAGTAAGGGGAGGTGTGTCATAGATTAAATCCTGTGTGGTAGTTTGAGTTGTGTATTTATGTTTCAGTAAATTTATCATTTACATTTTTTTTTTCTAGGTATCTGTCCCGCCAGAAGCTCTTCAATCATATTGGATTGGAGACCATCGAAAGACTTGGGGTGTGAGATTGAATGCATCATCAACAGTTGAGGACCTTCTACAGGTTTTCATTTTACTTATACTTTTGATGGAATTCTTTATAACTTGATCTACTGAATCTACTGATTATCCAAGTTTCTCCTGTCCACTTTCGTTATCTCATCATGATGATTAGTATTATTTGGTATTCCACCAGGGAGTTACTGGTTGATTTATATTCTAATTCCCATCAAGGGATTGTAATACAGTTTTTTATTGTGCATGTTTAATACCATTTGTCTTCTGAACTTATTGTGCTCAGGATTGAATGTTACTCGTGCCAGTTGAAATGTCATTATTTTTCCCTGTTGTTAAATTGGTATTTGATAATAGATTAGAGTTGGGTAGTTGCAAGTCTGATCTACTGTCCCCCCCACCCCTTTCAAAAAGAAAGCATCATAAGTTGGCATAGAGGTATATTTGTTATTGCATCTCCTGCAGAATATAATTCAGTATCAATATTCAAGTGCCATGGGATATGAGTGCCAAAATGCATTCACAGATGCATATATTTGTGAGTGCAGGTGTGCGTGTAACTAATTACAGACACATGGCATACATGCACAGCTAAGGCTGGGTGAAAAAGCAGTAGACATGCTTGGGCGTGGCCATGTTCAAGCATGAATTGTTAGCAAATTATATTGGAAAAACATGAAACCATTTTTACTTTATTTTCATTTTTATTTATTTTTCATACTATTGTGTCTTACTCTGCTCATATGATCAGTGAATATCACTACTTTCATATTGCATACACTTGTTTTATATATGTGTTTACTTATTTGTTACTACTATTATTATTATTTGTGTGATAATTTGCTCAATTGAACAAACTTTATTGCAGATATTGACTTTGTTTGAGAGAGTGTTGAAGCGAGACTTTCTATCATCAACTTTTGCAACGACAGAGGAACTGTTGGGCTCCTGTACTCAGTCAGGAAGTGCTTTGCATGATTTCGCCCATCCTAGATTGGTACCTGTACTACCATGGATACCACAAACCATTGCTGCTGTTGCTTTGAGACTTTTTGAGCTCGACGCATCCATTATTCATTTGAAACAGGAGAAATCTGAGCCTTGTGAGGACCAGGAAGTCAGGGAATATATAGTGAGTTTATTATTTATATAAATAAATTATCTTTATTGCTTTCTTCTTTTAGGTTATGCCTATTTAAGAAAGTTGCAGAGGAAATTCCTTTCGCAAATGCATGCTTTCTATTGCAGAAAAGCTAAAGAGATGCAGATTTCAATGTTGGCTTATGATGAATGATAGGCCATTGATTAGCATCATATCTGCTGCCTGCTGTGTCTGAATTTACTGTGTGAACTCCTAGATGTTTTTTAAATTGATGTCATCTTTGGCTAAATCTTTCACCTTGTTGTAAAAGAAATGACCACCTAATTCTTTTCTTTATCTGCAGAAACTTCCTTCAAGATATGCTCCTTTTGATAACGTTAAGGAGGTTGAACTAACAGAATTTAACCATGATGAACACATGAAAGAAAAAAACTCTGCTGAGCTGAAAAGCACCCGAAACAGCCATAAACGCGGGCGAGGGGGTCGTGAGCAAGGGCGCGGTAAAAGGTTGCAGAAAAAAGTCCGTGTTTCCTATTCTGATGCTGGCAGACGAAATGTTAAGAGCAATGAGAATTTAATTCAAGGATTAAGACAGCAAGGACAAAAAACATATGGACAAGGGAGTGGACGGGGTCGCAGAACAGTTAGGAGGAGGAGAGTGGAAAAGAGGGCTGTTGACGAGAGGTTGCTAAGCCATAGGGCTGATACATATAGGCCCAAGAGCATTGGTGAATCACCAAGTAACTTGGGTGAGGAATGGGATGGTGAAAGAATTAGCATGCACCCTAATGAGGGTGCTAATTTTGATGATGCAGAAGCAGTGGATTCTGACGATAATGCCCAGGCAGTGGAATATGAGCATGGAAATTGGGAAATTGGGTTTGCTAGTGCCTCCAATGGGTGGAGAGGAGGTCCAATGGAAGTGAGTGATGAAGATGTTGATGCTTCTGAAGATGATAATGACATTGAAGAGGCGGGAGATGAAGATTCAGAGGCAGATGTAGATATGAGTGAGGGCTCAGATGGAATAGAAAACAGGGTCGGCAATGATGAAGGCACAGATTCAGCAGAATCTGACGATTATAGTGATTAAGTTTCGATGTTCAAGTGATTAAATTCTGATATTCAACGGATTGCTGATGCACTAGCAGCAGATATACATGGGCTGCATAAATTTTTTGGTGTTGCAGCTACATTTTGCGGCTGATCCTGTGTATAGGGGAGGAAAGACCCCCATCAACCCCCCCCCCCCCCCCCCTCCCTCCCTTTTTTTCTTCTTCTTTATTTATTATTTTGTATCAGTAATGGGGGAATAATGATTTGGAAGAGTTAAAAGTGTACTTGAATATATGTATTCATTGATGGAAATTAGTCATAGTAAGCATGTTGACAATGATGCTTTTATTACATGAGATCTTTAAATATTATCAGTACTCTCAAGTCTCACCAACTCGGTAATTAAGTTGAGAACAATTTCAGTGCAAAAAGCATTGTTTACACACTCCCATACCAATATGTCACATACAAAATCACACATCATTAACACTAATAATGAGAAAATCAAAACCCACGCCCCAACCACCTTCTTGCGTAAGCCGCTGGACACACTGCCGAAGAATCATCAATCTGCGCCTGCGCCTCAACTACCTTGCGTGAAGCTCAACCCGCAACCTGACCTAAAATTCGCACATTTTAGTTGCAGCTCTGAGGCAAAACATAATTGGCCTCCCTGAATTCATTTAGCCTAGGGGTCTTTTTGACAGCACATAAAAGAGAAACTCAACTATTGAAATCCTCTATTCCTCTTAATAGTTATAGATTGACACTACAATCGCAGAACAAAATAGCTGACACAACTAGAATTTATTTGGTGCTTTTCTCAAATTTGGTAAAATTTATGTCTGATCAACAAATGGTTCAAACCTTACAACACAAACTAGTGATACAAATCATAGCCATCTCAAAAAATATTCACAAAGCTACAGGCCAGGATACAATTTAAGGTGCCTAAAGTTTCTTGATACAGGACTTCTGTTCAGCAGTCAACCTTGTAGGGAATTTGATGTTGAACTTGATTCTCAGGTTACCTCCTCTTCGAGGGGTCTTTTGGTATAGGCATACCTTCCTTTGGAACAACCTCCTCATAGTCTGGATGAATCACATTGTTGATGGGGATGGTCAAGCTCCTTCCGTCGAGTGTAGTAAGATGGACTGTGTAACCTGTTAAAGCTTCTGCAAGCGTAATCTTCTGAGTGACAACCAGGTCATTACCATCCCTTGTAAATATGCTGTGTGGTTTCTCGTCGATTATGAATACAAGATCAGCAGGAATTACATTTGGCTGCTCATTGCCTTTCTCTGGGAAGGTGATTTTTGTTCCCTTTTTCCAGCCAGGCTTAATTTCGATGGTTAAGATTTCCTCCACAGGCAAGGTCATCCTGTATAACAAGATATAAAGTTACTAAACCAAAAACACATTGGGATCCTTCCATTTGCTGGAAAGAGGACATGACATGAGATAAAGCCTAATTAGCCATGTAACTAACGCAATTGCAGCATGAGTAAGTGGACATCTATTTTTGGACTTCTAGAAATAGAGAGACAGACAAATAGTTTGTGATGGAGGGAGTAATAGAAACAAATTCATTTCATTAAATCTTCAACAAGTAACAATTCACACTTCAGTGAACAAGAAGAAAAACAACTTCTTAATAAAGTATTAAAGCATATGCATAAAAGCCAACTATTAGATTTCAGAAAAATGAACAGTTAACATGCACAGTAAACATATGTGGAAATTCTACAAATAGAAATACATTAAGCAAGAATTACTTACCCACTTGCATCTGCAATTTCCCTTGAGATCTTCATCTTTTTGGTAGTTCCCTTATAGAGCTCCTCGAGGCTACATGGCAGTGTACTCTCAATTGGAGGAGCCTTACGCAGACCCTGACTCATCGGCCGGCCCTCTCCGAATGAGCTAAAAATATCATCCCCAAACATTCCACCAAAAGACCTTGTACCACTCCTCATTCCACTGCCACTGCCTCCCATTCCCATTCCTCCGAACGGGCTTGAAAACCCGAAAAACTCGGCGAAAATGTCATTGGCATTTCTGGGGTTGAACCTGAACACTGTTGGGCCATCCCCAGTTTGGAAGTAGGTGGCCCCACCAGGTCCCCCTCGCCCTGCATCAGGGGGTGGCACTTGGCCTTTAAGCCCTTCTTCACCATACTGATCATAGATTGCTCTCTTCTGGGGATCACTTAGAACCTACATTAAACCAACACATAATAAGATGAGATTAAAAATTGGGGTTCCTTAAAATTGAAAAAGGGACATAACAATAAGGCAATCTTGTAAATCCTAGAAAAAGTTAATAATCTTGAATACCCAGATGATAAAATGTGATTTTGATTAAAAGAGCAAGGAAAAACACTCATTTTTATTAGTTATCAATAAATTACATATAGAAACAGTGTCTTAGATGCTAAAAATGATTGCTTTTCCATTAACTGTCAGCCTAAGCATTTAGTACAACTGTACAAGTGGCATAATTCATCACAAACAACAAAGATATACACAATAATCTAATGATGAATAACATTATACAGAGAAGATCAAAAAGCTATCAGGGAATGAATAATTGAAAAGAGAAAGTGAATAATTAAGAAGACAAAGCATACCTCATATGCCTCAGAGATCTCTTTGAACTTGGACTCAGCTTCTTTCATGTTATTGGGGTTCTTATCAGGGTGCCATTTCATGGCAAGCTTTCTGTAAGCTTTCTTCAAATCCTCATCCTTGGCGCTCTTGTCTACCTGCAATATCTTATAATAATCCACACCCATCTCTTTCTTCAGCTAAAACTTGTAAGTCCTAGGTGATTAAAGACTATAAAATAATTGATGTTTTGGTAATGAGTCTGTTGTAGCAGCAGTTGTTAACTAGTTATAGTTATTGTTGTTGTTGTTGGCTGAGGTTGTGGGATTTGGTTGATGAGTGAGTTTTGATTTTGAGGGAAAGGAGAAAAGAAGAGAAAGAGAAGGATTTGTCTGGAAGGAGCTTAAGGTTACAATTATTTACAAGAAGAGTGTGGAACTTTCCAGATAGGGAATGTATAACCTGGTGGACGCATTCTCTGCTTTCGTCACACATATATGGTAAGTAAACGGTTTGGGATCGGAGGGAAGATTCGTCTCCATTTCAAAAACCTATTTTTGGGTTAAAATTTTAAGTAACATGAGAATATGAATTGAATCATAAAGTATAATCTATTTTAAATGAAGAGGATTATTTTACAATTTTAGCAGGAATGAAGATGGAGCTATTGTTTAATTAAAATTTTAAGTAATGTGACAATATGAATTGAATAATAAATTAGAATTTATTTCAAATAGAGAGTATTCTTTCACATTTTTTGGAGGAAAGAAGATGGAACTCACATGTCAAGGTTGGTTACTTTTTTGCTTAGTATTTATATCGTGTTGATATGAAATGTAGTGAAATTGATAGCATTCTTAACATCACTCTAGTTTTCAAATGACAAAATTTAGGTGTAATTTCTTATATGATGTACAAGATACAATGAAATCATTTTTTACTCTTTTATATTTATATATAGATATGATATGATTTGTACGGTTTCATTATGATTGTTTTATTTATTTATTGGAAATCTAGATCATTTGGCATTTTTTCTTATATTCTCCTCTCTTTCTCATCATCAAATCAACATATTTTTTGTTTGTTGATAAACGGTCTTTCAATAAAACCAAAGAGCAAATTTTATTAACTATATTAAAAATAAGTGAATTAACCTTAAGACGACAGTAAAATCAACTCGGATTATACCTAATAAAACTTTTACTTGTTCGAATCTCCCTTTTTTTTCCTCCTTGGAATCAAAAGTTATGAAAAGAACAGTAAACTGTGATTTGTTATAAGAAAAAAGAAAAGAAAATAACAAGATGACTGGTCTTATCCGATTATAATGTGGAATGAGATGCAATTATTGATTGGATGACATTGGGGCCAACTTACAAACTTACCTGTTTTTTTAACCTAATATCATCAATATCGTCATTCACCAAAAGCGTTGGGTTACCATTACACTATATTGGTAACTGCGAGGAGCTACCAGAGCTGGTACATGCAAGAAGACACGTATAATCCAAGTGGCAGTGGGGCCGTGGGGAGCAGTGGTGTGGGTAGGAGGACTGCCTGACTGGTTGCAAGTTGGGCTGTGTGCCAAGTCCATCTGTATTAGTGGGCTCCAAAGTCAAGCAAGCTAAGTCCTTGTGGTTTGTTGTTGGTCTTTTATGTTTTCTTTTTGCTTATGCAAATTGAAATTACTTGACCAAAATGGTGAAAAAAAATGACTCAACTTATCATAGGTTAACTTGTTTAATGCTAAGAAAGTGGGATTCATCAAGTTTTGACTTAATCCTTTAATACTTTGGGGGTATAATAGAGTAATTATTTTATACCACATGAGTTATTAGTAAATGTGACCAAATTATTATTATGTATGATATTGATTTTGAAAGGAAAGAAAATTGGGTATTGACCACCGATTAGAGGTGTTAAATATCTAATTTATGTCTAAGGGACAATATTCGAAATAACTTGCATTAATGACGTAATAAATGCTTGAGGCAGAAGAATGAGATCGCTTTTATTGACATTGATGATTGTAAGATAAAATGGAAGGTGTTAGAAAATCATGAACTCTAGCTAGAACATCACATACTATTTCACTTGGAGAGCTACAGTCGTGAGTCTAGGGCTTCAAGAGCATTACATTGGAACTAGAGACAATAAGAAAAGAAAGACTATAAATACAACAAGGTTCATCATTTAAGGAGTTGGTTTTTTCTCTCTCTTGTACTAACTTAAGCTCACCTATATTCTTTCAAAAGTATTTAGTGACTTAATCTTCAGAGATTGAAGGCCAATCCCTACTATATTCTTCCAAAAGTATTTACTGACTTCATCTTCAGTGTTAATCTCGATAGAATTGACCCTATGCTGGGTTAGTATTTTTCCTCATTATTAAAAATTCACCCCCTACAATTACTATATGTGCAAAGTGATAATGTTAGTTAAAACAAAACTCTCGATGTAGTGAAAAGTGAGTAAGATAATTTTGTAAAAACTCAGCGATACATTATTAATTCTCTAAAAAAATTTATGATTATTAAATTTTTTTTTTATTTTTAAAAAGCATCGGTAATCCAATGTAGCACGCCATCGAGGGGCAGCCAAAACGACGCCGTGGAGATCCCATTAACGGAAAAGATGAGTTTAACGACATGGAAACGAGAACCTGGAATTTTCCTTGCACGATTTGAGAGAGAGAGAGATCAGTGACTCACTCAAGACAGAATTTCCAAAGCTCTCAAAGCTAAGAACAATCAAGAATGGCGCTTCATCTAGTTCAATTCCTATTCCTATTTCCCGCCTTATTCCCCTCTCTCTTCGCTCTCTCAGAAACCACATCTTCACCTCCACACAACAACCACTTGATCTTCGAATTACAAGAAATCAAACTCAAGATCTCTCAATTAGGTATTTCATAATCACTTTATTCTCTTTCTGCTATTTTTTTAGCATAGTTGATTATATATAACCTGAATTCATTGAGAAAATGACTCATTAAATTCAAAAAAATTGAAAAAACAGAATCAATTCTTGAAGAAAATACGCAAAACCTAAATCAGAAAAGCCTTTACCTCAAAGAGCGTGAGGAGATCATTGAGGCAATGTCACGTAAGATCCAATCTCTGCACTCTACTCTAGATGCTATCAAGGTTCGTTTACTACAAATTCTAGCTATTTTTCTTGTATGTTACATGCACTTTCTTGTCAAATGTATTGATTCGAGTTCGTAATTAGGTTAGGCGAATAACGTGCCGATATTATTTGCACCGGAATAATATTGTGTTTCTCGATTAATCTTTGCATCTCTTGCTTATAATCAAGCTGCTTTTGTTTCTGGCAAGATAGAATTTGGTCATAGTTTGGTCTCATCGATCAATGGCGTGCTACATTGAATCAATTTGATCATGAATTGGTTTTGTATTGCAGGGTGAATCATCGCGGGCTGATGAAAGGCTCAGTGCTCTAGAAGAAGAGGTATACTTTTGGGTTGTTGGATTTGCATTTTACTTTCGATATTACTTTTGTTGTTTTAAAATAGATGATGATAAGCAGCAGAGTTAATTGGATACTGAAAGTTCACTGATTTGAGAAGTAGATTTTGTGATGCTTAGGTACGGCGTCTTTGGGCTGAATCAAGAAAGAACAATTTTGATCTTCATAATTTGGAATCTAAAGCAAATGATGCTGAGGACAGACTGGATAAGGTTACCGAACAAGTCGAAAAGGTCATTACTCCAGCTTGTCCATTTTTGTTTTCTTATTTTAGTAAATGAATGATCATTTTTGTTTGAGGGGCTACACTTGTGCTTTTGGTCCATTGATACTAAGGTTTTGGTATGCATGGAGTGCAGAGATAACTGTTGACTGTTTTCTACCATAAAGATTCAAATTTCACTAATATACCTTTCGTAATTTTTCAAGTTGAGGGTAATAGTTGTTGGCATTGGCCTATAATGAAGAATTACGGTTATTTGAAAATGATCCAACATTAATTGCCTATTTTTCTACATATAAGTAATGCTTGTAAACCATATGAATAGGTAGCCTGCTTTGTGAGAGAAAAGAGGGTTTCTTGAGAACAGGGAGCTCTAGCGAGTAAGAAATTGTTAATGTTGTTTCTTACAAGCCTTTTCAAAAGGTTTCTAGTGCTTAACAGGTGTCAGGACCATAGAACAGAAGAAATATGGTCAACTTAGAAACTAGAGGCAACTCCACAGTCATGTCTTTTTGGCTAACTACCATTTATTTATTTATTTATTTTTTTTTATCTTGAGCTGATTGTGGCGCATGTGGTTGAACCAACCAACTATATTGCTTGAAGATGAATACATAATTTTCTTTTTATTGCATTTGATGTTTATATTGCATCTGTATACTGTGCTAAAGAATGAATCTATAAGCAGTTAAGCACAACCACATCTCCACTTTCTACCCCAATGGATAAATACAATGATGTTTAGGAGCAGATATAGATTTAAGGAACAACTACTTTAGAGCAGCATCAGTAAGAATTTGATTCACTACTTCCTAGTTGCTCTAAAGATACTAAGCCCTGCATTGGGTGTTGTTTTTCACAGGAGTGCTGCTGAAATAGCTATTACTCAGATGCAACACCTCAAACATATCTTATATATTGACTAACTTTTATTGGCCTATTGAAGAAGCACACAATATATTCAGTTTGAAAAGACTTGTTGGGTTTCTTTTGCTTATTTGTTCAGATTAATTTTGGCCAATAATGACATTTGCTTCTTTGCTTTACTTTAGATGGGTGACTTTGTTACAGAACAATGGATACAAATTCAGCGGCTTGAGCAGGCTCTTCAAATTACTGAAGTATATCCCATTGAAAATTACTCTAGTTAAATGATAAATTCACAAGTTATAGAAAGTCAAAATTCATGTGGAAGTGTTTTGGTACTGCCCTAATCTCTATTTTCTTTTCTTTGGTTAATAGATGAGGGCATTGAGGGCTCGAAGGCAATTAGGCTTTACAAGATGTACATTCTTGAAGGTAATATTGACTATTTCCAAGAAGTAGTTCAGACATTTTGCTTTGCATCGAATTCTAAAATTGTGTGAAGCTGTACTGAAACTTCAAATACATACCCATGCAATATCTTTCTTTCTTCTTTTTTTGGATAGGTAATTAAATTTTTTGGTTTAACTATACATTTAGTCCTCAACCTTTGCCCCATGTTTCAAAATGGTCCCTATCCTTTTAAATGTTTCATTTTAGTCCTCAACCTTTACCCCTTGTTTCAAAATGGTCCAAATCCATTGAAATGTTTTGTTTTAGTCCTTATACTTTTAAATTTGTGTAAAAAAGTCCCCATGTATATTAAAAAACTTTTATTAAACATTGAAAAGGAGCATACTCTCCATGCACACATGCAATGTACTAGGGATGCTGCAAAAATCATCTAAACTTACATAAATCTAGAAAATCCTCCAATGAAGAAAGGAGTGACCACTCAAAGCAGCCATCCAATCATGCAATATCATCAGTGAGATCATCAAGCATTCTCAACAACCAGAGGCATTTCTCATTTTTGCATGTTTATTCTTGCATCTAGGTCTTAATTAAAATCTTTTTGTGCATTGCAGTTCGTCAACAACCTTTTTGGCTATCAGCCTCAAAAGTTGTTTAGCGTGCTGGATCCTTATGTAATTGGCAAAGGGCCTTCCTTGAGTTCCTACACCTCTCAAGCTCTGCATCAGTTGAAAAGAGGATTCGGAGTAGCTAAAAACTATCACCATCAGGTCTGCATAAGTACCTTTCTTGTTAATACTATGTTATGTTTGCTAAAGAAATGTCAGTTTTATAATAAAGATTCTGAAGCAATTATAAAATGAAATTTGATATTGTTTTAAGTTATGTGCTTTTATATCGTACTCATTTAGAATTTTAATTCTTTTGTATCATAATATTCTAAAGTTTTCTCATAACTGATGCACTGAAGTATCAAGCAAAATTATTTTCTTTATCCTAAAGGCACAAACTACTTGACTTTAGCACATCTTAACCAAATCTGTGCTAATCAGTACTGTTTTGTGACACAGTTGCTATAAGATTGCGAAATTTGTCCTATATTATCCCTAATGCTGTAGGCTCTCACACCATGGGTTTGTAGAGAGAACGTGTGAAGAACATATTTTCCACTTAGTTAAGACTTGTATGGTCTCTTCCAACCTGCAAAAGATTTAGTCATGGAGCTCTGAAATATCATATATAGCTAACCCTTGGAATGTGCTATTGATCTCATTCAGCTGGCCCACACATGATGATTTCATAGACTGATGTATTAGGCCATGGCTCATTGTTTGCAATTGCTACAGCCACAGAGTGCCAAAGGCTTTTTTTAGGGCTAAATTACAAATTACACTCTTTAACTTTGACATGTTCTCAATTTAGTCCTCAAGGTTTTTTTTTTATTTTTATTTTTTAACTTTAATTTGTTTTCAATTTAGTTCTTCTGTTTAGTTCCATCCTATCTCGCTATTAGTTTTATTATTTTTTTACTTTCGAAAACGATGTTGTTTTGGTGGACCTAACGGTGCAGACTTGCACAGAAGTAGACGAAAGGACTACATTGGAAACGAATGAAAGTTAAAGAACTAAAATGAAAAAAAAAAATGAAACTTTAAAGATTGAATTGAAAATAGGTCAAAGTTAGAGGGTGTAATTTATAATTTAGTCTTAAAAAAAAATGATTGTTTTGTAAATTTATTCCCTTCACCTCATCTTATCTGCAATTGGGTCTTAATATTTTGTTCTTAATTTTATTCATTATTAAGAAGGTAAAGCTGTGTAAGGCAAATGACTTGGCACTTATCTGCAATTGGGTCTTACTATTTTGTTCTTAATTATATTCATTATCTAGAAGGTAAAGCTGTGTAAGGCAAATGACTTGGCACGAATACTGTACGTGAAGCATGACAGAAATATTTTGCTCTCTATGTGACTCTTCAGCATATGAATTATAAGACCCTGTAGGATGTGTGACATTTTGAGCATTTAAAAACTTTGTAGGCTTTTCAAAGTTTTTAAACTTTATATTTCATACTTTACAATTAATTGTCTGTACAAATATTAAGAATATATGATGTTAGCTGCTTATGGATATTGTGTTTGCTAGCAACACCAGCATTGTGCCATCTATATCTGGTGCACCTATAGCCTAGTCATTTCCTAGATAAAAATATCAATCTGGTTATGAATCACGAACTTATAATTTCTTTATCAGTTGCAAGGTTTCATCAAACAAGAATTGGAGAGAAATGAATTTACTGCAGCTCTTGCCAATAGTGAATTTGTTTTCTTTTTGGTATGTTGTGTATTGCTTCCTGAATCTTTGAAGTTTTCTTCACTTAGCTTTTTCTAATAAATACACTCACATCTCAGTTTTTTCTTGTGATGTTACATTTCTTTATTAAATTTGCTAATTTTCAGGCTTCTGCTCTAATTACTTTCCCAATAATGGGTGCTTGGATGTTCCTTTCATCATAATTCAGCTAGTTGGACAACGCTTTTATTTGAAGAGGAGATGTAGTTAGTTCCTGTTTTACTGTTCTTCTATGTAATTGTACATGCTCCCATAGAAACTACATATTTTGGTTTAGGAATTTGTTCATATAATCTCACTAAAGGAGCCATTTTCATTGTTAAAGAAAGGACATAATACTAAATTACTAATGTTGTTATAAAATGATTCATTTTCATTTAACTCCCAAAAGATGTCAGTTTCAATTCCATTCATATCCTATCAAACATCTAAACAAGAGAGAGATGGATATTTAATTACTTTCTGTTCCATTTCATTCTATTATATTCTATTTATTCAATTCTTTTATAAACTGTCAGTCTTCGTATAAGAGGTAGAAATAAGCTACTTCTAGAAAATTAATATTTAGTTTTCTAGAAAATTAATATTTAGTTTTTTTAAGTAAATTCACCACAAATGTTAATTTAACAGAACATTGAGTTACGAGTACCTATAAATACATGATTCTGAATAATAGACCTAGCTTTGCACAAGGTTTCGCAATCACAAAGTTTTCCTTCATATGAATCAGTGGAAGAATAATATATAAGACTCAACCGATGGTGTGTCCAAATTCTCTAATCAATAATCTTGCAATGTGCGTGTGGACAGAGAAATGAGAGGTGAGGTGACAGAATAATGGAAGAGGACTCTGTTGTTTGAAAACAGTACAATCAACAAGATGATGAGAATTTATCAAAAAAAAAAAAAAAACAAGATGATGAGAAAAAGGGGGGGCATCAATTCACTTTCCCTTGATTGCGGAAAATATTTTTCATTGACTTCATTTTTGTCATCCCAAAAACCAGAAAATGCGAAAGATGTTTTCCAAAAAAATGTTTTCTATCAAAGCAAATAGAGTGCAAAGATCCTACAAAAGTTTCATATTCTTTCAAAATATGATAACTTATTGACTTCGAAACCAGTAAACCTAGAATAATGTTGATGCGTTTAAGCCAATCAATGATGTCTAATGATATTTAAAATATTTTAATATGCAAACTAGGCCGATAATCAGCAATGAGCAGTCTTTTAACAAATTTTTTCCAAATTAATGCAAAACTTAATTATTTCATAGGCTGCTAAATAGACCTCCCATTCCCAAATGTGGAAGGTCTCCTGTGGGCACTGACATGTGAGCCATATGGTAAATTGGTAATCCATGGGAGCATGTCCACGAATGGTGGGATAGGTAAAACAATGGGCTATAGAAGATTTGTTGTGTGACTTTGCTCTTGCCTCCTTTTTGTTACTCTAGTAACGGTCCTAACGAGTACTCTAACACTCCGTTTGGGAGGGGGGAAAGGAATGGAATGGAATAGAAAAATAAGAATATTTTAAGAATATTCTTTCCTTTCCCCTGTTTGGAAGTTTAAGTAGGAGGGAATGGAATGGAATGGAAAGACCATTCCCTTGTTTGGAAGTTTAAGTGAGGGGAATGGAATGGATATATTCCCTCCATAAATATATTGGGATAGGAGGGAATATATTTATATATCCCAAAATATATATAAAATTTTGATTTGCTTTTATTTTCTCAGTTTCTATTTCTATAATATTGATTTCTAAATGTATCCAGAATTTTCTTTTAAAAGTTTATTTTGTGGACTCTTCCATTTATTGAGTAATTGATTATTGTTTATAATTAAGCTTTTATACATGTGTGACTGGTTTCTTTCTCTGTTAGTAGAAATAAACTCTCGTCCTACACGTACCAATTAACTATAAGGAGGAATCTCTTAAAGGTGATCCATGTGTGAGTTTCTCGTCCTATACTTAACTATAAGGAGGAATCTCTTAAAGGTGATCCAAGATACTGGTTAAAAGTTTCGAATTCAGGATCTCATAGATTTCATAAGACTTTAAGAATCATTAAACCTTATCAATAGTTCATTTCATAGGTTTGCTTTTGCACGCACAAATTCAGTGGTTGTATGTTTTGCTTGATACATAGTTTCACTTTATTTTTTGAAAAATATAAAAAAACATGATTTAATAAAGTATTAAATGCACATTAACTTGTTCCCTTAAGACACTCATTAACAAAAGTCCTCTAACTTTTAAGAGTTTCGGCTCTTTCAAGACTATAAAACATTTACATATAGTGCTTGTATGAGTTTATTTTCATTTTTCACAACCTTAAAATCTTCTTTCCCCCATATTTTCAACACCTTCAATTAAGAAGAGTAAAACACAACAACCTCCCCAAGCTTCAAGAATCAAAAACTCCCAAATCCACAAGCGGGTTTTAGTCCTTTCAAGCACCAACCCAAACCCGGCCCAGCCCTTCAAATGAGCGATAACAAACCCAAAAATGAATCGAACAAAATGAAATGAATAGAAATTTTATCTCAATTTCCTAGCCAAGCCCAACTAGACTTTTCACTGTATTTGTACAGTTTTTGTTTTTTGTTTTACTCCGACATCCTTATTCATTGCGAGAAGACTGACATTATTATGTGAAATAATGGAAGACACAACATGGGAGCAAAGACTCCAAGCCCTTACCCATATCCTAACCAGCCCCACAATCACACCACCTCTCCACTCTCAATTCTTCATCTCCAACCTAATCCCCTGCTACCTCAACTGGGACTATCCTCCTATCCTTTGCAAAAAGTTCAACTCAACCTTCCCTTCTCTTCACCTAAGTTGGGGTTTCTCTCTTTTCCTCAAAAGGGTCTCCAGATTTGGGCGCCCAGAGACCTCGTGGAGGTCCAAGTGCCCATTCCAACAGCCTCCACCGTTGATTCTCGCAAAGGGAGTGGAGGAAGCTCAGTGGGGTGAAGAACAAAGGAGAGAATATGTCAGGAAGAGGCTCAGCAGGAAACGCCTTGGAAGTGATGTTCACCCATTGATTCCTATTTTGGTTCCAAATCTTTTACTGTTTTCTCTTCTGCTTTGGGACCCATTTCCCGATAGAGATTCCTAACAAATTTATCCTATGTTTGCACTTGTAAATGTAAATTTCAATAAACTACGGGTCTTGTTAAACTATTTGCATTAACAGGCACATGTGTTGTTGCTTCCAATTTTGGTTTTAAGCAAGTGATTTCTCCTATTTGTATGTCAAATCTGAAGCAGATAGTCATATGCAATCACGAATGGCCAAAGGTCAGCAATGGCACACCCAGTGAAGCAAATGGAATAGTGGCCAATTTTTGTAAATACCTTCTACAATAATTCCAAAGAGGTAGTTCAACTCGTTGATATCTCGAATCTCGATATCTCGAATCTTGTGTTTTTCCAACACATAAAAAGTCAAATATCTCATTTCCCAACTATCAAATAAAAAATAATAACAATCCAATGACCAGGAGAACATGGGTCACAAAATATCGTAATAGTATCTACAATACCATATGATGTAGTCTATGACTCAATGGATTGAGTTAATTTATTACTTTTTAAAACCTTATGATTTAATTTGTTAATTTTGAAATTACATAGGTCAATTTATTATTTTTGAAACAATAGAATTTAATTTGTCATACTCTTAAAATGTAATTTTCCTTAAGATATTAAGCCCTATAATTTAGTCCTTTTTTTCCCATTTATTTTACACACTTTTTAACATGACTAACAAAAAAGTCGTTATCACATTATGTAAATTAGAATTATTAGCCTATTTTACCCTTAGAGAGACTCTATAACCTTAATATTTAAATTAAAATTGTACTTATATAAATTTGAAAAAAATAATAACAATAAATTTCGTTATTCATTTTAAATTATTTTAATAATCTATATTCTATCATAACTTTTAATTTTGGCAAAAAAAAAAAAAAAAAATCAATCTTACATTATAGGCTTCCAGTATATAAATTAAGATATTTTATTTTCTTTTTATTAACTATTTTAGCATTCAATTTCAAAGATATTCTTGAAATATTTTCTTTATTTTATATATGAATTTTAATTAACCTATATATCGTGTGAGCATATTATTATTGTTGTTTTAATTTTTAAACTAGAATCATATGCAAGTCTTGTTTATATACGTATGTATAGGGTTAAGCTTCTGTTCAGTATATTGGAACACTCGATTGGACACAAGACAGACATGTAACCCTTTTTGGATACATGTCGTGTCTGTGTCACGTCCAGTGCTTTAACAGAAGCTAAACCATATATATATATATGAAAAAATAAAACTTCTAATTTTGTCTCAACCCATTTTATCAAAACTTTAAAGAACTTATTTATTATAACTCAAAGAAGATTGTGGTAATTGTCTTGGGATTCCTTCAATATATTTAAGGAGAGATTAAAAAGCTGTACTTTGAACTTTATATGAGTCGGACTTGGTATAGTGAACAGCCACCAAGGTAAGAGCGATTTGGATTGAACTATGTCCCAACTCCCAAGTACTCAAACCCTTAATAAGAGCCAAGTTTGATATAGCACCTCAAGTTTACAGCAATATTAGAGCAAAAAATATCAAGGGGAAAAAAACACATAAGGCAGGAAACTAGTATTTAAGTACTTCTTTTATGAATTGAAATTGCCAAAAAAAGTACCTATAAATCAGCCAAATAAAATATTTATCCTTATTTATCATTACATGGCATGCCATGATTGGTCGGTAGATTCTTAGATGAGCATAATCACGAATTCATGATAAATTTGAAAAGAGACCACAATAATAAAAGGAAAAAAGAAAAAGAGAAAGAAAAGAAAAAACAGAGTAATCTAGATTATATCTAAAAAAATACCAGCATTATGGAGTCAAACAACAAAAGACTTGGGATACTCTATCTTCTTTTACTTTATTTGATTTTCCTTTTCCCTCTTTCGGTATTTGAGATGAAACTAAATGCCCAAAACTCACACCGAAAGACTGAAAACTCCCTTCCGCTAATCACGCAACAATTTCACTTAATCTTAATTCTTAGGTAAAAAGAAAAAAGCAAAAGCAAAAGGCAAAAAAGTCTAGTTGATTGGTTTAACACATACGTTGACATTGAAGCATTTTACTATTATTAGGGTCCATACCCCATGAATAATGATCATGTAATCCTGCATTTATCTTAACCTATACTCTTGTCGCAGCCCTTAACATGCATGAAATATGTTTTTTTTTTTACAACTTTGGTCACACAATAGTCCAAATCCTACTTGTTTAATGGTTAAATTAGACTTGAGACAAATTGGGCTGCTTTTTCGAGGGGTTTACTGCTTTGGACTAGTCAGATTATTGGCATTTGCTTTAGAAAAATTAAAGTTCATGGTTGTATTTATCTTCTTTTTCCTCTATTTTCTGTTTTTTTGAGGTGCAGGCAGTGGTTAGGTTTTAGGTGGGAAGACAGTTGGCATATGCGCAAGGCACAAGAAGCTTCTTTTTAGCACTTTTTTACCTTTAAGGACGATTCCTATGTATCATCTATCATGTAGGAGCCTAGGAGGTACCCCATGCAAATTTTCCTTTTTACCTTTCTCTCTTTATAATTTCTTTTATTGAATGACACCAATCAATTTAATAATTTTGACAGGCATCAAGTATCAACAAAGAGAATGATAACTTTCTTGTTTGATTGATGAGAAAATTTTAACTCGAAATTGCTGTTTGACTCAAGCTTGGTGGACATGGTATCCTCGATGTAACCTCCTAACTTTGTACATTTACGATAATAACAATCGAAGCCAGTGTATCAGTTTTAGACAAAAAGGATAAACACATAACCTCAACGAATAGGACTTAAGTCAAGGTAAGATTATGTAAACGTAATTTGAACGTAATTCAAGGGCAATAAAATTAACCATAACTAAATGCGTAATTAAAATAGCATAGTTTATGACAATAATGTAAATTGAGACTAAACTAAACTAATTGAGGTTAAGTTAAAACAAGAAACTAAAGCATTGGAAATAAACTTGCACTCACATGATAAACAACAACAATCCAGGCTTAACTTAAGCTAGAAGGGGGATTACAAGCATAAATAAGTAGAATTTGTGTGTGTAGTTGGAGAATCTTTTTTTCTAAAATAAACTTTATTTGTACTTACTATTGGACCCAATTATTTTCCGTTGTCATAGGAAGGATAGGACACCTTTGGCTCTTTTCTTGATCTTTTGGGACACATGTTCGATACTTCCTTGATTTTTTAGACAATGACCTAATTGGGCTCTAACTCTTTTTTCTTAATCTTATGATTATTTATAATTGTTAGGTCAGCTAAAATTTGGCTACCGTAGTACATGCACATGTTTTATTTGCGTTAGGTTATTTTTAAACCACTAGATATGTGGTTCGTCCATCTCATTTCACGTATCACTTGGTAATTGACCAAAATTAAATTTTCTTATAAACATTTCTAATGGTAAACTTTGCATTAAGATTTTGCACTTTGAGAGTTTGAATTCGAGTAATGTATGCAGGGACTTGTGAAGCTTTTTCTTCCTTTCTTTCCTCTTTGTTTAATTTTGTCTTTTATTTGTAATTTTGCTCCGTGCTTCTTTGAATCTTTGTTCAACTTGTGGGTTTCTCTAATTAGTATTCAATCGGCTAGGAAACTCATTTAATTTTGGATCATTTATGCGAAACAGCTACACACGAGCAATATTTAACTTTAGTTCTTGAAAGGAAAGTGATCTCATGTCATTGTCTTGAGAATAGACACATATAGTTGAGCAAACTATACTCAATCTATCAATCAAATGATTCAGGGTAAAAAGTCCTCGAAAAGATCCATTCTTTCTAAATTTTAGTTCCACCTAAAATGAAAATCATAGACTCTAAACCACTTGGAGTATTTCTATGATGGTGAAACTTAATACTCCCATTTTGTTGATCGAGTTCAAAACCATACTCTAGTACTTAACTAGGGTCAATTGAGCACCCCCCAATTGCAAGCTTTGTTAATTAGCCACTTGAAAATTATATTCAGCAACATGGCTATATCCTCTCTTTTTTCAAATCTAAAGTACTAAAAGCAGAATGCAATAGATGATAGATCAGATTGGGCAACTAAAATTTTATAGATTATAAATCAACATAACTAAGCTGACGCCCAAGTAGTTGGAAAACTGGACATCCAAACAACTAAAATGTAGTCATCAAATCCACCCATCCAACAGATGCGATTATTAAGAAGCATCCATCTACTACTCAGAAGCAATTATCGTAATGTATAAATAGCATTGATGAGTAAATTATAGAGTTCACTTAAAGATCTAGCGAACTGGTAGTTATATATTTATTAGACTTCATGGTAGCGAAATGGGGTGTGTCAAATAGTATAAAACTACACATATGGTGCTAAATAATTGTCTTCCTTACAACTTCAACAACGTAAACATGTTTACAAAAAATAACATCAACATTAGGTGAATGTAGTATGAGTTGTAGGTGAGTTAAACGGAGCCAAGTTTGGCAATTTAATTGGCTCATTTATCTTTAAAATGATTTTAAGCAAGTCATAACTTATAATGATTATTTCATTTATCGAATATATGTACTATTTATTTTACAATACTGTGAGAGGAATAACGTGTATATCCCATGCATGGGGTACATTTTCCTTAGCTTGATTGAGACTTTGTTATATTAGAAGGGAAAAAAATTAATGATTGACGCCTTAGCGAAACTAAAAATTTTCTTTAATAGATAAAATTTTTCAATTTATCCCAATTATTTGGATAATAATTTGAAATTTAGTCTATAATTCAGGATTTACGGGAAAATCTTTAAAGTTCACTTCAATACAATATTACTTTGAACTAATTCTATTTAATGTCATGACTACTAGTTTCTTAGGTAAGTGGTTGATCTTTCCTTTTCTTTTTCTTTTTTTCAGTGATTGCAATTGTTAGAAAATTTCAGATTTCTCCCATTTTGTATATAACTCGAAAACTTTTTATAAAAGTTAGTGGATGCCTATGTACAATTGCAATCACTGAGCACAATGTGGATCTTAGTTGTGGTGTGAAATCTTTGAAAAACTTGGTGCCTTGGTGGTCATAAGAAACAGGATTAGAACAAGGGGAAAGTTTTTCTTGATGGCCTTCAGCTATGCAGTATCATCATTCATCATGCACTAGTTTCAGGATGACTGCCGACTCCAATCCATGACATGAACTACTCATAAATAATGGTAATGGTAATGGTATGGGTCCCATCCCATTAAACTACTCATAAATAAAATGGGATGCCTTGCTGTGGGGGCCAGTGTTCTTAAAGATTAGGTGTATTTTCTTGCTGTGGACAAAGCATAGAGGGCACATGCTTGCGTGCACCAAATGGCCATTATTTGCTTGCATGACCCACCTACTCCACAATCCACGCATAATTACGCGGCCATGCCATGACATGGGTTTTCTTTGCACTAGTAAATTCCCTAGAGTGGCCTTCTAGCTTGGAAAATCCTTTTTTAAGTTCTCACTACTTCCATTTTTAGAGATAATTATGAACACCACAAGTTAGGGACAAGATTGTGACCATAAGGACAAGATTTTGATAGTGATACATCTATATGTGTAAAATCTTGATTTTGCATTCCCACACAAAAGATGCATAACTTAGTTAACGTGTAATTCTCAATTGGGAAAAGTATTAGCATTTCTATGTAACCTAATGCACAAAGTTTTCACTTTTGAGGCTCTGATTATTGAAAGGAAGGTTTTGTTTTTAACTTAATTAATGTTAGTTTGCTTACAAGAGACGAAAAATCAAGAAGCCAAATAAATTGTTATTGCTAGGCATATAATGTAACTATTCAGAGGCACATGAGTGCATGACTGGATTCCTGACCTTGTGTGAAAAGATTTTTAACACATAATTATGTTGGTTCATAATGGATTACATAAAGTTCTGCAAAAGAAATAGTAAAAATTATAATAGGGAACAGTCAATTATCAAAAGAAAAAGAGCCCTTTTGTTAAAGTTATCTGATACATACTGATAAAAAAAAAAAAGTTATCTAATACATCTAGGGGACCACAATCATAACCATTCACCCCCTCCATTTACCTAATGAGTGGAAAATTTGGAAAGAGAGAGATAGAGAGAGTGGTTGTATTGTTCTATATAAAGATTGGACCAAGAGAAGCACTCCATAGCTAGCTCACTATACACCCAGTTCACACAAACACTATCTTTCTCTTGCCATATATCCATGGCTCCATCTGCAAAATTCATCTTTCTCTTCACCATAACCCTCCTCTTCTCTATGCAAATTCATGCTAGAGAAAGCCAATTCTTCAGCAAAGTCACAAATGTCAACAACAATGACAAAGAGACCACCACCACCACACTCCCCAACAAAGAAGAAATGTTGACCAAACGAGAGCAACAACCAGTGTTCATCCCACAAACCGAAAATGGCTATGGTCTATATGGCCACGAGTCTGGCCAGCTCCCTCCTACAACCACCACCCCCACCACCTCTCTAACCAATGTCAATGGTGGCACCCCCTACACCACCACCCCCACCACCACCACCCCCACCAATGCCCCATACAAAACCGTGTTTGATGATGAAGAGTCCCTCAACAAGTACCTTGACTCCAATAACCACAACAACAACAACTACAACCCCAACACCAACACCAACTACAACCCCAACACCAACACCAACTATTACTACAACAAGAACAACTACCAGGCCAACCCAAATGGTGTGAGGGATACAAGGCTGACTCAGAGAGGAGGATACACCACCTTGGCTAACCACAACAACAACAACAACAACTACTACAACAACAACAATGGTGCCAACATGTACAATGCTGGGAAGCAAGGCATGAGTGACACAAGGTTTTTGGAGAACGGAAAGTACTATTACGACCTCAACACAGAGGTCAATTACAATCCTAACCGTTATGGGAACTCTAAAGCAGTGGATTCAAGGAATTGGAACAACAACAACAATAGGGGTTATTATGGTAACAACAATGAGAACACTTTTGAGTACAAGAACTCCATGGAAGGGTACCAAAATGAGGAAGAGTTCCAAGAGAGCCAAAATGAGTTTGACCCATGAGCTTCGCCTTGACAATAAAGTTTGCAAAAGAATGAGAATATTGGTGTTTGATTGTATTATTAATTTTTAATTATGGTTTAGTTGGGGAAAAAAAGAAGCTAAAATATAGTTTTTTTATATTTTTTATTTATGCATCGTTCTTATGGCTAATTTGTAATCTTGTTTATGGGTTTGCATAGTCTTCATGCTTGGAAAAGCTTGAGTATGAAAGTATAATTTTGCTTCTGGTTATGAAAAAAGTTAATAAAATGTATACTGTGTAATGACTTGCTTCTTTGTTGCTTCAGCCATTTCCTAATGCCTCGTCATGACCATAATCCAAACTTGCATATAGATAAAGGAATGGAATTCATACCTACCAATTCGGTGAAACATTATGGGGGGCTAGGATATGTTCTTTTCATAGGACCAATTAGAATTCATATTGTTAAGGACAGTACGAAAGATGGAGCCATTTCAACTACAACTCTAGGAAATTTCCTCCATATGCAACATTCACCCTAATCTTCTCCACAAAATTAGTCGGTTTTGTTGACGTGACTAAGGTTCAAATCTCTTTCATAATTGTAACTGTCCAGGTTAGAAATAATAATAATATATACGTGACCCATTGTTGTCATTACCCTGTTAGTAGAACAAGATGCGGTAGCCAACAATATGGCACTTCAGTTAGAGTTGTTGTCACTTGTCACCACATTGCTCAGCTGCTTCCTAGGCTAGGCATGCCTACCATTTTAGGCAAGACTAGTAATAAGTCCAATGTAGTGTACCAGCAAGCATGCACCAAAATTTTCGGTGATCAAGATTCAAGATGATGATATTATACATTGCACTTTTGCACCTATTTAAATTGAAATTTATATGAAAAATATTATTGATAACAAGGGACAAAAGAAAAAGACAAAGAAGAAGGTAGAAAAGCAATTGGTATTGGTAACTTTAAAAAGAGAGGATAAATTAAAGTAGATGAAGATGATAAGGCCATAAGGGACGCGTTGAAAATTACTTTATTTCTTCGACATTGTTTGTGTTTGAAAAGATGATGATGTATGTCCACCGAAAAAGAAAAAGAAAATGTTATTAGTTTTAGAAGGAAAAAAAAAAAAGGACATAGTAATAAACATGATTGATGTAACTTTAACAACGTATTAAATGATTTTTTTTTTCTTTTTGTAGTTGATGATATATTAATTTGTAAGACTTATTATATTAGAAAATTTGTAGTTTTTCTAACATCATTCAAAATAAAAAATGAGTGCTCTGAGTGTAATCTCAAAGATGTTTCCAAAGAAGGATTATAGTTATTACTTTTCAAGTTGTAGGACAATTAGGCTATTGCTAACCAAAGCTTGGGTTGGGTACGAGTTTTACTTTCATCCATTCATCTTTTTCTCTAATTACTAGGGAAAAAACAAAAATGTTCTCTAGCCTCTAGGCACTTTAATAATATGTGGCCCAACATGCTAAATGGTAATTAAGGCGGGAGTTATCAGTTTTCTCATTTTAAATATATTTTCCTGCGCCAATTTCGGTTGAGAAATGGAGCTATGAGCTATCAATCTGTTAATATCAATTTAGGTTCCGAAAAATGCACAATTCAAGATGGGGGATCCACCAATCCAATTGTTGAGTTGAGTTGAGTGTTAATGGTTGGTGAACAACTCACTGACACTAGGAAAGATGGGTAGACCGAACTGAAGGGGCATCGACCTAGAATTTCGTTTAATCATAACATAATCACAAATTTTGAAAATGATTAAACATGCCAATTGGATTCTCTTCCCTTGATTGACGGACTGACTTTGTTTGTTCAACTTATCGTGCACTGTGCACTAACTTTAGGTTTAGAGTGTCAAACTTTTTGACTAAGAATGTGGTAGTCTGTTTGGTTTTTTTAGCGTAGACTGTATTTGTAGGGTTAGACTCATCACACCGTAAACATAGATGACCAACATCAACATCTTCCCTCCCGGCTGCTGAATGTTTAACACGGTGATTTTTAGAGCTATTTTGTGGATGAGTTTTATGCTCATGATTTTGTATATTGCCACTGAGTCATCGGGATGCTAATCTAAATGATGTGTTTATTCTCATGTGTAAATGCTTTTGATTGATTAGTTTAATTAATTCCTTCTAATTTCTTTTTTTTTTTTTTTTGTTTTTTTGATAATTCAATAATTGTACAAGAAAAAATGAATCCTTCATGTTTTTGTTGGATACATCAAAAAGTGTCAATTAAGCTAGGCTCTTGGCTAATTCCTCCCCTCCCCACCTTGAGTATATTGTAATAGTGACAATAATGGTTATGTGATGGATATAATATTTTTTTGGTCCAAATTCATTAGCTTTAATTTTAACTTTAGTTTTTGGATTGAAATGGTATGCCCCACGTGATTTATTAAGTTCTCACAAAAAAAAATTCTCAATACTAAATTTCTAACAATTAACAAGTGTTTGATACAAGTATTTATGTGTATAAAAAATGAGTGCGAAATTATTAGACCTATGCGGTCATAGTTTCCATTAGCTTTAGTTTTTTAGTTAGCTGAGACAATGTCCCAAAATATTGTGAAAATATTCCTGAATGATAGGCTTTAACAGTCCCAAAGTGATAGTGCTCAACACTAATTGTTTATTTTGCTGTCAAAGTAGGACAACTTTAACACATGACTTGTGTTGTGACCTAACTTCACTGAGCAGTTAATAAGTACTTATGGTATGATCCTAACCCAACTAAAGGCTAGCTTTACTGGGTATCCAAGCAGCACAGCTTTATTGCGAATTGGTACTGAATCTTAATTGTAGTACGTCAAGGGTAGCAAATGATCCACAATATAGTAGTTGAATTTTATTACAGCAGCACTTATACTTACTCCTTCAGGATTTTTTTTTTCTTTTTTGCAGAAGCACTAATGGTGTTGGCCGGGATTGAATGGTGAATATGAGGAAGAAGCATCCAGGACATATAATAATAACTAATAATCACTACCACCTACTTCTGTTTCCCACAAGGGCCACAACACCAAAATCACTTTTCATTGTATTGTCTAATTTGTAAAATTAATCCAGCATATATATATATATATATATATATATATATATATATATATAATCATTGAGAAGCTAGCTAGAATATTATTTAAATCATAGTACTATATTATATATAAACATATAAATATCTTTTAATAATAATCATAATTATCAATTTTCATCAAGCATTTATAATTGATGGGTCGTAATTAAGGATCCTAGTTCCTTCCATGTGTCGCTAGCTAATCTGCACAAATTAAATTTTAATTATCCTATGTTAGCTTCCGCGAAGAACAATATTTGACCTGTGCAACTTTGCGGCTATCAGTCTTTAGCAAAATTGATGGGTCGTAATTAAGGATGCCTTCCATGTGTCGCTATAATCTGGCAAAAGTTAGCTTCCGCGAAGAACAATATTTGACCTATTATCAGTCTTTAGCAAATAGTTTTTGCAATAGGCACAAGTATGTGTGTCCACAGTGAGTGATTATTCAATAGCTTCGCACTACAAATAAATGCGTAGTTCACCTCTCACATGAATGGTGAATTCTATCAATTAAATACATGGTGGGACTCACCACTCTATAAGAGGGGGGACTACACATTTATTTGTTCTTCGAGATTACTAAATAATTTTCCAAACATGAGGCCTTGCACATTAAATCTAGTATTCGGTCTTGAACATTTAAGTGTGATTTTTTTTTTTTTTTGTTTGTTTGCATATTTGTGTGAGGCACACAATCGGTATCTCAGCTAAGGATGGCAATTTGATCCAACCTGTGGGTACCTGTTCCGTCTCGCCCCTAATGGGGGGGGTTTTACCCGATCAACTGTTATAATAGGGTGGGGGTGGGGGATGTTTTAAAAACCCGTGCGGGTTTGGGGCGAGGTCAGGGGAGGCATCTCCCACCCTGTACCCGACCCATATATAATAGATTAATAAAAACATGGTTTAGTCTTTTAACCTTACTTAGTTTACCCACATATAAATACTCACAATAATTAGATTTTCATGTAAATTGATGCAGGTAAATATATTATGATTATTAATATTATTTTGGAATATTAGTAGTGGTATTTTGGAACATTTAGTCATAATATTATAAGAGATTATTATCTTTTTAAATATTCAAGCGTGTTTCATGTAAATTGATGCTAGTAAATAGATTAGTAATAAATTGATTAGTTAGTAAATTGATTGTTGTCATACTAATGTAATTTTTTTGTTTCATGTAATTTAGCCAAAAAGAGTGAAAAAAAATAATAAAATAATAAAATTCATATTGGGGCGGGGCGGGGCGGATGGGAGGAAGAAAGTTCCCCTGAGAACTGGGCATGGGCAGGGAGGATGGGGCGGGGGCAGGGGATAGGATCCCCAACCCAAACCCGCCTCATTGCCATCCCTAATCTCAGCTAAGCTTTAAGCAGCTCGAGCAAGCTTGACCCTCACGTGGGATAAAGGCTATAAGGATATTATCCTAACTGTGGACTCTCTCTTAGTTCACCATAATAGTAATTAATTAGCTAACTCTCCCATTGTGGACGGAAAATTATTCGGTAGTCCCAGAATCTATATATATATTAAAGCAGAAGACGTTGCCATCTATCTGCCATTTGACATGTATGGCAACGTCTTCTGCATGACACGTGGTAGCTTAGTTGGATAAATGCTGCCACGTATTTGCCATTTATCTATAATAAATGAAAAAAGAAAAAGAAAAAAGTAATGCCCTTAAATGTGCAATATTAAATGTGAACTATTAATTCCACTAATTTCCTATATTCATACTTCAAAAATTATGTGGTTTCACCAAGGGAAAAAATAAAATAAAATAACTTATAAATAATGAAGCTTTAATAGTGTATATTATTGCTCCTTAATTGTCACGAGTTAATATGTGTCAATATCTATCTATATAATATATATGGCAATTAATTATTTGAAACATAAAAAATGTCCCTTCAAATTTCTTCTTCATATATATATATATATATATATATATATATATATATATATATTATTTTGAATTTCTCATTTGCAAATCAGTTTTCCAAATCATTCATATTCCATGACTTTGAAATTGCCAAAAATGTCAAATGACCTTATATATATTTTTTAACCCATTTATTTTAATCCTTAAACACAATAGTTATAATATGTTGTTTCAAATATGCATTTAAATTACAACTTGGACATTTGGCCCAGTGGTCATTTTTCTCCCCAAAAAGTCTCACCCTTCTGTGAGGGTGTGAGTTCAATTCCCGAGATCCACAAATCGTTTAGAATATAATTTTACGACGTATGTATATTTTACATTCAAAATATTTTTGCTTGGTTAAGTTGTAATCCTTTATTTTATGCAACCAAAAATGCCTTTTTTTTTTTTACAATTTCTGATACTATCTAATTGCATATAAAATTTAGTTTGACTTGATCTTTTTATTTTTATACAATTGGATATGCTAAATTGCGTGGTAAGTATATGTTTAATATATATTTTGGGGGGAAGTGTTAAGCATAAATTATATTTCATCACTCATATTGGAATTGATGAGGCAACATTCAAATTATCTTAGATTTAGGACATCAATGAACTATCATTTAGAGATAACCAAAAAAGGCAATTGTAAATTTGTTTTAGGGGCAGAGGAATAACATCTTAACATTTTTGTTCTCTGTGTTAAATTTTCCTAAGATACGTATTAGACTTAAGATGACATTGTCATTTTTATCTTCGTCGACCAATTTGTTATAGGATAGACTTCTAAGGTCACAAATATTGTTTCTAGATCTGTGATTATTAATAAGCAAGAAATTACCCAAAAAAAAAAAAAAAGAGAAACAAAAAAAGTCAAAAAATGTATAGATGGGATAAATATGTGACAAATTGAAATAAGGAACCTCTGAATATTTGGAATCCTTGTATGTAACAATTAAGGTTCACCAAAGTGATTAAAATTCATAAAAGATGTGAAGTGAGTTTTTTTTTTTTCTTTTTCTAAGTGAATGTAACCCCGAGATATAAACCCCCATTGAAAGGAATTGATGCAACTAGGCTAAAAAGTTATTGGTAGTTATCTTTATAGCCTTAGTTTAATACATTTGATGAAATATAAGAAAAATCATTTTTATTTTTAAGCGCAAAAAAAAAAAATTATTTACATTTTCTATTATACGCTTTTCTTTTCTTTCTTATTTTTTTTTTCCTTTTCATTATTGTTATTATTTCTTCCCTCTTCTTGGTTAAGTTGCTCTATTAGGAATATATTTAAAGAAAAACAATAAAAAAGAGCCGTGCATTGCGCGGGTTATAGTCTAGTATAAATAAATGTGTCCTCCTTCCTCATATAGAGTGATAGGTCCCACAATAAATTTAATTAGTGGAACTCACTATTCATGTAAGAGGAGAGAGTACACATTTATTGTAGTCTAGAACTACTGAATAGTCAATCAACTTAATGGACATATATGCAGGACACATAAATGAAATGACTTAAAAAATCCAAACGTTACGTTACATTAGGAGTACAAATCTAAATTTTAAATCTTAAAGGACAAACTAAAATTATCTCAAATTTTAAGGGTGTTAATAACAAACAATGTAGTGTTTTTTCAATATAGCATCCTGTGGGCGGCACTTAATTGCCGAATAAAACAATTTGTGCCGACAAAGGTCGAACATTTACAAGAGAAATATATGGTATATTCTTTTTGCATTGAAATAACTTGCGATGAGACCATGGCATCCAAAGTTTGGTGGGGAAGGATCGATGAAGTTGCAACATTCTCATTAGATTATTAACTTTTTTTTTTTGGTTCTTTTTCTGCCGGAAGAAATTCTTTAGTTATGCTTCTTTTTTTTTTTCTCTTTTTTTTTAAAAAAAATCTTTAATCATGCTAGTCATTCCATCTCCACTTTCCTTGTCCAGTGTCCACTTTGCCTTTCTTTCTTCTAGCATCGTGTGTTACAGAGAATGGGTATAATTTGGGCTTGGTTTGCTGTTCTTCTTTACCTTGCTCTTTTTCTAACACCTTTTCCCATCCTAGTGACAGCCCAGCCTACTGCCGTTTATCTAACTGCAAACTCTTCTACTTCATGGACCCTTAACAATCCCGCTTACTTCTATGAAATTTTCGTCAGTCCATCAAACTCCTCCGTTCCAGATTTTGGTTGTGGTTTCTTCGGTTGTCAAACATGCAACAATATTTATCTCTTTGCCCTTTTATCTACTGCTCATAATGACAAATTTATTGTTTATAATCCAGAAGTAGTATGGTCTGCTAACACAAACAAGCCGATTAGAACGAATACTACTTTGAAGCTCACTTCAGATAGAGGATTGGTGTTACAAGATGCTGATGGAAGTATAGCATGGTCAACAAATATCATCGGCAAATCTGTTGTTGGCCTAAAATTAACCGACACGGGCAACCTCATGCTCTTGGATGAACATAATGCAACAATTTGGCAGTCTTTTGATCACCCAACCAACACTATGCATGTTGGGCAAAAGTTGGTGCCAGGGCAAAACCTCACTAGTGAAGGAGGCTCGTTTTCGCTCTCTCTCACCAGTCAAGGGTTGTTTGCTTACATCAATTCTAATCCTGTCCAGCGCTATTATTCTTTTCCAATTACAAATACTTATAAAATCAGTTATGTTCAATTTCAGAATCAAATCTTAGCTTTCTTCGGAGTTGACTCTCTATCACCTGATAAGCCATATAGGGAATTAGAAATTGAGTTAGCATCACCATTAGTGCAGTGCAAATACATGAGATTTGAGCCTGATGGACACTTGAGAGTGTACGATGGAGATTGGATGCAAGTGGATGATGTCCTCACAAATAGTATTGGTGATGACTGTGGTTACCCTACGATTTGCAGCAATTATAGTATTTGTTCAAACGGCCAATGTAGTTGTCCTCCACCCATAAATGGAACAAGCTATTTTCGGCAAATCAATGACATGCTGCCTAACAATGGATGTGACCTAGTTACTCCTTTATCTTGTGAAGCTTCCAAAAATCACATTCTTTTAAAGCTCGAGAACATCTCATACCTTGAATTTAAAAAAGACCCCCCCTCATATATAAATCCAGATCTCCAAGATACAAATTTAACGACTTGTGAACAGGCTTGCTTAAAAGATTGTTCGTGCAAAGCTACTATATACTATCCGGGTTACAGGGTTTGCTTTTTACAATATCATTTGTTTTCATTGAAGGGCGTTGGTGATGAATATGGCTACCCTGAAGTACACATTAAGGTGCAGAATGTTCCTCCTCAACAGAACAAGCATTGGCTTGAAATAATTTTGGGATGCAGCCTCGCATCTTTCTTTGTTCTGTTTCTTTCAATTGGAATCATGGTTTTTCTATTTTGGAAAAAGGAAAATGTTGACAAAGCTGAGGAGTATTATTTAGATCATGTACCGGGAATGCCCACAAGATATTCTTACGATGATTTGCAAGCCATGACAAAAAATTTCAGTAAGGAGCTTGGTAGAGGAGGATTTGGTACAGTTTTTGAAGGGACTATAACTGATGGCACTAAAGTTGCTGTGAAGCGTCTTGATGGTTTCAATCAAATCACAAAATCATTTTTAGCTGAAGTTGAGACAATTGGAAGCCTTCATCATTTCAACTTAGTGAGATTAATTGGATTTTGTGCTGAGAAATTTCATAGGCTTCTTGTTTATGAATACATGTGTAATGGGTCTTTAGATAGATGGGTATTTCATCGAAATCATGAGATGTTGCTTGATTGGAAACATAGAAAGAAGATCATTCTGGAAAGCGGACTAACTTATTTACACGAGGATTGTAGACAAAAAATAGTTCACTTGGATATAAAACCTCATAACATCCTCTTAGATGAGGACTTTAATGCAAAAGTCTCGGATTTTGGGTTGTCTAAACTAGTTGACCGTGACCAGAGCCAAGTTGTGACAAGTATGAGAGGGACTCCATGGCTATATGGCTCCAGAATGGTTGAGTTCAGTGATTACAGAAAGAGTAGATGTTTATAGCTTTGGAGTAGTGCTCTTGGAGATATTGTGTGGAAGGAAAAACTTTGATCGCTCACAACTAGAGGAAGAAATGCATCTACTTGATTTTCAAGAAAAAGATTGAGGATGACCTTTTGTTGGATTTGGTTGATAAGTATAGTGAAGATATGCAATTACATGGAGCGGAAGTTGTGAATATGATAAAGGTTGCAGCAAGGTGTTTGCAAAATGATTTTACAAAGAGGCCTTCAATGTCCATGGTCGTAAAGGCATTAGAGGGCGTTGTGAATGTTGAATCTCTTCTAGATTATTCCTTCTTGAATCCACTTTTACCAAACATAAGAGCCAGAGTCTACACCAATATTGCCTTCAATTCTATCAAAAACCCAATGACTTTTTAGTGTACCATCTTTCCTTGCTTGACAAATGAGGTAAGTTTCATACTTATAATAAATTATCTCATCTAATGACTAAAATTATTAGTTCAAATTTTGATGGGAACCTGAGTCAATCATATGGCCATTTATTGGCAATAGCTTAGCTAAGTAGAATATAATTGCATGAACTTTTCTCTAATCTTAGCCTAAGTAGGCAGGATGAAGGAGTAACACTCATCCTAAACTTGCCAGCCCATGGTGCCGACATGAAATTAATGAAGTGGAGCTTGACATTATAAGGTGCAAGATTATACTGAAACTTCATAAAATACCACATGCATAGGATAAATCTTGCTCTCAATGAGAGTGTGAAGCTTCTCCACCAAACTAGGATACTTATAAATAATAATTTGCATAAGCCATAGCCACTACTCCTTTGATCTGAATGGCAGATCCTCGTTTTCATTGTAAGAAAAATAGAATGAACTCCAACTAGGATGTGACTTTGTTTAAGGAATAAACAAGGGGTGGCAATTCGTGTTAGCGGATTGTCATGTTGTGTCTAAATAGGGGTATACTTTTAAATGGTTCAACTCTAATCTGACCCATTTAATAAACGTGTGAGAAGTCGAAACCCCTCAAACCTAACATGACCCATTTATTAAGCTGATTGACATGGCACAATCCATGTAACATGCTTAATTAGTAAATAGTTGTGTTCAATTGATACAAACCTATTTACACTCACCACTAACTTGCAAAAAATTGTGTCGAACTCTCCAGTCATGTCAAATATTGCCATCCAGCCCTAGAATAAACCAAGAGGATCACGCTTTTATAAAATGAAATATAAGTCGTTTTACTCATAAAGAGAAAAAAGAAATAAAAATAAATAAAGAAAGATAAGTTGTTGTTGTTTTTTTTTTTTTTTTTTTTTCTTTATTCTTTTTAACAAGTAATAGAAGAATCATTGACTTCACAAATTCTAAGTTCACCTACGGTTGGTTGATAAGTTTAGAGACACACAAATTCACACCATTTTATTGAATGAAGTATGTATTGTCACTATATAAGCTCATTAGAAAATCGTGTTAATAGTGAGCTCATGTAATTATAAATAAATAAAAATGAGCTCATGTAAAAATGGTGTTAGTGACAAGACACCTCAAAAAATTTGTGAATTTGTGTATATCTCTAGACTTATTCATATATAGTTGATTAAGTTCCAAATTTTTTATTTTTATTTATATATATATATATATATATATTTATATTAGATAAATACAATCAAAATTCAAGCAAAGAGTCGAAATAGAGCAAGGGTTTGAGGACCGGCCATCTCACTCCACTTCACCAAGAACTCAAGAAGGGATGGATTGATGGAAGAGACATGAGTGAACCTAAAGAAGTACAAAGAGCACTCTAAGCAGCCCAATATTTATTGTTATTATTATTATAAGTAAGAAGCCAACAATTTTATTTTTCGCTTTGTTAGAAATATATGTATCACTAGATTATAATATAATGGATTTAAAGTCAAAAGTTTTGTAATTCAATTGACATCATATGTTCTCCTTTTGTTATGAAAACTAGGTTTTAAATCCATATATATATATACACACCCTTTAATATGTATTAAGTGTTTGATTTTATATAGGGGCCTGAGCCCAATTATTGTGTGCCCAAGGTAAGTTTATCTAATAATTTATGATTCTGTTAACGAGTGTCCTTAGGACAATAGCTAATGAAACATTTATTGCTTTCACTTTATAGGAAATAATGAAATTTAAATATTAAAATAATACAAAACAGCTTTTAAGGGTATTTTAGTCTTTTCATTAATTATTATAATATTAAAATTTTGTTATTTCCCATAAAGTGTAAGCATTTAATGATCCTTAACCATTGTCCTAAAGGACACCCGTTAACAAAATCCAATTACAGCATTCTAAGAGTTAGGCTTGTATTGATGAATGCAGGTTTTTTCAATGGAAGTCTAACAGCTTGTTGTGGAGGGGGTGGACCATACAATTTCAATAATTCTGCAAGGTGTGGTCACACTGGATCCAAAGCATGTAATGATCCATCCGCTCATGTAAACTGGGATGGAATCCACTTAACAGAAGCAGCTTACAGGCATATTGCCAAGGGTTTGATCAGTGGCCCCTTTTCCACTCCACCCCTAGTCCTCTCCCCTCTGAGATAGTCCAGAGCTAATTATCTCAATGCTTGGCACACAAAAATGCAAAACCAAGAAGAAGAAAAAATTGGCATGATTCCATGGATAATGGTACAATAATTCGTTTCGTGAGAAGTAAAAGGAGTGGTTTATGTTTATTTATTTATTTATTTATATTTTTTGGTTTCAACTTGCTTAGTTTGCTCTACTTATTCGGTGGATTTGAAGTGTCACTTTTCTCGTTGGTTGGACATTAATGCGTGAGTCTGTGACCCTTCCTATCTTGGGCTACTTTTTTTGGCCCTACATCCCGGTTGAGCATTATGTAGCTAAAAACTTGGGGGCATGAGAAATGCTCTTGTGGTCAATGTTATTTATTGTAAGTTAAAATATTGATTAAATGATAATATTTATGGTATTTTATCAAATTAAGTTTTAGTACAAGTAGTAGATTTCTCTTGTGGTCAATGTTATTTATTGTAAGTTAAAATATTGATTAAATGATAATATTTATGGTATTTTATCAAATTAAGTTTTAGTACAAGTAGTAGTTTTAGAATATTGATCAAATGAAAAAATTACCATTTCCGTTATTGCTAATTTCTGGCTGTACTTGAACAAGTAATCCTAATTCCAATATTTCCATACATAGTTACTTTCTGACTTTCGAGTTCATTTTGTGGGTGTCAAAGACTCCTTTCACACTGAACATTGAACAATCTGCTCCATGAGCTATTGAGAAAGACATAAATCATTCGAGACAGGCAGAGAGCTAGCTGACTTGTTTATTAATAGCGATCCCAAACCAGTTTTTTTATTTTTATATTTAATACTTGGAATAAAAATAGAGATTTAACCCCAATTCTACATATAAAGAAGACCAATTAATATCAGTTGAGTTATCAGGTTTTTAATCCGAGTCAAGATTGAACTTGGGCAGTTGGGCTAGCTAATGTACTTTCATGTGCTATCATGTATGCGGGCCAACTACACGTATCCAGTAGTTCCAACACAACAATGTAGGAAATATGAGTGTGGAAGCTGCAAAGAATATGTAATCTCTTTATCAAGTAAATGTACAAGCAGCCAGAACCTCGCCCCATATCGTAGATGCTTGCAAGCTATGCTGTCTGCTATTGCAAACAACATGCGTCACTTTTTCAACTCACATGGCATCACCTAATGAAATCATTTGCCAGTTGTATTCAAGAAAAATATGCAACGGACTAGTAGTCAACCTTGAAATTTTAAAATGGTATATTACTCATCTGTGTGTAGAACTGTACAAGTAAGCCTTATATATGGGTATATGTAGTAATATGAGTTTTCTACAAGTAAAGTACAATAGGTCTATATATGCAGGCCTATATATAGTCTAACAGACTTATAATTTCAACTTAAGATGAGTTAAATGATGTTTGCTATATAAGATAATGGAACCGGTCTAGTGGATGATATTTGGTTAAATTGTCCGTTCCTAGATCATAAGAGGTAATCAAGCGTAGCCATAGGGTAACCCCCAACAAAGATGGTGACGAACAAAGTAAAAGTTAATCTCAATGTGTTTAGTTCACTTTTAGAATATGTCATTGTGAGTGATATGTATCCCGCTCTAATTATCATAGTAGATCAAAGTTGCATAAGATCAGGAAAACCTTATATCTTGAAAAAGACAACAATAATCGAAGGTCAAAAGTAGTATCAGTAAGTGTCTTATATTCAACTTCTGTATTGAAACATGTGATCACTGTCTACTTTTTTATATGTCATATGAGGGAATCACCGAGAAAAACTAAAAACTAGTGGTACATCAATCAGGGCCGGCCCAATTATTTTGAAGGCCTTAAGCAAAATTTTAAAATGGGGTCCTAACGTTTTTCACTAACCTGTCATACTAGTTTAATTCAAACCCAATACAAATATACACTTGTAAAAAAAGACCCAAGTAAAAAAAAAAAAAAAATCAATTAAAATTTAAAAAGAACAAGTCTAACTGACAAGTTGGCATTTGTCAAGTACAATACCATCAAGTTTTCATGTGGAGTGGGGGGCTCTAGAAAAAATAAAACGAAAGGAGGGACAGTGCTGGCACATTGTTTTGTCCTACCCCACTTATATTTAAACGGCTTATTTACAGAGAGAGAGGGAGATATAGAGAACAGAACAGAAGTGGGTGAAGAAGAAGATGGCTCTATGCAGTGATATTTGATGCAAAAGAAAAAAATGAAATTGAAGGTGGGCAAAGAGTTACTAAGAAGAGAAAAAGAAGAAAACGTTTGTGAGCTCTGTGATTAATTTTTTTAGTTGGAAGGAGGTATGGTCCATCTTAATGTAGCTTCGTCTCTCTAGGGCTCTGTGGGTTTCTCTTTTTATAATTTGGGGGCCTTTTTTATAAAGGGTATTTTTTTTTTTTTGCTAGGGCCTCAAGCGATAGCTTAACTCGCTTAAGGATTGGGCTGGCCCTGGCATCAATGCTTGATGGGTTCTTCTGTATAGTTTGTGTCATTGTAAGCACAGACTATATATGACTTATGAGTGGTACTTTAAGAAAAAAGTGAAGCCCTTAAAACTAGTGCCCTTTAGATAGCATAGGACACATTAACACAATGTGTGCATCTCATCTCTTCAAAAAATGAGTAATAGAAAAAGACTATTTTGTCAAATATGTTTTTAACAATGTTATTTTGTCAAAAAATATATATATATATTATATATATTTTAAGTGTATTGTTAAGCAAAGGTTTTATTAAGCATACTTGCAAAACCCCACTGAATTAAACAGATTGTAACAAACCCATCATGGTTGACTAATTTGATCCGGTTTCATAGGTAAAGAATCCTATTAGAGACCTATTCGATCTAGGCATGTTCACCGATTCATTAGTCTTGACCTGATCAATCTGAGTTTAGTAACTATAGTTGCGCAATATGCATCGTTATTATAGTTGGGGTAAAATACTAAAGTCATTTTGCAACACCTAGAAAGACTGGACAGTGAGGCATTGGAATTTACATGAAAGGAAATATGACGAGCCATATATAAAGCCGTAATAATATTGGCTTCCCAGTCACGTTATTATCAAGAAAAGTTGTTTTGTTTAAGCATTGGTATAATTTGGAGAGGATCATGTTCTTTTCGTTATCCACAAAACCCAAGTAAAACAAAAACTGAGTTAGGTAAATGTTGACATAGTAGCCAAAAGATGGGATAGCCAGAGGGTTCTCTAAGTTGGAGTCAACATGGTAATATGCATATGACTGTTGTATCCAAGTGACGAAACCAGAAATTTTTCTAAGGGTAAACCAAGTTAAATTAGTATATACATCAACTGTGGATGGTTTTTCCATTAATTACTCATACTTGAAAACCTGGATATTGATATTTATATATTGATTATATAGGTTTTTTTTTTTTTTTTTTAAAAAGATTACTCACACTATGATCGGATTCTTTATTCAATCTAAGTACTTGAATGATATTACAAATGAACAACCCAAACTTCCAACATTTTTTTTTAACACCAATATATATGACCTTCAAACCTAACCAACTTAATTTATTACCTAGATATATAATTAATTAAGCCAATGCCTAATCAATTTGTATCATATAACATAACCAAACATCCTTCTTCTTTCTTTCTTTATTTTCCGCTTAGATCTAAAAACACAACCAAATTTATACTTAGCAAGCAAACCGAAACTATGTATTGATCAATGATCCTAAAAATATTTCAAACCCCGTATATATAAGCATTCAAGGATCAAGCTCATCTACATCTACTTCATGATCCATCATTTTCCATGAACCATCCGCTTGTTGAACCATACCCTTGTTTTGCACACATCGCCATGATGCCGGAACAAGATATTCTTCCTTCAAACCATCCATTGTCTTGTTTATGAGTGCAACATCCCGAAGAACCTCCAACTTGAACCCTCCTTCATGAGTCCCATGAGTTCCAGCAACTCCATGCAAGTAACCCTCCAAGTTATGCCAACTTGACAAATTTCCAGGACTCTTCAACTAATTCGATTTGCGTGTATCGATTGTCAACACCTCTCCAACATTAGTATAGCCTATAAAGGGATAGTCAGGAACAATATCTGGAGCATTACGGACACGTAAGACTCGAAGATCCTTATGTTCAGAGGAAATTTTCTTGAAGTTTGAGACTCCCACATGAGGGCTAGCAAATACTATTGCTGTTACTGGACAAGCTTTCTTTGGCTGGTCTTTTGGCTCATTAAATCCATTGGCAACTATGTCAACCGCGTTTAGAGTTGCAAGTGCTGCACCCAAGCTATGCCCAGTAACAGTTATACTGATTTCCTCGTTCTTGAATTCTTCAACGAGTCTCCTAAGCTCACCAAGAACCTGGATGACAAAGATACCAAATAATATTTTGGTTAATTATCATAATCAACCTTGATTTGGATCTATATTTATTTTAATTAACATTTTGTCACATTTATATCTTACCAATAACTCTTTTAATTTTATTAATAACCAAGAGTCTTGTAGTTTGGTAGTCTTGTTTGTTCTTATTTATGAGGAAAATTATGATTCGAATCCTCATAACGCATCATTATAACTATCAAATTATAAATAAATAAACACTCATCTGATTAAATTATAAACTTATAGGCTAAAAAAAATCAAAATTTACCTGGTTTCTGGCACTAGTCTTATTGAAGGGCGAACGTGGATCATCAGAAGTGTAGATGGAATGCCAACCTTGGTGCACCTTAGGATCATGTTTATCTCCAAGTAATTTGGAAGCAGAAACCATATTAAATTCTAGATCATTAATCCACTCCAGGGTTTGTACCGTTCCTCTCCAAGCAATCACAATATCCCTCCTCCCTAACAAGGCTTTCCCTTCGTCTGTGGCCACCGCAACATACCCAATCCAGTTTGATTCCTTGCTCCATGCCTCCCTTGATAATGACTTTATGATAAATGCTTCTGGCACATCGACTTTTGATGTTGCATACAAGAATTTTGTGACACGATATTTGAAAGGACTGGCTTTATCTAAACTCACCTTAGAGAAGAAATCCTTCTTTGCAAATCGGCTACTTCCGGCAAACTTGGACATCTTCTCTGTATCGAATGCATCATATGTAGCTTGAGCCATTTCTCCATAATGAATTATGTAGCGGCGAAGATCAATGTCTAGTGGCTCCAACAAATGCTCCCAGTTATTCTGGCCGCTTAGACTCTTCCACTTTTTGGCTATGTTATCCATTTTTTCTTCATGCCTAGCCACCTTCTAAGGATGGCTCCTATAGCATGCTTTATATATACTGCTTGAGAAATCATAAGACTAATTAGTATAAAATACTGAGTCAAATTTTGGATCCACTTATAGCCTTTCTTTCTTGATATCTATAACTAAAATCTAATACTAGATTGTGAGAACAAAATGTCACTGTTTAGCAACCTTAATAGTACTTTCAAAACTCTGACACATTCATATGTGGATCTATGATATATTACACTTAAAGATTGGTCAAATTTGCTCATATTCTTGAATAACTTGGCCAAGTAATTCAAGTCATTGGAGTATAAAAGAGTATAGCCAAATATTTCTTTTTCCACAATAAAAAAAATGATAATTCATTGGATTGTTGTTATGTTAGATAGCTAGCAATACCACTGAGTTTAATAATCATTGGTACACGACGATTCATTCTTCAAATTCTCTTTCTTACTATACATAAATGGGATAATAACGTTAATATTATACTAGCATATAACCCGCGCAAACTGCGGGATCATCTATATTAATTTAGCCAATTCAATTACTCAAGTAAAGAATATAATCAAATACAAACATGATATATTATTAGCATCGTATTTTAACTAAAGAGTATCTTAATCATATAAAAGAGAAAGCAAGATATTTTTATACAGTATAAATTAATTCAACCACTTCACGTAAAGAATATAATCAAATAATACAAAGCATCATATTTTTATTTAACGTGTAATCACATAAAAGAGAAATCATATAAACTAAGAAGTGTATTTCAAGAAACCACTTTGCACTTGAAAGATGAAAAATTTAAAAGAGAAATATTTTTATTATAAAGGCTTTTTGTAAAGCAGTATTTGGTTTATAAAATAGTAAAACATAAGCGTATCACAAGAGATTGTTAATTTAAAAAAAAAAATTTGTAAAAAAAATAATAAAACACACATTTAAAAAGTTTTTATTATTATTAGGATTATGAAGATGTCTTTTAGTAGTAGGTGTTTATTATGATATTTTATGAAGATGTCTTTTTAGTTGTAGGAGACTTTTAAAAAAAAAAAAAATTTATTATCTGTTTCTATAAGAGAATTATTTAAACTTGATAGTCATCAAACAAATTAATTATGATACTATATTAAGATGTATTAAAAAAAAAAAATCAAACGTTCAATACCTTCAATGACTATCAATATGTGTCATACACTCATACTCAACTTTGTATGAATCATAATTCTACTAAAAGACTTCTTTTAAAAAATTCATTGTCCTAATCATAATTCTACTAAAAGACTTCTTTTTAAAAATTAATTGGCCTATTATTAAAAGAGTTCCTAAACAAATTTAATTCCATAAAAAATAGTAATAGTCAAACGCATATTTTTCAAAAAATGATCGGCAGGAAAGGACATTTATTCTACACGTTGTTTAGTTTTTTTTTTTTTTTTTATTAATTTGGTGTTGATCATTAAATTGAACTAATCTAATCTTCTTCTTTTTTTAAATAATAATAATCTTAGATAAGTATATTTTATTAAGATGTCTTTTAGTAGTAGGAAATTTATTTTAAAGAATTTGTAATTATCTGTTTTAAATTTAAAAGAGAAATATTTTTATTATAAAGGCTTTTTGTAAAGCAGTATTTGGTCTATAAAATAGTATAATCACATACAATGGAAATTTTAGAAACAGAGAAAAAAGAACAGCAAATGTATCAATTATAATTTGACTTGGATTTTTCTTTTCTTTTCTGTTAATTATACGTGCATTAACAAACATTAGAAAAGCAAATAAGTTTGCCTAACCTTTCAATTTGCTTGAGTATTTGAACTTGTTTGGATCTCTTCTAACTCTGCTTGCAGAAAAACAAAGGACTTGCTTCCTTGAGTAAATTGGTTTTGCAAAGAAGACTATCGTTGTTTTTTCAGTAACTGATTTGCAATGAAAGAGAATGAATAATAAAACAGAGGTAGCGTTTAAAATAATAAAACACACGCGTATAATGCAGAGATTGTTAATTTAAAAAAAAAAAAAATAAAACACACGTTAAAACATATTTAAAAATAAAAAATATAAAACACACGTTTAAAAAGAAAAAAAAAATTGGTGTTGATCATTAAATTGAACTAATCTAATCCTTTCTTTAAAAAAAAAAAAAAAAAATAATTTTAGATAAGTATATTTTATTAAGATGTCTTTTAGTAGTAGAAAATTTATTTTAAAGAATTTGTAATTATCTGTTTATTTAAAGGTTTTTGGCATGAATTAAAATTATATAAAAACATACAAACAAAAAATACACGTTGTTCAATTTTTTTTTAAAGATATTCTATGTTCATTAAAAAAAATATAAAACACATTTTAAAAAAAAAAAAAAATTTTAGATAAGTATATTTTATTAAGATGTCTTTTAGTAGTAGGAAATTTATTTTAAAGAATTTGTAATTATCTGTTTTTATTTAAAAGGTTTTTGGCATGAATTAAAATTAATAAAAACATACAAACAAAAAATACACGTTGTTCAAATTTTTTTTAAAGATATTATGTGTTTACCGTTTGATAAATAAACTGGATTAAGTCAAATTATTAAAACAACGTATCACTTGGGAAATAAAAATAATTGATAGACATGCCACTTGTCATGATGTCAGACACTCTTGGTTTTAACGCTCATGTTTTCTGCTATTATATATTATTATATAGATATAGATTTCTTTTCTTTTCTATTTTCCTTTTCATTTTTTTACTTATGATAGTTGGTTATAAGAAAATTTGAACTTGATTCTCTTCATAAACAGCAGAGACAATACCAGTTAAGTTACAAATATGATACATCATTCATGATATAGGAAGAAATACATATTTATTATATTCTAAAAATATTGAATATTTTTTTCACTTTTACTTGATTAATCTTTGCCAAGATCATTAGGAGACACATTAGCAATTTGATTCATAGCCTTTGAATTGCAATTTCCAATTTGCAAGTGATACGAAAAAAGTAAAACAAATAAATGGTACAAAATTATGCTAACTTTCTTTAAATCATCATTATTGTTCAAATTTAAAGGTAGGACAATATTTTTAGATGAAACTACTATAAGTACTAAGTACTAACTGCATCATAGTGTTGAAGAAGGAGGTAACTTTGAAAGTTGAAACTTGAAAAGAACGAAAAAAAGAAAAGAAAAGAAAAGGTGGGAGTGCCGTGTTGGTTGGGATGTAGGAAGGAACCAAGACTATACTTTTTGTGTGTCACATTATTCATTTATTTGCCAATTGGTGAAAGCCCTCTTTCACTTGTTCAATTAATCTCGCACTGTTTTTTTCTTTTTGGAAGTTCAACTACTCAATGAAATGTAGTTTCACCTTCATTTCCTCTCTCCAAGGAACTCTACCTTCACATCACTTTCACTGAGTTGTATCCACCTCAGTACCTGACCCCATCCATGTCTTTCCTATTTTGTGATTGACCAGCATTGATGGTTTAAGTGGCTTTAGTCCGTCCATGTATGAGTGAAGGGTAGAAACCAAAATGAAAAAAAAATCACAATTTATTAGGTGATAAATCCTTATTAGTGTAATATTACTTTTCAAAAAATTTAGGAACACATTGTTGCACAACTTCTTCTATAATTTATTGAAGCTTAATAAAAGTAATGGTCCATGTAAAAATTATTGTCTACCAAAGAAAACTTATTATTTCAACAAATTGTGGAAGATATTGTAAATAAAGTTGTGTCCTTTAAAGAATCGCTTACTTTTATATGTTTCATTATTTAAACCATTATTTATACATGAATTAAAACATGACAACTTAACAATTATTAACAATTGTGATTTTTTTTTTTAATGTCCATAGACTTAAAGAAATTAAGATAAATAAGATAACTAGCTATAATACAAGCAAAAAAAAAAAATTAATATAAACAAAAATCAATGTTAGAGTTGGAAAAGATCTAGTTGGTTACCTCCTTTATTTTCACCTGAAATTCTAGGACAAAAGCAATAACTTTGCATATCAAACTAATACTTTTTCAAAGTACAATTTTTTAAAAATAATTCCCATTTGTATGTGTGCAAAGTCAATAAGTAACAACCCATGTCTGGATCAATTACAACCCATAAACTCCATTTATTTAAGTTTGGTTAAATGTCAAATGATAATCAATTACAACCCGTAAACTCCATTTATTTAAGTTTGGTTAAATGTCAAATGATAAAAAGTTTGGTATTGTTGGTTATAATAAATAAACACACACGCAATTTGAGCCAGTTTTATTTATATTCTCAAAAAGTTTGAGCTAGCAGCTACAGCTTGTTGGTTGATCCAATCTGCCCCACTTTAATTTTAAACTGTCATCAATATATGCCACTAATATTGAAGCATTCAAAGGACACGGAATCAATGGCTTACCCAAAAGGGTATGCAGTCATTGAGTCTACTGAGTACTAACAAACACACACCCCAAATTATGAACCAAATCACCAATTACTGTTTCATAATTTTATAAGAATTTTTGGTTTAATGTTACGTATGACTAATGCATTAGACCTTTTGGGAACTACCAAGAAAAAGCAATATAGAAGTTTTCCTTTTTATCTTTCTTTTTGGGTGCAATAAGCTGAGCCTAGCGTCAATTGCGCCACTGTTTTTTGGGTTGATTGCTACAACATTCCAGCCTCATTTGGTCCCAAGCAGAGATATTGGAAAATGCTAATTATGCTATTGCAAGATAACATTTCAAATTTTATTTAAGTGACCATATAATTTGACGCGTTACTTGCTTAAAATTGTTCCAAAAGCAACAAACACAAATGTGGTAACTTCCACAACAACCAATAAGTTAAGGTACATATAGTTATCAAAAAAAGTGATAAGGTACATACACCACGTCCTAGTCTAATTAAACCTCACCAAAAAGTTAGAAATAGGTGCAAAATACTATTTAAGCCAAAATATGGCTTATGAATCCCCAAAACCGCTCCCATTGGACTAACAACATATTAAATAAAATAACTTTAAGCTATAGTGCTTAGGCAAAAATGCCCAAGCACTATAGCTTAGGCAAAGCAATATTTTATTATTTTTAATTAGTTCTTTCTTTCTCTCTCTCCTTTTATTGGGTTGTGTATTTGAAAGATTTGAATGATATAATAAAAAAAAATAAAGAAATAATATTATAATAAAAAAAAGTTGAAAATAAAGAATCGGTTAGGAGTGTTTTAAAAAGTGATTAGGTAAAATTAAAAAAGTAGTTTCTAAAACTAAAATTTGGCTTAAATTTTAGACATTCCATTAGGAATGCATTTAACTTTTAAGAATTACAATCTTATAAAATGATGTGTTGACTTTTAAAAACATAATGAAAAGAGAATTAAGAAATTGATTTATTGTATTATTAATATGACACCAATTTTATTTTGTAAATCTTTTATATAGTAAATTGGTGATCATTTTAACATTTTGCTCCTTTAAATCTTTCATTGAGAGCAGTTGATGTGGTCCAAAATGAGTTTTCAAATATGGCGGTAAATTAAACGGTTAAACTGTTGTTTTTACGTCAGGACAGTTGTAATAATCAATTGCCAATAAAATAAAATAAAAACAGGTTGTCTAAAGTCTGTACTCTAAAGTTCTACATGATAATATTTAAGTCTGAACATCCAGGTGGGACCCAAGCTCATAAAATTTGTCATAGTTAAGGAAGCATATGAAATGAAAGACTCCTAATTCTTCATTGGTCTTTTGGAAATCAACATTTTCTTTCTCTTGTGTAACCTCTATGATCATCAATAACACCCGGTTCTTTCTTCATTCTTGTGGAGGCCATTGAAACGCCATGGTCACAGAGGTAATGTTCATTATTAGGTATTCTTTGATCTCAAGAACAAATAAATATGTGGTTCTCTTGAATTTCTTATCGTGTTGTTTTTTACATTTTTTTTTTTTGGGGTAATGAAAGATCAGTTTCTTCAGGGTTTGTTACATTTTCTCTTCTGGGTATTACCATACATATTTGGTTTTCAAAGTTTGGATTGAATTGGGAACTGAAGCTCTTGGCCTCTGGTTTTTCTTTGTTATTCTCACTCTTTAAACTGTTGGATTGTACTCTATATGAGTGGCTGTCTAGCTCTCTAGTCTTTTTATCAGGCAAGGTTGCTACTTTCTAATAGTTTCTCTTTTAGTTGCTGATAACTTTTCTTTAATATTATCTTTATGGAAAGTACCATTGATATATGTTTGTAGTACTTTTTTATTTTTTTTTATTAAGTTGTGCTTATGGTATTAGAATCTTAGTGTTTAGGAGATTTTGTATGCTTAGTAAGTGTCGGTGAAATTAAATTTCTTCATCACCCTTTCCTGTCAATAACTCGAATAAGGCAAACCTCAATCTGTCCTTTTGCCAAATACCAAGAAAAAGAAGAGTGTCCAATTTCATTAGACAAGAACTAGCAAGCTTTATAAATAAATAAAAAATAAAAATAAAAGAACTTTTAATTATTGGAGAGGTTCTTGATGGAAATTGTAGTGGCAGGCTTTGTGGTAGGGTGCCTGCAATCCAAATCAAAACATAGTATTGCTTTTGTAGAATCTATGTGCAATTTCTTATTGCTTTCGTAGAGAAATAGATGGAAAATTGTGAGAACCAATTTGTGGTCAGTATTGTAGAGGTACTTACCAAAAGTAGTGTTTGAGGTCCACAGTCTATGTAATAAGCGATAGGGATCCTGTGAAAAGGTAGTGACCACCAAAAAGCAATTATGTCGGTAGTTTTTTAACCTCTACAACTCCCTCACTTTTATATTTTCCTAAAATTTAAATTAGTTGGTTTATTTTTGGTAATATTTCATGTCTTTCTCTATGTTGACCGTGCACTACAAAATAATGATTCTTTCCACATGATGCAACTTTGTTATTTTTTTTTTCATAATGCTTGCCTTCTTCCTGGTTTTTATTGCAATTTCATCTTTGCTTAATTTACAAGGACTAGCAATTTCTCTTTTCTGAGGCTTATAGATGTAGGAAAATTCTTGATTGCAGAATAAAAATGAACTAAGCTCTGGTGACAAAGGCTTGGCCATGAACATCTTTCTTTCTTGGCCTGTGATTAAAGGACTTGTTAGCATTTGAAATATACTTGATTTGTGAACCAAATTGCTTTGATTTTTAATCTCAAAAGGAAGGAAACAATTTCTTGCATGTTTAACCAAGCAGTATCAAAGATCAAGCTTCCTATTTGGCAATTCAAGTATTTCACGAATTAATATGACATCATTGGCATGTACTTTAGAGAGTATGATTCCAATTTCTTTTTTCATTATCTGAGCTGCTGATGTTTGTATTTATCAAAATTCTGTTGACAATTGTTCTGAACTTTATGAATACTATGAAACTCTGTATTAACTGATCACTCTTCTCAGGAACCAAAGGGATGGCCACTCGGGCTTGGGACTATGAACGTAAGACTTAGAGTGATGGAGAGCTTACCGGCTGCTGCAGCACGGCCGTACTCTTCCCACATGCCATCTACCAGTTTTACCTCGTTCTCATCCTCCAACCTTGATACTGAGGTGACTCAAACTGGCCTTATCCTCTCACATCATTTTTTCTTACATATACTTGTGCATGGATGCTTGTTGTTTAAGTCAAATACTTGGTTGATACACAATGCCATCTAATTTTGAATTCTTTTTGTCAATTTTATCTGTATATTGGTATATAGGAACTTCAACAACAAATGCTTCCTGATAACCTTTTAATATAATAATTTTTCTAAACTTTGCTCCAAACTAAAGTAAGTTTTTTGTTGAAATTTGTAAATGAATCTTCAACCACCTTATCACTAGAAGTGGTTAAAAAGGCAATTGCAGTCAAATACTTGGTTGATACACAATGCCATCTAGTTTAAATTATTTTTGTCATAATTTCACATCGCATTAGAAATGAAATGCAAGTTATGGGCTGTGAAAGTAATTAAACATTTCTGATAAGAACATTTCCCTTTTTATAAGTAACTCTCAAAAAGTAGTCATTATTTATGATGTTGCTCAATTCCTAAGAGACCCTTACATACAAGCTTCTTCCACCCTCTTACTAATAATGTATTGATCCACTGCGAGATCAACCAGTCCACAGCCTCCTTCTTTCAAGACCATAGCATGTCACTGGGCCGGCTAATTGGATTTAGACCAGGCGAAAGAGGAGGCATCTGTGTCCCAAACTCAATCCGTCTTGAAGACCAACACAGGATATCTACAAGGGATGCTCACCCTGATGTCTCAGGGCATAGAGTGGATATGTCACGGGTAATTTGCATACCACTAGCACTTGGTGCTCTAGTAAAGATGAGCAGAAGTAAGAGCAAGTTAAGAAAGTAATGCTTGATGGCAAGGCCACTTGTTTGTTTCTGATATGCAAGGGGAATTAGCTTCCACGACATGGATCACTGCTGTTGATCATTTGTATTCAAAATTTAGTTAATCATTGTAACTTCACAAATTTTATCCTAATTGAAATCTGAATTGAGAGCATTGTTTCGATTTTGGTTTGCATATTATCTGAAACTTGGTGTTCTGTTGCCAAAATGCTTGATCAAGTGGTCATGACTCCATTTGAAGGCTATTTGAATATATTGCCTATAATTTTTAAGTTCACTAACAATAATTGATAAGTCTGATTAAGGAAACATTTTTACAAAAGATATGGACTCAATGGTGAGCTTGGGCATCAAAAATTTTTATATAGAACTCTTGCATGCCCATCTTATTTGATAGAGAGAATGGTATTGCTTAGCACAAGAACTTAAAAAGTTAAAAAGCTACTAATTATAAACATATATGTATTCTGTTTTTACTTAACAGTTTAGGGGTTAAGGTTTTCAATGTATAGAGTTTCGATTGAGGGTTTTAAGGTTTTTAAAATTTTAGAATTTGCAGGCCTCTAGGGTTTTATTTTATTTTATTTTAGGTGAAGAATAATGCGATGAGATTAAAACCATGATTATAGGGGTAGAAATATTTTTTTTGTTTGAAAAAAAAAAAATGTTTTACTATCTAAAGGCAAGTCCATTAGACTTTTTTTAGAAATGTTACCTACATTATAAATTAATTAATTAAAAAAAAAAAGTTACACTTTCAACTTTTTTAATGTTATCCCACTCAAATTCTTATTACCAAAAGTTTTATTAAGATGGCACTTTAAAATTGCATAGGCAATTATGTCGCTTCAAGAGATCTTAAGAAAATTCTTAAAAGCCAAAAGTTTGAAAGGGTATGCATTCCCTTATTATTATTTTTTATTTCCTGTAACTTTCCGAAATTTACAAGTATATTAAAGAAAATGATTTATATGATTTAAAAAAGTTTAAACAATAACTTTGTACTCCTTTGTCCGTTTGAAGCGATTTTTCTTTTTTATTTGATTTAACTTTTGCATTAGTTAGAGAACATTCTCAACATTAAGATAACATCTAAATGTATATTGTAATCAAAATTAAAAATTAAATCCCTATATATAATGTGATCCTCTATGCACATGGAGTGACTGACTAATCCAAAGGCTCTATCCCAGGAGAGTAATCCTGTTGAAGTGTACATTAATCCTAGTATAAAGATGGCTAAGCAGTTTTCTTTCAAAAAAATTCTTGATTTTTCTTTTCATACTGTTGCAGGGGTACATGTTTCTGAGTAAAGCTATTTAAAAAAAAAAAGGGCCCGATCGGCCTCCAAAATGTTGTTCTTTAATAAAGTCTAATCAAATTTAATATGTATGAATATATGTGTGGATGTATAAGGTAAAATGGTAGTATATATGGTAAGGTGAGTTGTCGTAACACGGAGAGAGGGGTTTTAAAATAAACACATAACACTAGAAATTTTTGTTTTAAAAACTCACAATTTGAATAGGTAAAGAAACTCAAATCTAAAAATTGCTAAGGCTTAATTCAATTTAAATCCATGGAATTACACAATTGGGGGTTTCACATCCCAAACCCTCAATTGGAACATTTGCAATAAAAATCATTTTTAATAAAATCTAAATTAGAAATACTATTCGATTGTTCATTGATTTAAACACATAATAAATAACTACGTTGGAAAAACCTAAAATCGACACTCTCTCAGTGTAGTAAAAAGTAATATCCAATTAAATTAAAAGCTTTTAGATTTAATGGAACTAAAATCTCTACTTAATTATGAGAAAAACATTATTGAACTCATAAAAAGATTCAAATCATAGAACCACAAATAATAAGAAGATGAACAATCAAAGAATAAATCTTGAACATTGAAATTCAAAATGGATTTAAAAGAAATTAGTTTACCTTACAAATTCAGATTCCCCCTTAGCCCAAGCTAAAAGTCTAGTCAATCATGGCCAAGAAATTACAAAAAGAAACTAAAGAAATAAATTCTTCAGAAAAAACTAGAGAGAAAAATGAAGAAATACTCTCAAAATCTCATCTCCTCCCAGGCGGTTGCTGCCTCCCCCTTTCTATCGAGAAGGTATTTGGTATGTCCAGCATATATGACTTGCCTCTCACAAGTAAGTGGGACCCACCTATGTGGGAGGCAAGTCATATATGCCGGACATATATGATCCTTTTTCCTTTCTATCAGACCACACCCCCTTTCTATTAGACCACACGAATTCAATTAGGGCTCTCTTTTTGGAGTCACAATCCTGTGCATTATGGGTTACATGCACTCCACCGCACCAACCAAGCCAGGCGTGAATTTCATTTAAGCTCTTAGAGCTCTGATCCTATGTGGCGTGAATTTCATTTAAGCTCTTAGAGCTTGGATCATGTGTGATGCGGCTTGAAAATGACTATTGCAATCCACGGTCAATTGTCAAACCAAGTTGCCGTGAATTTCATTTAAGCTCTTAGAGCTTTGATCTAGTGTGATGCGGCTAAGAAAGGGGACAGGCGCTGGCCTTGCTGGCCTTGTGGGCTTGCTAGCCTTCTTCTTCTTTTATTCTTTTTCTTTTTTAGCACTAGTTTGCACCTAAAACATAACATAAAATTTAGACTTTATAAAATTAAACTAATACATGTAAATAAATTATTTTTATACAACGTAATGAAATAAAAGAAATGCAATGATTTGCATACAACTAAAAATAAAATGCAAAATATTCTATTAAAAACCTTAGAATATTCGAGGTAAAGCATCATTAGGTTTAAGAATAAAATATTTATAAAGACTAGAACAATTTTTAAGAATAAATAGTGGTGGAAGAATTTTAATCAAGATTCTTCCCATAGAAGAGATTGGGTAGTATCACTAAGCTACAAAGCTAACATCGTTGTCTATTTCTAGTATTTCATTACTTTATGAATATTCGAACAATTTTTAAGAATAAGTAGAGGTGGGATAATTTCAACCGAGATTCTTCTCATAAGAGAGTTTGGATAGTATCATTGAGTTACAAGGCTCTTATCATTATCTATTTCTAGTAATCCAATATCATTACTTTATGAATGAGTAATTGACGGAGAACAAATTGCAAAACACTCATTCAATTTCAATCTTAATTTATGCCTCATGAGTACTTGATTTATTATTAAAACTACATTAAAATGTTTTGTTTTGTCAATTTTATATTGTTAACATTAATTAATTGTTCTAAACCATCTTTTGTCACTCAAGAACATTATCAAGCTAAGCATGCAACAGATTAAGCATGGACCTAGACAATTTGAGCATGAACTTCAATGGTTTTCAAAACATGTTGTGAATGTGAAATCCCATATTTTTGTTGACTCTTAATTACCTTACAAGTTATATAGATCATTCACCAGTTAATGCTATTGTGTTCCAATGAAGCTGAATCAGATAATGACTTAATCCATTTGAAGAATGCCTGCAACCTCATTATTGTTTAGGTCTCTTAGACATTAGTTTCTCGACCAATATAAACTAGGGAAAATTACACTTTACCACCCTAAACTATCACCCTAATTCACTTTACCCCCTAAACTTTAAAAAGTATCAATTGACCCCTTAAACTAATCCAATTGCACGGCCGTTACCCCCTGAGGCCAAAATTGAGTTAAAATAGATGGAATAGAGCAACACGTGACACGCACGTGATCGAGGGCCTACCAAAACACCTTTACCAATTTTATTTTTATTTAAACCCCAAAATACCCTTATCCCCTTTTAACCAAAACCCACGGTAAGAGCACTTAGCAATAATTTCTTTATTTTATCTCTTTAAAAACCCACTTTTCTATTATACCTAGTAACTTTTACAACATATCTCACATCCCATTCTTTATTTTACAGTACATCCTATTATAATATAATAAAATTATTATTATTTTTTTCTTTTTCTCCCCATAGCCAAAATCACATCCACGCTGGCAAAACAAACCCAGCCACCACACTCCACGCCGGAACCCATGCCCAACCACCACATACACAGTGAACCCCATGTCGTAACCACGCCCAACCACCAATTTTACAGTGAACACATGCCGGAACCCAATTTTGATAAGCAGATGGTTTATGTGTCATAGTCAATTCTGGGTGGTTTTCAAGGAAAAATTAATTAAGATGAGTAAAACCCGGATGGTTTTATAATAAGCCCATCATAGTAGTCATCCAAGATTACTGTAAAAATGTGCAGAAACAAAGCCAAAATGACAGCAATTGATGATATTGAAATCAGTTGAAATGCATTGCATATTTGCATGTGTACACATTTCAATTATTAATTAATTTATTTATTGGATCAATAAGAAGCTTTATTCAAACCAGAAAGAGAAAACATCCTGCATCAACAGGACAACATGTACAACCAGTAGCAAAGAACTGCTCACAAGAACACCAGACTAACGCCTCTCAAACCCATGCCGGAACCCAACCACCAAACCAGCCTCAAAACCCGTCGGAAACCCACGCCCAACCACCAAAATAACAGTGAACCCATGCCGGAACCCAAGCCCGACCACCAAACCCGCCTCAAAACCCGTCGGAAACCCACGCCCAACCACCAAACGCCAACAACCCTTTACAACAAATCCACTACAACCATTTAACCCATAATCACAACCATTTCCGTTGTGGATGAGAAAGGAGTGGCTAGGTTTTCCGTGAGCATGGTAAGCACAGTGAGGCTTAATCTTCGCCGCAGATCTCTGAAACGGAACCGCTGGCGGCAAGATCTGATGGTGACAGACATCGGCCACCGGCGCCGAAAACCTTGGAGTAGAACCGATGGGACTGAGAGACGAAGACGGAGAAGCCGATGAACATGATGACGACGATGACGACGTCGTCTTTGATGATGAGTTGTTATGGTTGAAGTGTTTACCGTGGATTTTGGTTAAAAGGGGATAAGGGCATTTTGGGGTTTAGATAAAAATAAAATTGGTAAAGGTGTTTTGGTGGGCCCTGAATCACGTGTGTGTCACGTGATGCTCTATTCCGTCTATTTTAACTCGATTTTGGCCTTAGGGGGTAACGGCCGTGCAATTGGATTAGTTTAGGGGGTCAATTGATACTTTTTAAAGTTTAGGGGGTAAAGTGAAAAAGGGGTGATAGTTTAGGGTGGTAAAGTGTAATTTACCTTATAAACTATTTGTCATGTTCAAATACAATCTCTACAATTGGGCGCCCCCTCTCCCTTTGGCGGAAAGAGAGAGAGTTGTGTATTGATGAAAATACATACATAACTATAGGATTGTAAATGACCCGAGACAAAGTTTAGAATTGATTCTATTAATTTTATTTCAAACACAAGTCAAAATTAAACTCATCATCAAACTAGATTACAAGTTTAGTTTAGTTTATATTCGAACAAGCTCGAGCTTGTTCACGAATTACTTGATTAATTTATTTTTCTCAATATATAGTAAACACCATGATAAAAACTTCTTATCCATTCACAAATTTATGCTAATAATTATATAACTAAATTATAGATAAATTATATTATTTGAGTTGATTAGATAGAATGATTTTTGTTTATGCATTTTTAAAACTTAGATTCACTAGCCTTATACCATTAAAATTTATATATAATTTTTACTACAAAATAGACTATTATTATTATCAATAAATTACAAATAATAATTTGACATCTTATAAACTCATTTACAAACTTATATAATCTCAATTCAAACTTTTGTTCATAAACACGTTGTTATGTTTGGACTTGACTCGTTTAATAGTCAAATCTAAACATGAGCTTGAGTTTAACTCATTTATTAAATAAACGAATATAAACAAGTGTTTTCGAGTCGAGAGTTGAGACCAAACTATTCACAAAGAGGTCGGTTGACTTAGAAGTTAAGGGTATGTTTGGTGACTATGTTTTTGTTTTCAGTTTTCTAACACTTGTATTTGGGTGTTTTGAGAATTATAATAAAAAATAATATTATATTAGATTTGAGAACAAAAATTTTGTTTGGTAGATGTTTTTCACATTATTTAGAGTACTGGTTTCATGTATTATTTTATTATTATTATTATTATTATTATTATTATTTAACTATCAACACTAACTCGACCACAGCCACCGGCAACCACAGCTAGCCACCATTCACAGCAACACAACCACCGGCAACCACATCTTGACCCACTGCAAGACCCGCCGGCAACCACTCGGCCTCAGATCGGCGAAGCCCAGCACCACCGCGAAGCTTATTGCGAACCCACGCACCACCGCGAAGCTGCACCACCGCGAGACCACCTCCAGATCTGCAAGACAACGCCGATCGTAACCACCGTGAGACCACCTCCAGATCTGCAAGACGACGCCGATCACCTGAAACCCATACCCACCGTAAACCCACAAAAATCCACCGCAAACCCACCAAAAATCCAGAAAAAACCCACTGCAAACTCAACAAAAATCCAAGTTTATGGCTTCTGCCGTTGCAGCCCATTACGGCCTCGCCCCATCCTTCGCCGTCTTCGAGGATTTGAGGAAAGTCTGGGTGAAAGAGAGACTTGAGAGAGAGAGAAAGAAATGACCGAAAGAAAAAAGAAAATATTATTATAATGAACAGTAAAAATGAGAACAGAAAATGAAAAGAGAAAACATCAAAAAGATGTTCTCATTTTGACCGAATTGAGTATCATTTAAACAGTAAAAATATTTGAATCGAAAAACTGAATACCGAAGCCAAACAAAAAAATTTTCAACCGGGCCCACCATTTTCTGTATTCAAATACAGAAAACAGAATTTGAGTTAAGCAACCAAACATGCTCTAACAACCCTATAAATTCCAATGTGCTACGTTCTGGTACGAGCAGATACACACAAAGACCTTTACTCAAAACTCATCTAAAACCCCAAAAGAAATGCAAAACCCTTGAAAACAGAACTCAAAACCAAGAGTCATGTCATTCGCCGCCGCCAGAGCCGCCAGGTCCGTACTTCGATCCACCGCGTCTCGAACCGCAGCGGCATCAAGGGCCACCGCCGGACCCGGAGCCAAACCCACTGGCTCACCATTTCGCATCCCCAAACAAAACTCCCTCTCCTCCAACCGCATTTTCAGGTAGCACTTTTAAATCAGAATCCAAACAAAAAACAAAATTTCTGACTGGAAATGAATGAATGGATGAATATTTTATATATTTGAGCTGATAATATTTGTTGGGAAAAAGGTCGCCTGTGGAGTTGAGTTGCTGTGTGGAATCGATGCTTCCATATCACACAGCCACTGCTTCTGCATTGCTCACTTCGATGCTCTCCGTGTCTCGCCGCAGCTACGGTTGGACCCCAGAAGGTAATTTCCTCTTTCATTTGGTCTCCAATAATTTATATTCATATCTTGTTCAATTGCATTATGGTGTTGTTTGGTATTGGAATTGTTTTGTTGGATTTTTATGTATGAATGAACTGTTTGTTTGTTGCGGTGGTGGTGTCGTATTGCTTCTTTTATTCATTTTGTGTTGATGTTTAAGCTATGCTTTATCTGGGTTTTTGTTATTTTTGTTGTTGGTGATCTGGGTTGTAAATTACCAAGTTCAAAGTTTCTAGCTTTATGTATTGTTGCGGGATTGTGTATGAAAATTTGAGAAAGTTTTGACCCAAATGAGTCGTGTAATCAATCCATGTGACGGGAATTGAACTTGCACTCACAATATATATTGGCTTTGCGAGTGAATTCGGCTCTAATCCTTGAACGGACTTTTTCAAGTCTGCATATTCTAAGTTTTCATTTGCAGATTCTCCTTTTGCTTCTCTTTAATCCCTCAATTATTACACGAATCAGTACATTTCTTTTCAATATCTTGATTTGTAGATTCTTGAGGGAAGAAAGGAGGAGAAAGAAGAAGACTGAAAGAGAGTTTACTGTTTAATAAAGTTTGTTGTCGTGGTGCAGACAGCTGAACTTCAGAGGCTGCCGTCATACTCCTAAGTTGTCGAAGCGACACACTAAAATAGAAAAGACTTGGTTTTAGCTTTGTGGAATGTTTCAGAATTGTAGATGAGTGATTTATTAGGTTTGCAGTACTTTATGGTTTGTGGATTCAACTTAAGTTTAGTTTGGCAAAATTAAATGCTCGATTAAAAGGGTCTAAGTCCTTTGTGTTTGATTTTCAGAATGGGATGTTTATCTGTAGTCACTCAAGTGAAATCAAGGACCTTTTGTATTCTTTACTTCCGTACTTTTCACCTATTTTTGTTCAATAAGTGAAGTATATTATCAATTGCTTGAGTGTTGTGTATGGATACCAAGATCTAAAAGCCAATGGTTTGTTGAATACTTGACAACATAAATTACTTGTCAAAAGAAAAATACGAGGGTCTATATTATCTATAGTTAATACTATGATGCTGACAAGAAATTAGAGATACTTATCAAAAAAGAAAAGAAATAAATGATATTTGAATGTTTGAGCACAAGTGAATCTGTAAGCAATCAAATTTCATAGTCTACATAATATATATGATTATCCAGGATGTAGATTGGTTGCAATACAGTAAATGGTGATAGGAAATAAATGTATTTAAGTTTTTCTTTAATGGATTGGGAAAGAAGGAAGCTTTTTTGTAGATTGTTCGGTCATGGCTATTACTGCATATGCTCTGGTGAATTGTCACTGTACAATACATCTGTTTTTTTTTTGTTTTTTTTTTTTTTGCATTGACTAATCCTGTGTATGCAGTGGGGAACTGTGTTAGCACAGAGATGTGAATCCAATTGCAGTAATTAGGATAGCCATATACATTTTCTATTTATCCCTTTTTTAAGGTGGGGGGGTATCACAGAGTGGGTTGCATTCACATATTTTGGATGGAGATTTTGGGTATGAAATTAAGTAATTTTTCTGCCTTATTAGTTTCCCCACTTTTGGGTTTTTCTTTTTGATGTAGGTAATCCCATCTCTCTCTTTCTTTCTCTGAATGAAAGAATGCCTACTCTCTTTCCTTTTGTAGGGCAAGAGAAGACTAGATGAAGATCAAGCATCAAATATGGATTGACTTGGATGTGTTTTTGTTGTCTACTTTGAAAGTATTGGTGAATGTTCTCTTCAGTAGATTTGGTGAGAAGACCATCTTTTGAAAATTCATGTAGAAAGATGTGAGGTTGAACACTATATATCATAATTTTATGGAGTAGAGAGAAGCAATAAAATTCTGCAGAACTTCCAACTTCATCTACTAAATAATTTTAATTAGTTCATTGCACTCCTGAAAAATAAAAATATGTAGTTGCTTCTGCGCTTCATTAACATTTTGACCATTAGACTGAGTGTGTATCTTTTTATTTCCTTGAAGTCCTTAATGGATGGGGAGGGATCAAAAAGCCCCAAATGGTACAATTTCTTGCAGAAATGGCTGTTGTTATGCCCAAAATTTGGTAGTCCATTTTAGTTTTGATATTGCTTGTATCTATGTGATTCCTGTATTTTCATCGATTATTTGACGAGTCAACCTTTAATGATTTTTTGATATGAGCAATAGAAACAATGAATGGCAATAGGAAGGTGTTTCACATATTTAATTTAGGCTGAACGATTTTTTTCATTGATAATAATGTCAATATAGTCATATGAGGATCATACTGATTTGTTGTATTCACTCAGATTGCAACGATGATGTATGATGAATGTCAAGAGGGTTCGAGCGAAGTTTTATGTACATGCGCTCTAAGACAAGGTGGTGAAATAAAGCTTTTTTAGTAGGATGTCTAGATGCTTCTTGCCTATTTACAAAGCCAGCCAAGGTGGTGAAGGAAAATTTAATTATTCAAGTAGGAAGTAACTTAAGTTATAAATGGGTGTTTATTTTGAATGATGTTTCATTATAAAGAAGTTAAATCTGTAGTTGGGTATGATGATGATGATGATGATAACAATGTTCCCTCTTGAAAACACTATTCTTTTTGTTTCAGTTTCAAATTTTCAATTGGTGGTTTTATATACATCCATGGTCTGAAGAATACTAATCTGCTAATGATAATAATCTGGTAGCTTTCATAGAAAGATTAATGGCATTGGCATTGGCATTGGATTTAATTTAGTTAACCAATAAACCACTTAAATTTTTTATCAAAACTTTGAAGAGCCATAATAGAGTAACATGCAGAATTCAAGAACAGTCACAGGTTATAGTAGTGCCAAATATTATACTTGTTTTTTGGTGATTCTATAATTTGACTGCCCTTTATGCTTTATGGTATTGAATGCTGGGTGGCATAATATGTGTTCATCATGTCCAAAAGAATAAATAGAAAATGTGATTGTTGAGATCGTGAATGGCATGATGAGAAAGGTTTAAGAAAATTATAAATTTGGGAGAAAGTCAACTAGAATTTCTGGTCATGTGCAAAGAAGACCTTTAACTTCACCTGTAAGGGGGCGTGTGAGAGCAAGGGAAGACTTTTCCCGATCAGACGTAATAATTTCTCAAAAAATATGGAGTCTTGGATTGCATGAATAAATACTCTTATATGTGTTTTTGCATTTGACAATTTTATCTCATAATAATGTCAATTTTCACATATAAGGAAAAAATGATCACGTACATGGGATTTTCATCTGGCTCAATTGGTAAAATTTCTTGTCAGAAGTATCATAATGAATAAGTTTTTATATTTTTCAAATACTAAATTACAGGATCAACTCTTTTATGAATTATGGATAAATCATCTTCCTTGGAATGTTTGTGTTGCTCGCCTAGATTGGCACCAAAAACTAGTTGCAATTCATATATAGATGAGGTGGCGTCTTGACATTGGATGAGGAATACTGATAGTTGGCTGTATTTGGTGAGCTTGTGCTGTATGGCGGGTTCTGGTTGACAATCATCAGCCGAAAAGGCATGAGGCTATCTTTTGAACCAATTATAATACTTTTTCATGTTTGTTTTTTATAGGTTCCTTGGTGTCAGAGGGGGAGTGCTATTTTAATTTTTTTTTTTGGTGTGTCAAAATGTTTTACGAAGTTAGGAGAAAAATTAATTTTTGTTTTGTATTATTGTTTGAGGTTTTGAAGCATTGCGTTGTCCTTGGATTATTGGAAATAACATTTTAACTTCTTTTGTCAATGATAAGAAATCAAATAAAACCTTCACGGTCAATGAGCAATTAATCTTAGTAGCAACAAGTATGCACTTAGGAGTAAGGGGTTTAGGAAGGGAAAATATTACCCTATTGTGTAGCCCAATGACCAAAAATATTATTTACGAAATTACAAATGAAGTAAGAGGATGAAAAATGTATTAATTTTATTTTACTAAGTGAAATATATAGTCAATTTCTATGATATAAATATCTGGATTCTTAATAAAGAAAACAACAATTAACAGATTAACACCAATTATAGAGTATTTTAGCTCAACACCAATTGTATCTTGTTTTGCACAAAATGTAAGCTATGAGAGTGTCATGTTAATATTTAAAGACGTGTGACACCCTTAAAGTATCTTGTTTACATACTTTTTTCCTGAGATCTTTTACAGATTTTTTTTTTCTTTGATAATCATAGATCTTTTACAAGTTAATGATATTTTAATAATTATTGAAGTAATTCATTTTAATACATTTTACAAGTACAAGATACAATCAATACATTTTAATAATCATTGAAGTAATTCATTGGCGAGCTCAACGGACAAAAGTTAAATAAAAACAATATACATAACCTTATAAGTTAATGATATTTAATGATATTTTCCTTATTTTATAAAATAAAAAGAAAGAGAATTTTGGATTCTACCTATTTTTAAGAAAGTATTTAATGAGACAGTCTAATATGATAATTTTTCAAATTTATGGAGAAGATGAAACCATAAAGATGTGGTAACGGTTTAAAATTAAAATTTTCTCTATTTATGGAGATTAAAAAAAAAAAAAAAAAAAAATCTATAAATATAGGATATGTTTAAAAAACAAAGTTGTAACTTGTAAGGTCCATAAAATGCAAATTGAGTAGTAAAGAATATTGTAATTGAGAGATATTATTTACTTTCATTACAAAGGAAAATCAGAATTCAAACCTTCTTTTTTAATATTGTAATAATTAAATTACATAAAGAATATATAACATAAAAGTTTTATAAAATTATCTTTCTTGTATGTGGGTTTTATAAAATTATCTTTCTTGTATGTGGGATGATAGAGCCATAATTTATGAATTATTTAAGTCTCTTTCTTTTTCTTTTTCTTTTTAAAAAGAAAATGTTGGTTTTGAGCATGCCAACAAAAAGTGAATATTAAAATTAACAAGAGGTCCTGCTAACGAGTGTCTTTAAAACAATGATTAAAAAGTATTTAATACTTTACTTTATAGAAAATAATAAAATTTTAATATTAAAATAATACAAAAACTTTTAAAATATTTTAATCTTTTTATTTATTATTTTAATATTAAAAATTTTTATTTTTATAAAATATAAGTATTTAATGCTCCTTGACCTAAAAATATTAGTTAACAAAATCCAATTAACAATGACTAAAAGTAATATGGCCTGCAGACCACACAAAGGAAACAAGTGTGTGTGTCAAAAACAACGAAGAGTAAGAGCAATCCGACATTTTCTTAACATCACCTTCGGTCTTCACCACACAAACCCTCCTCTCTCTCTCTCTCTCTCTCTCTCTCACAAATCTTAATCCAACCGCCATTTCTCAATCCTCCTTACATTAAATTACACTTAAGACAAAGTCAAATTTATAAGAAAAAATATTCAACAAAAACCTTCCATAAATAAATAAGGAAAAAAGAAAACAAAAAACTATAACCTCCTAGGCCTCTAGTACTTGCACCTTCCTGGGATCAACTTGGAATAAATATCTATCTCTCAAAAAAGTCAGATTTATCAGAACACCACCGACTACTAGAAGAGGATCCAAGTTGTTTCTTTTTTCATATCTTTGGAGATAATTACAAAGCTCAAATATAATAAATCAATAAAAAACTGAGATTGAATTAAAAATCTCTGATCCTTCAATGGACTCCGATTTCTGGACCTCTCGTCTCGCCGCCGCCAAGCGCCAATACACGTTCCAGCATCACCATCAGAGCTCCCACTTAGGTTCGTACCTCCATATCCGATCTGGGTTTTTTTTTTTTTTTTTTTTGGTTTCTCATTTTTTTTGTTTGTTTATTATTTTGACTGTATTTTTTGTTTGTTTGTTGGGTTTGGATTAGATCGGTTGGGCATCGATGATTTTGAGGTGGAAGATGAGGTCCGACCCGATTTCCCATGTCCGTATTGCTACGAGGACTTCGACATCGTGTCGCTGTGTTCGCATCTAGAAGATGAGCACTCGTGCGAGTCCAAAGTCACCGTAAGTGTTTCTTTAGATACACACTTAGATTTGGTTTTGTTTTTCTGACAGAATGATGTGTTTTTTGTAGATGTATATTTGGTTTGAGAGAGTCAAAATGTTTTTTTTTTTTCCTTATTTGGTTCATGTTGTAAGGGTCAGGATCTTTGTCGGTAAAGCTGTGTATGCCCATTTTTTTGATTCATTGGCGTACTCATATTTTCTTGTCTTTCATTTAGTGCTTCAGTTTTATTCATGTCTTGCAAAGCAAAACATGTTTTTTCTTACACCCACCCAAGAAAAATGACTTTTTTAAAATAAAAAATAATAATAATAATTATCTAGATAGTGCAAATAAGGAATAAGGAGGGACCAAAATACTATTTCTTTCTTTGTGATGCACCTTTATTTGTGAAAAAATATTATTTTCTTTGTGTGTGTATTATACTATGTACAATGAAACCTCCAATGATATTGGTATTGGCAGAGTTGCTCAAATTACATCTTTTGGTGTTGAGGAGCTATATTCATTTTCCCGAGTGGTCATTTTGATAATTTTTTTTTTTTTCTTTTTTTTTTGCACAGTGTTTTTGCTCAAGGAAGCTCATAGATTGAAAAAACCTTATATTGAAAACTATTTGGCCAAAATGGGGGGCTTGAGAAATGTAAGAAGAATTTCAGTAGCTGGTATTGTGAGTTTTGTGAAGTAAAAAAGAGGGCTCTTTAAGGTTGTACAAGTGATTTTTGAGAGTTGGTCACTTATGAAGATGTCAGGTTATTATTTTAGGAGCTTCGTTGCTGATCTAGGAGAATTTTAAAAGAAGTTTTTTTTTTTTTTTTTTGGTTATGTGGACAACAGACGATCATTCGTATGTGGTTCGAGGTAGCTGCATAAGAAATACTGGCTCATCTTTTAACTAACAACTAGAGATATATCAGGAACAAGTTTCTGGCTTTGAGGAATAAGCACTGTGAGAGACAATCATGGATGGAGTAACCATAAAGCACAAAACCACCAAATGGCCCTTTTGTTTTCATTTTAAATTTTAATAACAAATTCCACCCATTTTAGTGCTTAGTGTCGTATTTTTTGCTTACAGCTAGTCCCAAGCCTGGACAAAAGAGGAGAGTTGCGGTTGGTTAATGACCAACATAAAATTTAGTCACCCTTCATGAATTTTAGTAACAAAAGGAATGAATTAGTTTTGACGATGGCTTGAAATAAGAGTTTATTGAGGTTCCTTTGGTTTTCGTGAATGAGAGTCTGGAATGCTTGGCCATGTTTATCTAGATGGTGAAAGCAAGTTTTGATGCCTCACTGTCAGAGGAACAATTTATCAGCAAGATTGCATACTTCTCCCACATTTAAGAAATAGCACTCAACAATCAACATATTGTAACAATTAATGGCCTATCTTCTCTTTTGGGAGTCAGTAGAGGTCCAAAGACACTAATGTTACTACTGTTCACATGGCTTCTTCTCTTTTCCTTTTCTGTTTTAAAATTATCTTTTATGTCCACCTTTATTTACATGGTGCATGATTTATCCAACCCCTTCCAATACTCTAGCAACTTTAACTATGAAGTATGAACATAACTTTTGTGAGTCAGTAATGATTATGTTGGAAATTGACTTAAATTCTTCTTTGGACTTATTTAAGTGGCCTTGGTGTGGAAGGAAAGTTTGTTCCGTGTCATTTGTCAAAGAATTAATTTAGTATTTTTTTTATTGCTGAGGAATAGGAGTTAAGAGTTTTATATTTAAGCAGTCCTGTAAAGGGTTTGATTGCTTTAGCCCACCCCTCCCATTGGGGAGAGGAAAAAAGACTCTTAGAAGAACATGGAGCGAGTTTCTTCGAAGAGTAATTTGGTAATTCTTTTGGAACGAAAGATACTTGTGTGTATGAGTAGAGAGTTTGTTTATATTTTGAGTGAGGTAGCCTCTAAAGGATGTATTGGGGCTGTGAGATTGTGAGTGTCTCATTTGTTTGTTAATTTCTGAGAGTTTATTTTGGGTGTAGTGAGATTTGAGTTGGTTTGTGTATGTTAGGTTTCAGTGTGTTCGTGAGGTTAGTGAGTGTTGTTTGTGAGAGTTTGAGTGTTGTTTGCGAGGTTTGGTTGAGTGATGGATGAATTCAAATCTTAGATCATATCAGTTCCCTCAATGTGAGGGAACTTATTTTTCCTCGTACTTAATCAACAAGAATTAGGTTTGGCTTCTTTGACATAGTTTACAAGTTCAGAATAAATCAAAGAAAAGAGAAGGGAAAATGATGGAAGAGAAATGAACAAAGTGAAAATCTTGTTATATTAGTAATGTTATTCCTACTCCTTAGGATTCAAGGGAGGATGATCTGTTAAGTTGTTAACTACTTTCTAGTTTTGATTGATGTTTTCATGATAATGGAGTCTCATTCTGCATCCACTTTTTCCTTGCAGGTTTGTCCCATTTGCTCTGTTAAAGTTGCACGGGACATGTTAAGTCATATCACGCTGCAGCATGGACACTTGTTCAAGATATCCTTTAAAGGGAAAATTTCATCACTGTCGTTTCTCTTTATATGTCAAAAGAATATGTTTGTGTAAATGCTTGGTTATTTATCGCTGACAAAACTGAATGGTTATATAAGTTTCCTTTAACTGAGGATTACTTGCAGAGACGTCGCAGGTTACGTAGAGTAGCAATTCCTAACAGTCAGGCACTGTCTCTCCTGGGCCGAGATCTGCGTGAGGCTCATCTGCAGGTGCTTCTAGGTGGTGGTGGCTATCGGTCAAACAATGCTAACGTGTCTACTGCAGCTACTGATCCGTTCCTGTCATCGCTTATTTTGAACTTCCCAGCATCTGAAGCGGAAGAGATTTCAAAATCTGTTGTAAACAGTGCTGAGGACTCTTCTGTAAAGAATGCAGCACCAGCACATATATGGAAATCAAGGTACTGATTTAGATTTAATTTCTTTTGTGAGAAGAAGAGGATTGAGATCCCATGCAATACTCAAAAGTATTGCATGGGCTGCAATTACCTTTTTTCCCTGACAATTTTTTAACAATTTTTTATTAAGTGGTTGAGATTGAAAGTTAACTTCTTAACTTTTAATCTCAACCACTCAATAGGTATTACTCAATAGGTATTGCATGCAATACCTATTGCATGGGATATGAATCCGAAAATACCTGTAATTTTCATTGAATTATTCACCACATGTTGTCCGTAGGTTTTACTGCCTAAAAACAAGTACAAAGAGCTCTTCTTTAGAAAGGTTATCAAAAAAAAAAAATGTTAAGTCATTTAATTGTTTGGTTAAAATGCAATAATAAATTGTCAGCGTCTTAACAACCCTGTTGTACTTGCCTCATTCCAAAATCCTCTTGTGAGATGTAATACCCTTCTAAATGATTTTCTCCTTTGTTTTCTAAATTTTGTTTTGAACTTTTTTGTTCTATTTTAGGCAAGAGTTGAAACTTGGGACCCGGCCTTTACCATGTGGGCCAGGGTTCGCAAGCATGTTTTTCATTTTCTTGCATCAAGATTGTTTGCCAAGGCAGTGCAGGCAGTGGGGTGAGGTTGGATTATAGATTCCTCTATCATTTGGGCCAAAATCTGTTTGACAACTTTCTCTATAGATGTTGCTTGTTTTTGATGTCTTAGACAATAGGATCCACCACTTCTGTATCCACCTAGACCATCATATAAATTAAGAAGCAAATTGAGTCAGTCTTTGCAGTTTTGATCCAATTAATTTACACCTTTGCATGCCTTCAATCCTAAAACACTTCTTTGGATCCAACTATTGACATCTCTCTCTCTCCCCTTGCAGCTTTGATCCTTCTTTGAGTTATGAAGAACGTGAAAAAAGGATGAGACAAGCTGCTGAGAGAGCTGGTTTTATGCAAGATCTGCTTCTCACAACTCTGTTAGGCGAGTAATAGAAGCAGTAAGTTACTTTATAAATAATTGAATGTGAATTATTTAGTAGTCTTGGTAAAGGGGGGGTATCTTTAGGTGGGATTCTGATGGTTTACATTGTTTGGCAACACAATACGTGCCTCTTATGGATACCGAAGCAGAACTATTGAGTGCCTGATAATTAGTTCCCATTTAGTTAGTGCCCTCTCCGGCACATTCTGAAGAAACATTCCAAAACGATGATCTATTAGTTTTTGAAAACTTTCAATTAATGAAATGGTTATTCTATTGTTTTGTAAACACTTCTAGTGCGAAATTTCAAGCATAGCAAGATATTGGAGCCAATGCTCTGGTACATTCCAGGGGAAGCAGATGAACCATGAAGAGGGAATTCAATGATCCAGCCAATGAAATATAATTCCAAAGTGCCATTCCTTATAATTATCTTTACTTTTTCTTTGTGTTCTTGATATGTTCAATAATTTTGATGAATGTGCTATCTCATTTGAATTCTCAAGCACTTTAAAAAAAAAATTAAAATAGTAAGATCTAGTAGACTCATTTAAGTCATGAATTGAAGCTTGTTGGCTCAGAGAGTGATCTGATTGTAGTGGAGCTGATGGTTTTTGTATCGTTCTGAGTGTGAAGTTGTGAATTGAAGCTTTTTGGTTGTTACAAGGAGGTATTTTGCATAATATGAACCATAAAAAATTAGAGAAGCCATCAGCAAGGATATTGTGTCGCTACTTTGCAACTGGCACCAATAAGTTGGTAGCCAGAAATTATTTATTTATCTTGTTGTATTTACATGTGGTACTCTCAACTAATACAAATAAACTATTGTGAGTTTGGATGAATATGCGGCTCTAAATTCGGAATGAATATGAAATCACTTATTTGTATTGGTTGAAAGGATTACATGTACAATACGAAGGAATGAATACTTCTCATACATAGCCGCTTGTACTATTACTATTAGTTTGTTTATTACCATGCACTCACGTTTAACTTGCCCAATCTTATAATAAATTGCATCAGTACTTCTACCGCCGTTAGAACTATTTGCATAATTTGGCAAAAGAAAAAAAAAAACAAACAAACAAAAAAAGGACCATAAAAGAATAAAATGAATACGAAACTAAATATCACATTCTTAATTTTCATTTTGGTAAAGCTTGAATTTTTTTACTTTGTATCAGATGATGACACTGGCTATCATCTAGTGTGTACAGTTCTTTAAGAAAATCTTGGCTGAAATTTCAGTCTACAATTCTCAAAAAAGCTGATGTTATTATAATCTTAGCAGATCTTTCAACTTTAAATAAGACAAAAAAAAAATGTTATCCTTAGTATTCACACGGCTCATTTAATAATTACCTGACTTATTACATACAAAAGCTTATAAGATACAAAACATGAACCCAACCCCAAGGGGTTGGCCCAAGTGATGAAGGCCTTGGATTTGAAGGTTTGCTCCCTTCAAGGTTCAAGGTTCGCTCCCTTCAAGGTCTAAGGTTCAACACCTCCCCTTATCCATGTAAGGAAACTTCCGAAGGTACAGGTGCACAGATTCCGTGGGATTAATCGAGATGCGTGTAAGCTGGGCCCGAACACCCAAGAATATCAAAAAAAAAAAAAAAGGCTTAAATGTATTGTTAGTCCCTAAAGTTCACTCATTAAGCGTTATTAGTCCTTGAAATTTGAAATGAGCGCTATTGGTCCCTGAAGTTTAAAAATTGAGCGTTATTGGTCCCTCCATCCAATTCTGTTAATTTCTTGACTATATGGCTAACCGAGAAATGCTATATCATATTTTAAAATGACGTGTCAACTTATCTTTTTAATTAAATTTTTTACACATAAGCCAAATATCCTATTGGGTTGACCCGTGATCGGACCCATATTTGACAAAATACCCGACCACTGTACCAGATTCACTTTCTCCAAATCGAAACAATCACCTCCGTTCCTTCATTTCTGACGCGACCCTCACACCTCCGGCCAACCATTAGCTCACAACTCCGCCTTATATCTCCTTGCTATTTTTCTTTCTTTCCTTATACTGTATAGTCTTCATACCTCCTTTACCACCGGCACAACCTCAGTTTTTGTAATCATTTGTGGTGGGTTAAGTTTAGTACTTGATTAGAAGCGCAGTTGAACCAGACGTCTCAATTAGAGCCACCATGCCAAAGGAGGCTGTTGACGCTTAACATGGAATGTTCTTCGTCCTTGCTCTTGTGTTATTCTGTGTCGTTGAAGTTGGGAACTATTGCTTCTTTTTTTAGACAACATTGTCTCTGTTTTTCACTAAAGGCAAAGTCCAAATCCAAGTAGATTTGAAACATATATAAAAGACCGTAAATGAGACAAAATCTACAATCCAACACAACTTCAGATTGTGAAACCCAATAAGACATTAGATCCAAATATCAGAAAATTCCTATGGCACTTTAAGAAGAAGAAAAAAATCAGAAATAAAAAATCAATCTTCCACACACAAAGTCCAAAAAAGAAAGAAAAAATAATAATAAAGCATAGGAAGTTTGTAGATAAAAGGAGCAGAGTTCAAGAAATTTTTCAAGAACCAGATCAAAGAGAAAACCCAAAGAGTGAAAGAGAATAAGAAAAATAAACCCAGTACGATTTTCAATTTCCTTTTTTCGAGATGTCTCTTTAGCTTGAAGATTGAAGCAAATCACAGATCTGCAAACTATAGGTTGGCTGAAGGCGTCGTGAGTGGGTGACCGAAAAGAGAGGAATGGAGGTGGTGTTTTTACTTGTTGATGGGAAAGTGAATCTGGTTACTAACCTTTTGTTGGTCGGGTATTTTTTCTGATACGGGTCTGGGTCAGCCCAATAAGGTATTTTGCTTATGTGTATTTTTTAATTAAAAAAATAAATTGACATGTCGTTTAAAGTATGACATATCATTTCTCCGTAAGCTATGTAGACAAAAAATTAACAGAATTAGATAAAGGGACTAATAACGCTCAATTTTTAAACTTCATGGATCAATAGCGCTCATTTTAAACTTCAGGGACTAATAACGCTTAATAAGTAAACTTTAAGGACCAACAGTGCATTTAAGCCAAAAAAAAAAACATGAACCCAAAAATATAAAAATAAAACCAAGATTACTCCCAATCTCAATTTCTCATATAAACTAACCTATGTGGATATCTAAAATTCTTTTGAAGTGTTCCTTTTTAGAGGCTGAGGTGGTCATGGAAAGTGGTTGTCAACACCCAACAATCCAACATGCTTTGCATAACATTTCCATTGATGTGAGATCCATTATAGAACACGCACACACACACACACAACCACAATACCACAATGACATTGACATTAGCACACTAATTTGTTCACACCAGTAAAATAAAATCAGAACCAAATAGAAACATTTGAAGTGGACACAGTAGTTGGTGAGGCGGCGGGGTCGGTGCAGTTCAAGAATCTTACAATTTATTAAGTGCCGACTCACTACAGTAGGAGAAAGAATCTCTAGACCTTTCTTATCCTACATTCTACAACTCAACCAATAAAAAAATTCACGTGCGTGGCGTAACTTTTACTGAACCTGCCATTCTATGATCCACTACAAATGAAGTACATCAAGCTTCATCCACCACCACTTATCCATCCAACACATTCACACCAAAGCATCCTAATCAAACAATATGAAGCAGATCCAACGACTCAAAGTCCTAGTCAACCTCACTTACAGTTACAACCAATACATTATCATCCTCGCAAATAAAAAAAAGTCAAAAGTCAAAGCAAACGAGCTAAAGTGATGAAACTGGGAGTTGAAAGTTAAAACCGAGAGACATTCTGAATAGGATATGGACTATGCGAGAGCAACCCACTTTTGTTATTTGTCTGTCTCTTTAATAATTAGTCTAACCATAAGCTTTGTCGTCGGGTCGACCATTATAAGACTTTGCTTTTTCTAAGTGCAATGCATAGACTTCGTTCTTTGGCTTAGAAGTTAGAAACTTTAGAACTCAAACTCTATTTGTCTCTGCGTGTGGATACATAAGGCCTTGTTTGGTTGAAGCAATATTTAAGAAGGAGATGATGGTCGAGTTATTTGTACTTGGATGTACAGGAATAGTTCTGTTCCTCCACGGAGCCAATTTCCTCTTTCATGCTCTCACCCAACACGTAACCATTCGATCCCTCAGGTATTAAGCTCTCCAATCTATTTGTTTTTAAATTTTGTTTTCAGGGATAGATGAATATCTTTAAAGGGTTTCAAAAGGAATATATTCTGAAAATTTTCTTGGAAAAACTGTAATTCTTTCCCGTGGCTTCATGAATCTAGATAGAACCCAGAATGTGTTTGATCGGTTGGTGTCGAAAAGTCATTAAATTTTCCTTCAAATTCTTAATTTCCTATTGATGTTTCGGTTAAAATAGAGGATCTTCTTGTATATGAAGTGAGAAAGTTGTGCAAACAATTGAAGTAAAAGCTAAAAATTCGTTCTTTTGTTTATGATTTGGCCTTTGGGGGAATGGTTTTTATGTTTTAACATGAAATAAATTCTTTTTGGAAAAAGAAAAAAGAAAAAAGAAAAAGGGTCTATAATTTTAGGTAATATATATTTTGGTTGAGGAATAGCTGGTAGACGAATATGATAATCTTGAAGATGCTGTGTTGCTGGTGAAAAGTTTGTTAATTTTATGATTAGTTAGAATTTAGAAAGTTGTGGACTAAGATATTATATTAGCACAAAAGTAAAGTATGGTACCAATCATTGTATGCCAAGCATACAAAATGACAAAAACGTTGTACATAGTTGTTTAGGTTATAAGTGCATTATTTTAATAATATTGTAGGGCAGTCTTCAAAATATGGTGGACAATCATTGATGTATTATTGTGTCGTGCATTCATATTAGTTTTGTATTCTATAAACGTGGCATTGTATGATGAAGTGATGTTATTATGATTTATAATATCAGCCAAAACTTTTGTTTTTTTTTTTTTTAATGATGTTTGACATAACTTGTTGTTATTAGTACATGATAAAAATGATATTAGTGGTAAAAAGAGATTATAAAATGATATTATTTCAATTATAATGTTAACAATTCTGAAAAAAACTTAGTGAAAAATATTCTCTAACATTACTCGTTTGAATATTTATATGCTAGAGTGTTAACTTTTTTCTGTTTCAGTTTCTTGGGATCTGTTGGATGGTAGAGCAAGACAGAAATGCAGCCATATGATTAACTCTTCACGCCAAGTTTTAATGTCATACGGAGAATAATACATACCCAAAGAGGGAGATGGGTGTTAGCTTGCACCTGCCGTGTCGCTTTGTATATATTTATTATGATCAACATTTTGGCAAGCTTTGGTGCATAATGGTAGAAATAATAATGAAATAAATGGAAGGCTTTCGTTGAAACTTATAATGGAGCCAAACCATCTTGTAAATTGTAATCCTTCAATTTTAATTTCAAATTCTCTTACACAGATAGTTAAACTCTTCCTCAATCCATGTTGTACAAATTAATTCTAAAAATCTTTGATGCTTTCTAATGAGGCCTACTTCACCCACTGGCCTTGGCTTGCATACGGCAGTTTATATATAGTCTATACTTTATAGCTACCTCCAGCCAGCTAGTGGCTTCCCCTTCACTTGGATCATTCAATCTAGTGAATTTTGTGATTCAATTTTGCGCACACATACTATTGCTAGTGGTTATTTATGTATGTGTGTCTTTTTTCTTTTCTTTTTTGTTGCTAAACAATTATGTATGTGTGTGAGTGTGTCGGCACAAAATAGATAATGAATTGGTTGGTAGGTATACCTTTCAAAAAGAATAAACTGGAATTTTGTATTGCATTGGTTGTTGGGTGAACTTAAAGACTAAAGTAGCAAAAAGAGATATTTTTAGTGGACTAGTTCTCAATGGTTTTTCACCAAAAAGGTATTTTGTTTTCTAGGATAAAATAAAATACTATGGAAATTCAACAAGTGAATGGTGGCTAAGGTTTACTATCTTGAAGCATAATCAATGAAGAATTTTCGGTGAAAAATCCGTGAATCAACAGAAGTTTTTGGCTTTAAAGTTTTCAAAATGATTTGGAATGCTGGTTGAACACATCTTTTTCTTTTTTTTTATCTGAAAGAAAGTAATTTAACTTAATAATTAATAAAAGCAACCTTTTTATCGACAAAAGCACACGAGGTCCTTGTCACGTTGACTAACAGAGGTTTCCACAACATGCCATCAATAATCATAGTGTGTGAATATGCAATACAATACTTGCAATGTGTAAATGGTGGTTAAAAAATAATAAGACATGTTAATTAAAAATTTGTGAGTGTTAACAACTAACAATTGTTGTTGTACTAATATTATGGGTGTTAACAATTTACAACTCATACCAATTGTAAGTATAGCAGCAATTGTTAGTAATGATTCTCCTGCTATTCTCTAATGCATTCTGACTAGATACCTGCTTGTGATGAAGGCAACTTGGGCATGAATATTTTCCTGAAATTAATTTTTTTTTTTCTTTCAATAGGTATTTCGCTGACATGATTATTCAACAATGTATGATCTTTCTTTTTCTACAGATGACACATTGACACTCATTGTTTGCTTTGGTCTTTTAATGTGTACAAGATTGAATAAGTTTCATCAAGTAAAAGTTGTGCCACCAATATTTCTCAACCAAAAGGACAAAGGTTGTGTCCTAGAAATGATTTTACATTGTCACGCCAGAATGGCTTTTGCGCCAAATAAAATACTATCGAAGCTGATTTTAAATACATAATGTACATTTACAACATGGGAAAAAAAATTACTTGTGTTCCCCGTTGGGTCTTCTCACATTGAATCCTCTAACATTATGGTCAACAATGAGTATTTCACTTTGATTGAGATTTTGCCACCCTCTACGCAGAGCTTGGCTCCGGTGACCACCCAATATCCTGGCGGGTCCTCCGGACCCTTCACCATTTCCTTTGTATTTACAAAGTTTGACATCTTTGGTGCTTTTGCTGGTAAAGGTGGCCCCCCTGGATAAACTGCTGAATTCATATCCACTTTGGCTGGCTTCTCAGGTGGATTCAATCCCGCGCTAAATCTTGTGCTAATCATCATTGAGATGAAACCTGATTTTCGAGATGAAGTTGAGGGTCCCTCCCATGCTGATCTACGTAACTTTGCAGAAGCCACCATGGAGTATCCAAGCCTCAGGAACAGAACTTTTCTCATTCCCATAACCTTAACTTCAAACCAGGCCTTTGTAACAATAGAAGCAGACTCACCAATGTGGGTATCATTGTACTGTACTGGAGCAGTGCACACGTGTGAGAATATGCTCCACTTGACAGCTTCAAAGTAGCCTCGGTCGACTGGTTCCTCAATGGGCTCATAAATGTGATCATCTGCTAGTTGGAGGATCTTGGGAAGAGTTGAGAGATGCTGAAGATGAATTGCAAGATGGTCACTTTTCTTGCCTTCCAAGTATAAACGGACCCCTGTCACTGGCCGATTTCCAGAGTCAACCTGCCAATTGTAAAATTATAAATCAGGATGTAACAAGGAATTTAGTAAAATTGGAATATATCAACAAGCTTGAGTACTAGAAATAGATTCATAAATTAGTCCCACTACATCACTATGAGAACAAGACAGTCATTGAAGGTGTGAACATAGTACTGTGCTATATACAATTTTTTTTACATAAGAGAAGTAGCTAATCCCCAATTAAACTTAGTTTTAATATACTAGGAACAGCACACTATATTAAGTCACAAGTCCAAACTTTTTGCTAAGTTGGTTGCAAATATATTAACATTTAACGCAAAGTGACAACAGACATGCTGCACCACTATGAGATCCCATAAGCTCACACTCTACTTGATAGAAGCAGTAAATCAAATTTATGCTAGCTATGTCAATTCCCTAATGCATGGGGCTATAAAAAGTAGCAGCAGGGTTCTCCCTTTAGGACAAACTAAAACAAGCTCAAAAATCTCAGAGAAACAAACTGTAAGCTATCTGCTCTATTTGCTTGCAATGCTATACCTATATAAGTTGGTGAACACTACAACTAAGGAATCCTAAATAATGAGATCACAGGTAATTTGAGAACTTAAACTTGATGGTATCACTACTTTTATGAACTGCAACAGAAGGAATTACCTGCATGGTGTTGACATAAAGCCTGGGGCCCATTAAAGAGAATTGAAGTGATGGGGACACTTGTTTTCTGTGCCTAAGACCAAGAGGCAAATCGCTATACATTGGAGCCCACTGCCGAGGCAATTGAAATTCTAGAAATTGATGGAGTTCCTCTATTGGTGGTCTATCTGCATGGTTTATCAACTATCAGAGACCAAAAGAAGTACTAAATGAGAGGAATAATGACTGTGATTCAAGTAAACATGGTCATATATATAAAGACTTCACAGATATAAGACATGCAGACTCATGCACAAGTTACATCCAAAATATTAAGGCAGAAAAAAATTACTAAGCTCAGTTTAAGTGTAATAATCACCATGGTTTCTGCAGAAGTACATAGTGATCCTATCTGAGATCAAGTTCAATGTATAGGCACCAAAAGGGTTAAGTAATGAAATCAAAGACAGAATTATATGATCAACCAAGCATAGAACTATGCATAGGCAAAAATCTAAGGTCCATCTGACCAAGAAGTTTCTTGCTCACACTAACATGCCAGCAAAATCAAGGATTAGAGGTGACCTCCAGTGTCTCCAGCATGTTTTATATTGGTTCTATTATATGCTTATATTATATCCTTCAATAATGTTACATTCATTTTATAACATCCATTAATATTACATTAAACTTATTTTTTACATGCACCCGATAAGTCTTGAACCCACGACCTCACCCTTCACCTAAGACTTATAAGGGGAGGTGTCAGTTGAGCTAGAGCTCATTGAGTTATAATAAAAATCAATCTAAACTTTACATTAAACTTCACTGAGTTATAACATATAAAAATCACATTTTGTTCTTTTGTGAATGCAAGATTAGACTGAACTTGCGGTAATCAAAATGACTTTCAAAAGGCTTCCATGATGCAGGCAAATCAATGCCCCAATACTGGAATAACAATCTTTCAAGCATTTAAAATGAGAAAAAAAATAGTGATCCCATGGATCTTTAGCCATTGAGAGACCAAACAGACAAATTAGAGGTACAAATACTCACATCTAAGGTACAGATTCACCGCATGACCCAGAAATCCATTGCCTCTGACACCACTCAAGAGTGAAGTTATGGGAACAAAGGACATTGATATGACATTAGGAGACTGCATTATGGTTGAGAGCCACTGGTTATGACTTTGACAAACATCAACGCCTCCCCTTCGGATACAGATCGTCACTATATCCTGCATTAAGAAAATAAATCTTAATTTTTTTTTTTTGAAGTACCCTGTTTCCCATAGGGTGCAGTTTCAGAAACAGCAGTGGAAATATATAACAAAAGACTTACATTCTTTGAGTGAGTGATATCAGGTGGCCTAATTGAGGCAGCAAAAGAATTACGGAGATCCCAGGGCATAGGGTGTTCTTCCTGGACAATAAATACAAAAACATTAAAGAGGAACCAGGACTCTCCTCATTATTTCAAAAACTTTCACTTTCATGTTCATGCATGGTTTCAAAGTTATATATGATATAAACCCATAATTACTTCAAAGCCGGAAGGTAAGTAATTTAACAATTAACATGGAAATATAATGTTAGATCCATTAGAGTCATCAAGTCACTTTTTAACTCAAGAGAAGGGAATCAATTGTGGCAATTACTTAGAAAGTAAGTGATGACAAAACAATAACAAACTATGTCTTAGGAATTAGGATTCAAGAACTCAATTCAGAAGTTGCCACATATAAATACATGTGCACACCACTGATCAAGTACCACATATAAGGTTTCATGAAAAAAAGTTTCGCTACGGCACTCTGTTATTGGTATCAGTCAAGGTAACATTAAAAAACACCAAAATTTACTGAGACAAATATAAGATTGGGCAAAATGAGAAATAGAAAATGAATTAAAAACAAAAGCCAGAACTCATACTAATGATAATATTTTGATGCTGACATAGGTGCGATTGGAATTCCAGAGGAACTGGAGAACAGCAGCAGTGCAAGTCTCAAAATAGTTTAGAAATGTTATTTCGGGTTATTCCTATAGGCTAATGATAATATTTTGATGCTGACATAGGTGCAATTGGAATTCCTGAGGAACTGGAGAACAGTAGCAGTGCAGGTTATTCCCATAGGACCATAGGTTGCTTCTTTAAAAAATATTATGATATTTCTCATATATATATATATATATTTTATAAGTAAGAAGTTTAATTCAAGAAAGTTTCTCATATAAATTTTGAGTAAGGGTTTAAGCTAAAAAGTAGAAAATCACCTAGTGGCTGAAAGCTTGGGGAAATTAGCTTATTTCTTATAACTCACCATTGTGATGCATCTTACAATCACATTAACAATAAAAATGATGTTACCACATGACTATGATAATGATATCAACTAAAAGAACCTATATACCTTCATTTTTCGTGATAATTCAGCAGGGTTCGGTAAGAAACTTCCATTCTCATCTTCAGAAAATCTCTCATCAGCAAATTGCTTTAATATTTTCTGCACATCAGTTGGCTGAAGATTTGAATTTTCTAATTGCTTTATGTGAACTACATCCTTTCCTCCCATCTTTACCCCAACAATAACATGAGTACCATATTTTTCAATGAACCTGGAAAATCAAGCTATTAAACATTAGCAATTAAAATATTCTAGTAAAAAATTACAACTAAAACTTTAATTTCAACCATAACTTTTTTTGTTGCTAAATGCTAATTTAAATCCTAATATTATGCTACAGATAGCGGACTTTCATGCACCATTGCTTTAAGTTTTTTTTTTACACAGGAGAACTTCACTAAGTAAGTTGCACATCGCAAAGCATATTGTACAACAATCCTCATTGTTATCAAACACCTATGGGCAACTAACCCCACCCGCCAGAACCACTTGTTGGGTTATCCAAGGGTATTCACCCTTGAAGGGCTAAGCAGTTTATCCTCATGCCCCCAAAAGACACCATTGCTTTAAGTTGCAAATCTATCAATTTTAATACACAACTTTTTAGCATTATCAAATTGAGAGTCACTCGTATCAACTTTGTGGATGCATTTTTTTTAACCAGGAAACCCAGTTCCAACGTGGAGTGCCCGACTTTAACAAATTATCAACGTTTATTCACCACAAGTGCTGAAAGGTATTCAACTATCAAGTAGCAGTTCACAAAATCTTACTCAGCAAGGGCAGCAGGATCCCATGAAGAAGGCACTTCTTGCTTGACATGCTCGGACAGCGTTATCTGGGGTCTATCCAACTCAATATTATAAAGAGTTATGAACCAACCATCGAATGCAAGACTCCTCGTGGCAGCTGCATCCATCTGCCAGCAGCCCCTGAAGTTGAACATTGCATTAAATAGCCCTGACGGAATTTTGCCAGACAAAGACATTTCCTGATTAAATTGCTCCGACATCTGGCATTTAACACATGTAATAAATGTTAAGAGAATGCAACAAATGCCTCACACACCATTGTAATCATTCAAGTTCAACTCAACCAACAACAATTTGATTCTTAAGTTTTATAACTAATTGTTTTAAATAATCACAATACCATTACCAACAAGAAAGCCAATGCAATGACTAGTTATTAGTTCAACTCAACAAACATTATCTAATTTCTTAAGATTTCTACTCTCTTTATTCCTCTTTGGACCACTCATTTCATTATTTCTTTAGGCTTGAAACTTAGCATTCTAATTTCTAACACACACAACACGTCAGACTAAAATTCCACATTCATTAAATTACATTGAGGAAAGAAAAAAAAAAAAAAAAGGAAATCTTTTTTTTTTAATGCAAAGAATGATTTTTTTTTTTTTAAAAGCAAGCATACAATTAGTACTTAATCATCAAAGATTTTAGCAGTGTTAAAACATTAGACAAAATGAATGCCCATTGAGTATTAGAATTACAATATTGTCCTCATTAATAACTTCTTCTTCTTTTATATATCATCGGATTCAAATCCATCCTATATATAATGATTGTTCTTTATCATCAGGTCAAAACACAAGACATCAATAGTCAAAACCGCGATTCAATTCGACGAAGCTAATAACTTCTCAGTATCCTTATTCTTAAAAATACTAAAAAAATAAATAAAGGGTACCTGATGAAACGAAACGACATCGGAGCGAAACCTAGTACGCTCGCCTTTATCGCACTTAATGGAGTTGGGCACGTTCGGGACAACAACACCACCAGGAATCACGATGTCTCGGGTCTGTGTCTGGTCCAGCTCAATCAACTTCGACCCAAGAGGACCCGACTTACACGCCGACAGTCTGATATCACTGCAAAGATCATAGCCAAGACCAATAGCTTCAACAGCCTTTGCGGCTGCGAAATGAGGATTCAAGCTTGGTGCGGCGAGAGCCATTGGTTTGTCTCTGAAAGTAAATCTCTGAGTCCGAGGTTGAGCGTGTAGGAAGGGATTTTATGCGTTTTGATTGGACAAAAAAAAGGAAAGAGAAGACGACCCATTGCAGTGGTCTTTGGGTTTTCAGCCTTCAAAAAGTCTCAGTAACTGGGTTTTCTTTTCTCTTTTTTTTTTTAATTTAATTATGTCGGTTTTTTTAGTTCGTTTGTTTATTATGAAAGTGACAGAATTTTCTCTCTTATTCAAACTTTGCCCCTAAGACAACGCAGTGGGAACATGGACCAGGAATAGGAGGCGGCTGGGGGCTGTCGTCCACGTGTCACATCATAAGCGAAGGACACTTTTTTCTTTTTCTCTTTTACCATGTTGCGGATTGACATCATGAGTAAAAAGGATTTTATATTTCCCGTGAATATGTTTTTCCACTCACAAGTTAGTGGGATTTCCATATGTGAGAGGAAAGATATATATACCGAACATATATAAGATAATTGCTCCATCATGAGGCCTATTGCGCATGTAATTGTTAGTTTAAAAAATTGAAAAAATTGAGGGTAAAATAGTAAAACACCGAAATTTTTTAAAAGTTGCTAAAAAGTGTTTTTATTTAAGGGTTTAAATTAATGTTAGCTTTTTAACTTTCAAATATAAACCCTTAAAAAAATATTGCATAGTTATTGCACAAATTTCAATCCGTTACAATCATAGTTTGTAAATGGTATAATATCTAGGAAAAACGAAAATTATTTAATAGTTTTGGACTATAAATAAGTATGTAGTCTTTTCTCTCACAGAGTGATGGGTTTTACTATGAATTTAATTAATGAGATTTATCATTTATGTGAGAGGTGGATTACGTATTTATTTGTAATTTTGAATTATTGAATAATTCATTAAAAAATAAGTCCCAAATATTTTGTCTTACTAAACTTTTTTTTTTTTTTTTTTTTTGAGAAGAAATGATAATAGTTGTATTAATAAGAAACATCCGAACAAAGAATGGAAACTAATTCTGGTGGAACAGACTCCATCCAGATTTCTAGAGACGTATTAAGTCTAGCTCGTTTGGCGAGTAAATGGGCAAGGGTATTTCCATCCCTTTTTACATGCTTAAACTGGACAGAGGAAAAAGCTTTGGCAATCTGTTTGATGTCTTCGATGATGTGGCCATAGAAGGTTGAGCACGGACCAGCATGGAGTAGAGCATCAACAATTATTCTGGAGTCCCCTTCTAGATCAATCTTCATGATTCCCAAGTCCTTTGCAAATTGAATAGCACACCTAGCTGCATAGGCTTCCACTGCTTCAACTGAGTGTGGAAATGGCACTCTCTGACTTAAAGATCCCATAACCTCCCCTTGGTCATTCCGGATAATAACTCCCAAACCTGCTTCGTTTGTGTTGCTGAAAATTGCACCATCATAGTTTACCTTGCACCTGCCTGGCGTTGGTGGATGCCATTTGATGGCTTCTGGAGATCTAGGCTGTATGAGGGGCATTGGAAGTTGCTCTTGTCCGTTTGCAAATTCTGTAAGAAGCTCTTGGGCTCGTGTAGCAATTTGTGTGATCGGGTCAGTGGGTTGTTGCAGTCTCAGGCGATTCCGGTGATACCAAATAAGCCAGCTGACCATGGAAAAGAGTTGCAGCTCAGTGGGAGAGAGGATTTGCGTGCACTTGTGCAGGAGGTCCAGAAAATCCAGATAGGGTGTCTCACATAATCTCCTACCCCACGGAAAAGTTTGCCAGACTTTCTTAATTGCTTTGCACTGCATAAAGCATGGAGGACCGTCTCTCTCTAGTTTGAGCAGTTTACACATCTAGGATCATCTAGAATATGTATGTAGTGCAGATTGTTACGCGTTGGCAGAGACTCGTGGCAGGCTC
>OU015767.1:33021321-33058821 GCA_907173295.1 Fagus sylvatica
ACGGAGAATAATACATACCCAAAGAGGGAGATGGGTGTTAGCTTGCACCTGCCGTGTCGCTTTGTATATATTTATTATGATCAACATTTTGGCAAGCTTTGGTGCATAATGGTAGAAATAATAATGAAATAAATGGAAGGCTTTCGTTGAAACTTATAATGGAGCCAAACCCATCTTGTAAATTGTAATCCTTCAATATTAATTTCAAATTCTCTTACACAGATAGTTAAACTCTTCCTCAATCCATGTTGTACAAATTAATTCTCAAAATCTTTGATGCTTTCTAATGAGGCCTACTTCACCCACTGGCCTTGGCTTGCATACGGCAGTTTATATATTGTCTATATACTTATAGCTACCTCCAGCCAGCTAGTGGCTTCCCATTCACTTGGATCATTCAATCTAGTGAATTTTGTGATTCAATTTTGCGCACACATACTATTGCTAGTGGTTATTTATGTATGTGTGTCTTTTTTCTTTTCTTTTTTGTTGCTAAACAATTATGTATGTGTGTGAGTGTGTCGGCACAAAATAGATAATGAATTGGTTGGTAGGTATACCTTTCAAAAAGAATAAACTGGAATTTTGTATTGCATTGGTTGTTGGGTGAACTTAAAGACTAAAGTAGCAAAAAGAGATATTTTTAGTGGACTAGTTCTCAATGGTTTTTCACCAAAAAGGTATTTTGTTTTCTAGGATAAAATAAAATACTATGGAAATTCAACAAGTGAATGGTGGCTAAGGTTTACTATCTTGAAGCATAATCAATGAAGAATTTTCGGTGAAAAATCCGTGAATCAACAGAAGTTTTTGGCTTTAAAGTTTTCAAAATGATTTGGAATGCTGGTTGAACACATCTTTTTCTTTTTTTTTATCTGAAAGAAAGTAATTTAACTTAATAATTAATAAAAGCAACCTTTTTATCGACAAAAGCACACGAGGTCCTTGTCACGTTGACTAACAGAGGTTTCCACAACATGCCATCAATAATCATAGTGTGTGAATATGCAATACAATACTTGCAATGTGTAAATGGTGGTTAAAAAATAATAAGACATGTTAATTAAAAATTTGTGAGTGTTAACAACTAACAATTGTTGTTGTACTAATATTATGGGTGTTAACAATTTACAACTCATACCAATTGTAAGTATAGCAGCAATTGTTAGTAATGATTCTCCTGCTATTCTCTAATGCATTCTGACTAGATACCTGCTTGTGATGAAGGCAACTTGGGCATGAATATTTTCCTGAAATTAATTTTTTTTTTTCTTTCAATAGGTATTTCGCTGACATGATTATTCAACAATGTATGATCTTTCTTTTTCTACAGATGACACATTGACACTCATTGTTTGCTTTGGTCTTTTAATGTGTACAAGATTGAATAAGTTTCATCAAGTAAAAGTTGTGCCACCAATATTTCTCAACCAAAAGGACAAAGGTTGTGTCCTAGAAATGATTTTACATTGTCACGCCAGAATGGCTTTTGCGCCAAATAAAATACTATCGAAGCTGATTTTAAATACATAATGTACATTTACAACATGGGAAAAAAAATTACTTGTGTTCCCCGTTGGGTCTTCTCACATTGAATCCTCTAACATTATGGTCAACAATGAGTATTTCACTTTGATTGAGATTTTGCCACCCTCTACGCAGAGCTTGGCTCCGGTGACCACCCAATATCCTGGCGGGTCCTCCGGACCCTTCACCATTTCCTTTGTATTTACAAAGTTTGACATCTTTGGTGCTTTTGCTGGTAAAGGTGGCCCCCCTGGATAAACTGCTGAATTCATATCCACTTTGGCTGGCTTCTCAGGTGGATTCAATCCCGCGCTAAATCTTGTGCTAATCATCATTGAGATGAAACCTGATTTTCGAGATGAAGTTGAGGGTCCCTCCCATGCTGATCTACGTAACTTTGCAGAAGCCACCATGGAGTATCCAAGCCTCAGGAACAGAACTTTTCTCATTCCCATAACCTTAACTTCAAACCAGGCCTTTGTAACAATAGAAGCAGACTCACCAATGTGGGTATCATTGTACTGTACTGGAGCAGTGCACACGTGTGAGAATATGCTCCACTTGACAGCTTCAAAGTAGCCTCGGTCGACTGGTTCCTCAATGGGCTCATAAATGTGATCATCTGCTAGTTGGAGGATCTTGGGAAGAGTTGAGAGATGCTGAAGATGAATTGCAAGATGGTCACTTTTCTTGCCTTCCAAGTATAAACGGACCCCTGTCACTGGCCGATTTCCAGAGTCAACCTGCCAATTGTAAAATTATAAATCAGGATGTAACAAGGAATTTAGTAAAATTGGAATATATCAACAAGCTTGAGTACTAGAAATAGATTCATAAATTAGTCCCACTACATCACTATGAGAACAAGACAGTCATTGAAGGTGTGAACATAGTACTGTGCTATATACAATTTTTTTTACATAAGAGAAGTAGCTAATCCCCAATTAAACTTAGTTTTAATATACTAGGAACAGCACACTATATTAAGTCACAAGTCCAAACTTTTTGCTAAGTTGGTTGCAAATATATTAACATTTAACGCAAAGTGACAACAGACATGCTGCACCACTATGAGATCCCATAAGCTCACACTCTACTTGATAGAAGCAGTAAATCAAATTTATGCTAGCTATGTCAATTCCCTAATGCATGGGGCTATAAAAAGTAGCAGCAGGGTTCTCCCTTTAGGACAAACTAAAACAAGCTCAAAAATCTCAGAGAAACAAACTGTAAGCTATCTGCTCTATTTGCTTGCAATGCTATACCTATATAAGTTGGTGAACACTACAACTAAGGAATCCTAAATAATGAGATCACAGGTAATTTGAGAACTTAAACTTGATGGTATCACTACTTTTATGAACTGCAACAGAAGGAATTACCTGCATGGTGTTGACATAAAGCCTGGGGCCCATTAAAGAGAATTGAAGTGATGGGGACACTTGTTTTCTGTGCCTAAGACCAAGAGGCAAATCGCTATACATTGGAGCCCACTGCCGAGGCAATTGAAATTCTAGAAATTGATGGAGTTCCTCTATTGGTGGTCTATCTGCATGGTTTATCAACTATCAGAGACCAAAAGAAGTACTAAATGAGAGGAATAATGACTGTGATTCAAGTAAACATGGTCATATATATAAAGACTTCACAGATATAAGACATGCAGACTCATGCACAAGTTACATCCAAAATATTAAGGCAGAAAAAAATTACTAAGCTCAGTTTAAGTGTAATAATCACCATGGTTTCTGCAGAAGTACATAGTGATCCTATCTGAGATCAAGTTCAATGTATAGGCACCAAAAGGGTTAAGTAATGAAATCAAAGACAGAATTATATGATCAACCAAGCATAGAACTATGCATAGGCAAAAATCTAAGGTCCATCTGACCAAGAAGTTTCTTGCTCACACTAACATGCCAGCAAAATCAAGGATTAGAGGTGACCTCCAGTGTCTCCAGCATGTTTTATATTGGTTCTATTATATGCTTATATTATATCCTTCAATAATGTTACATTCATTTTATAACATCCATTAATATTACATTAAACTTATTTTTTACATGCACCCGATAAGTCTTGAACCCACGACCTCACCCTTCACCTAAGACTTATAAGGGGAGGTGTCAGTTGAGCTAGAGCTCATTGAGTTATAATAAAAATCAATCTAAACTTTACATTAAACTTCACTGAGTTATAACATATAAAAATCACATTTTGTTCTTTTGTGAATGCAAGATTAGACTGAACTTGCGGTAATCAAAATGACTTTCAAAAGGCTTCCATGATGCAGGCAAATCAATGCCCCAATACTGGAATAACAATCTTTCAAGCATTTAAAATGAGAAAAAAAATAGTGATCCCATGGATCTTTAGCCATTGAGAGACCAAACAGACAAATTAGAGGTACAAATACTCACATCTAAGGTACAGATTCACCGCATGACCCAGAAATCCATTGCCTCTGACACCACTCAAGAGTGAAGTTATGGGAACAAAGGACATTGATATGACATTAGGAGACTGCATTATGGTTGAGAGCCACTGGTTATGACTTTGACAAACATCAACGCCTCCCCTTCGGATACAGATCGTCACTATATCCTGCATTAAGAAAATAAATCTTAATTTTTTTTTTTTGAAGTACCCTGTTTCCCATAGGGTGCAGTTTCAGAAACAGCAGTGGAAATATATAACAAAAGACTTACATTCTTTGAGTGAGTGATATCAGGTGGCCTAATTGAGGCAGCAAAAGAATTACGGAGATCCCAGGGCATAGGGTGTTCTTCCTGGACAATAAATACAAAAACATTAAAGAGGAACCAAGGACTCTCCTCATTATTTCAAAAACTTTCACTTTCATGTTCATGCATGGTTTCAAAGTTATATATGATATAAACCCATAATTACTTCAAAGCCGGAAGGTAAGTAATTTAACAATTAACATGGAAATATAATGTTAGATCCATTAGAGTCATCAAGTCACTTTTTAACTCAAGAGAAGGGAATCAATTGTGGCAATTACTTAGAAAGTAAGTGATGACAAAACAATAACAAACTATGTCTTAGGAATTAGGATTCAAGAACTCAATTCAGAAGTTGCCACATATAAATACATGTGCACACCACTGATCAAGTACCACATATAAGGTTTCATGAAAAAAAGTTTCGCTACGGCACTCTGTTATTGGTATCAGTCAAGGTAACATTAAAAAACACCAAAATTTACTGAGACAAATATAAGATTGGGCAAAATGAGAAATAGAAAATGAATTAAAAACAAAAGCCAGAACTCATACTAATGATAATATTTTGATGCTGACATAGGTGCGATTGGAATTCCAGAGGAACTGGAGAACAGCAGCAGTGCAAGTCTCAAAATAGTTTAGAAATGTTATTTCGGGTTATTCCTATAGGCTAATGATAATATTTTGATGCTGACATAGGTGCAATTGGAATTCCTGAGGAACTGGAGAACAGTAGCAGTGCAGGTTATTCCCATAGGACCATAGGTTGCTTCTTTAAAAAATATTATGATATTTCTCATATATATATATATATTTTATAAGTAAGAAGTTTAATTCAAGAAAGTTTCTCATATAAATTTTGAGTAAGGGTTTAAGCTAAAAAGTAGAAAATCACCTAGTGGCTGAAAGCTTGGGGAAATTAGCTTATTTCTTATAACTCACCATTGTGATGCATCTTACAATCACATTAACAATAAAAATGATGTTACCACATGACTATGATAATGATATCAACTAAAAGAACCTATATACCTTCATTTTTCGTGATAATTCAGCAGGGTTCGGTAAGAAACTTCCATTCTCATCTTCAGAAAATCTCTCATCAGCAAATTGCTTTAATATTTTCTGCACATCAGTTGGCTGAAGATTTGAATTTTCTAATTGCTTTATGTGAACTACATCCTTTCCTCCCATCTTTACCCCAACAATAACATGAGTACCATATTTTTCAATGAACCTGGAAAATCAAGCTATTAAACATTAGCAATTAAAATATTCTAGTAAAAAATTACAACTAAAACTTTAATTTCAACCATAACTTTTTTTGTTGCTAAATGCTAATTTAAATCCTAATATTATGCTACAGATAGCGGACTTTCATGCACCATTGCTTTAAGTTTTTTTTTTACACAGGAGAACTTCACTAAGTAAGTTGCACGTCGCAAAGCATATTGTACAACAATCCTCATTGTTATCAAACACCTATGGGCAACTAACCCCACCTGCCAGAACCACTTGTTGGGTTATCCAAGGGTATTCACCCTTGAAGGGCTAAGCAGTTTATCCTCATGCCCCCAAAAGACACCATTGCTTTAAGTTGCAAATCTATCAATTTTAATACACAACTTTTTAGCATTATCAAATTGAGAGTCACTCGTATCAACTTTGTGGATGCATTTTTTTTAACCAGGAAACCCAGTTCCAACGTGGAGTGCCCGACTTTAACAAATTATCAACGTTTATTCACCACAAGTGCTGAAAGGTATTCAACTATCAAGTAGCAGTTCACAAAATCTTACTCAGCAAGGGCAGCAGGATCCCATGAAGAAGGCACTTCTTGCTTGACATGCTCGGACAGCGTTATCTGGGGTCTATCCAACTCAATATTATAAAGAGTTATGAACCAACCATCGAATGCAAGACTCCTCGTGGCAGCTGCATCCATCTGCCAGCAGCCCCTGAAGTTGAACATTGCATTAAATAGCCCTGACGGAATTTTGCCAGACAAAGACATTTCCTGATTAAATTGCTCCGACATCTGGCATTTAACACATGTAATAAATGTTAAGAGAATGCAACAAATGCCTCACACACCATTGTAATCATTCAAGTTCAACTCAACCAACAACAATTTGATTTCTAAGTTTTATAACTAATTGTTTTAAATAATCACAATACCATTACCAAAAAGAAAGCCAATGCAATGACTAGTTATTAGTTCAACTCAACAAACATTATCTAATTTCTTAAGATTTCTACTCTCTTTATTCCTCTTTGGACCACTCATTTCATTATTTCTTTAGGCTTGAAACTTAGCATTCTAATTTCTAACACACACAACACGTCAGACTAAAATTCCACATTCATTAAATTACATTGAGGAAAAAAAAAAAAAAAAAAAAGGAAATCTTTTTTTTTTTAATGCAAAGAATGATTTTTTTTTTTTTAAAAGCAAGCATACAATTAGTACTTAATCATCAAAGATTTTAGCAGTGTTAAAACATTAGACAAAATGAATGCCCATTGAGTATTAGAATTACAATATTGTCCTCATTAATAACTTCTTCTTCTTTTATATATCATCGGATTCAAATCCATCCTATATATAATGATTGTTCTTTATCATCAGGTCAAAACACAAGACATCAATAGTCAAAACCGCGATTCAATTCGACGAAGCTAATAACTTCTCAGTATCCTTATTCTTAAAAATACTAAAAAAATAAATAAAGGGTACCTGATGAAACGAAACGACATCGGAGCGAAACCTAGTACGCTCGCCTTTATCGCACTTAATGGAGTTGGGCACGTTCGGGACAACAACACCACCAGGAATCACGATGTCTCGGGTCTGTGTCTGGTCCAGCTCAATCAACTTCGACCCAAGAGGACCCGACTTACACGCCGACAGTCTGATATCACTGCAAAGATCATAGCCAAGACCAATAGCTTCAACAGCCTTTGCGGCTGCGAAATGAGGATTCAAGCTTGGTGCGGCGAGAGCCATTGGTTTGTCTCTGAAAGTAAATCTCTGAGTCCGAGGTTGAGCGTGTAGGAAGGGATTTTATGCGTTTTGATTGGACAAAAAAAAGGAAAGAGAAGACGACCCATTGCAGTGGTCTTTGGGTTTTCAGCCTTCAAAAAGTCTCAGTAACTGGGTTTTCTTTTTTCTTTTTTCTTTTTCTTTTTTAATTTAATTATGTCGGTTTTTTTAGTTCGTTTGTTTATTATGAAAGTGACAGAATTTTCTTTCTTATTCAAACTTTGCCCCTAAGACAACGCAGTGGGAACATGGACCAGGAATAGGAGGCGGCTGGCGGCTGTCGTCCACGTGTCACATCATAAGCGAAGGACACTTTTTTCTTTTTCTCTTTTACCATGTTGCGGATTGACATCATGAGTAAAAAGGATTTTATATTTCCCGTGAATATGTTTTTCCACTCACAAGTTAGTGGGATTTCCAATATGTGAGAGGAAAGATATATATACCGAACATATATAAGATAATTGCTCGATCATGAGGCCTATTGCGCATGTAATTGTTAGTTTAAAAAATTGAAAAAATTGAGGGTAAAATAGTAAAACACCAAAATTTTTAAAAGTTGCTAAAAAGTGTTTTTATTTAAGGGTTTAAATTAATATTAGCTTTTTAACTTTCAAATATAAACCCTTAAAAAAATATTGCATAGTTATTGCCCAAATTTCAATCCGTTACAATCATAGTTTGTAAATGGTATAATATCTAGGAAAAGTGAAAATTATTTAATAGTTTTGGACTATAAATAAGTATGTAGTCTTTTCTCTCACAGATTAATAGATTTTATTATGAATTTAATTAATGGGATTTATCATTCATGTGAGAGGTGGATTACGTATTTATTTGTAATTTTGAATTATTGAATAATTCATTAAAAAATAAGTCCCAAATATTTTGTCTTACTAAACTTGTTGATTTTTAAAGGATATGTATCACAAAACTAATAATGAATGTGATGGGTGAATTTCAAAACATAATAAATAAATGCTTGGATTTAAAAATTACTTGTGGAGTAATTTTTTGATATCTCTAATATTATTCTTTTTAAAGAGCTTAAGAGGGGTTTTTTTTAATGTAATTTACTTCTCACACTCACCATAAGTCATACTGTAATTTTTTTTAAAACAAATCAAGTAGTGTTGAATTTTCTTGTGCTTGAAAAATAATGTATATAATAATTTAAAACTATTAATATATTTGTGTATTTTTATTATTAATAATACCATTTGAAGAGTTTTATATATTGTTGGAGAGAGAGTTCTAATTTTTAAGTAAACAATGAAGTCTTCTTCATTGGTGTTGCTTGCAGTTCAATACTACAATCACAAGGAAGACTTTATCTAACCAACACCAGATGAAGATAATGTTATGATATTGATAACGGACAACACTCATAACAAACAAAGACAACGGTTTTATCAAAAAACAAACAAAGACAACGGAATGTGAATCCGTGTAACTCTCTTTGTTGTTTTTTTTGCTGAATCCGTGATGTCGATGGAGTTTGACAGTAAGCTTTGGAACTGTTTCCTCTTAATTGCCCCTCACAAAAAAAAACAAAAATATGTATATATATATATATAATATTGAGTGATAGCATATTAAAATTCATTTTATATCCTCTAAATTATGTATAATTATCATTTTAATCTCGAAAATTTTAATTTCGTCATCTAAGTTTGTAATGATTATCAATGTGGTCCTTTCATCCACTATCAATTAACTTAACAAATATGAAAAATCTTCAAATTTCTAATTCTAACGACAATGAAAAACATTAATAAAATTTCTTATTTTTCTCTCGGTTTCTCTCTCTACATTGATAAAGAATCCAATAAATATACATTTCTTTTTACTTTTTCTTTTTTATCTAAGGAAAAACAATTTAATTTATTTCTAATCTAATTTGTATGAGAGGGGATCAAACTCATATGATCACACCCTCGAGGAATTGATCAATTGGGGGAGTAATGACACTATTAGATCAAATGTCAAGTTGAGACTAAATATACGTTTCGATTCTCGAAGGATGAGCATGCTGGAGTCTTGTAACTCAAATTATTCTGATAGTGTCGTTTATGAGGTGAACTATATAGGTTAAATTCCTCGTACCGTCTTACCCAACTAAAATAAAGCACACTCCTAATAAATGTGAGACTAAGAAAATATATTTGGAACACATAACTTTGGGCAAGCATGGCTGGCAACTGTGATCTAGTGGTGTGGTTGAATTTTGTGTGGTGGTGAAGGGTTAGGTGGCAGTGGGATGAAGGAGCCCGACAAAGCCACAGAATTTGTCTTTATTTTGATTTTTTCTTTTCAAAACGTCATATTCAGCATTTAATGTCCTAGTAGCCAGAAAAAAGATTTTATTGTTATATTTGTGTGTAAATGTTATTTTTGCTTATTTTGAAAATATGAATTTCCTTTTGGACGAAATTTTCCACCGACCCATTATTTAGGAGTTCAAACTAATATTTATACCTAATAGTTTTAGATATATTATTTATTTAAAACTCATGTTACTAGTTTAAATGATTTAATAAGTGATGTGATTAAATATACGTAAATGTTCTTTTAAAATATAAACTGTCTTTTTCTTTTTCTTTTTCTTTTTCTTTTTTGAGAAGACTATAAACTGTAATTTAACCTTTATCATTTACTTATAACCATCCTATCTTTTTACGAGCAACTGATGATTTACAAGTGACAAGATAATTTAAATGTGGTTTTTTCTTTTGGGTTCATTCTTTTTTGAAATTATACTAGCCAAAGTCTTCATTATAAACACAATCTTAGAGGTATAAACATAGTTCAAACCAGGCCCACCATAATTAGGCAGGGCCCTAACTAGAACTTCACTATTCTTTTTTTCTTTTCAGTGGTTTTACTCTTATAAGCTCACAGAATCACATTATGAATTCTCAACAGTTAGGGCTCGTTTGGTACGCTGTAATGGTTATACACTGTAATAGGAATCAGTATTACAAGGAATAGAATAAGCTGTAATGATAGCTATTACTATCATCAGTTTGGTAACAACACATGAATAGAACCCTGAATCTCTACATAGTTTGGTACATAAAAAAACGTGGTGGAATGACATTAATTTTAGTCAAATTCCTAAAATACCCTTTTTGAAAATTTACACTTTATGTGAGTTTGCTTGTATTCTTTTGTATAAATTGGTGATATATATATATATATTGAAAGGCATTATTATCTACTTTTGTGAGTCTTGCTTAGTATTCTTTTCTATATAAATTGAAAAATAATAATAATTTTTTTTTTCTTTATTAAAAGTTAAAATATCCACACACACACACATATATAATATAAGATCTCCGTTGAACTTGGGAAAAATTTCACAAGTATGAATATCTTATAACCATTTAAAACAAGTCGTCAATATACACAAAAACCTTTCCATGAGCAGTACCGTACAAATACAACAATGGTTATATAGAAAGAAAAATATATATATATCAGTACTGTACAGATTAAAAACACCAACCAGTAAACACAAAAACCAAAAGCAAAAAAAATTATATAACTGGTTATTTTTTTTATGAACAGTACCGTACAATTGTACAACAATGGTTATGTAGAAAGAAAAAAAAACCAGTACTATACAGATTAAAAACACCAATCAGTAAACCAAAAACAAAAACAAAAAAATAAACAATACTGTATATATTGTAAATCCAATAAACACAAAAAATAAACATAAAAATATATATTGTACATGTTGAAAATGGACTATCAATGGATATTCTTTTGTCTTGTACAAAAGTCATTGATAGCTGTATCACTTTCCCTCAAAAATATCTCCTTTTTTTTTTTAACTTTTTTTAATTTTTATATTTTTATGAAACTCTCAAAAATATCTCATAACCTTTAATCAATATTTTTCAAAGTCATTGTTGACCTGTTGTACTTTTCATTGTTAAAGTTGTTTCTATCTTCTTCTTTTGAACTAGTACGTTCACTATTCAGTAACGTTACAGCAGAAAAAAAAAAGAAGAAAACTGAACCAGTACAAAAAGAAGAAAACTGAACAACAAACAATACAGCAAACAGACCGTGAAATAAAAAAAATAAAAAATAAAAAGGCAAGAGGTGAGAGAGAAAACCTGATGAGGAAGATGAAGCGGCAAAGAGAGAAAGAGGTGAGATGGAGGGGATGTAGAAGCCGTACGTTTTGATTGGGTTTTTGGGTATTTTATATTTTTTAGTTATTACGTAGGGTAAAGGAATAGCTATTACACTCCTTTTTGGGAGGAATAACTATTCTTCATTTTAAGGAATAACTATTACTATGGAATAGCTATTCCTCGTAATAAAAACCTAACCAAACAACTGAATAGTTATTCCTACGTAATAGCTATTACATTACAGGGTCTATTACAGCGTACCAAACGAGCCCTTATTGTTGGTCTGTCCCGGGGAATTAAAGAAAGGTGATATTGGGCCATCATGGTCCAATATATTGGTATTTGGACAGAACTGGATCCTTTGCATCTTCCACACGGAGTTGAAGGGTACTATTGAGGAAAATTTCATTTTGTGACTTTTGTGTATATTGGTTTCCTTTCTTTTCTTTTCTTTTTTATTAAAAAAAAAAACTTGAATTTTTTATTTTTTGACAAAAATTATGTCACTTAACTTAGAAATCAGTTTAACCAGTCCGATTCTCGATTTTCCTAGTTAACCACCGATGTCCAATTTTTTATGTAACCTAATTAGTATAGACTATAGGAGAAATTATTCAGTTCACCGGGTGAACCACGTCATTCGTTCACCATTCCAATAATTAAATGACACGTGTGATAATTAATACAGTCAGCTTGGGGCTATTTAGTCATTTTAAAAGTATGGGGTTAATGGTTAAAAACTGACTGTATTAATTATCAAGTTGACTATATTAATTATCAAACGTGTCATTTAATTATTGGAATGGTGGACGGGTGAACCACGTCAGCCGGTGGACTGAATAATTTCTCAGACTATAGAGGCCAGTTCACGGTTTTCAAGAAGAAAACTAAAAAAAAATGGAACTCCATTATTAATGTTGTTAATATGTTTTGTGCATTCAAAAAACGTGTAACTTGTTACCCCAAGTGACAAACATAATAATTAAATCGAAATCTCTAGATTAGCTTATCCTAATTATTGAATCCAATAACAGAAATAATAAAATAATTATGGAGCAAAAAGATAATGAAAAATTGAGTAAAAAGGTCAAAAGACATATGGGTGGGAATTGCGTTAAAAATTGATTGAACACCGAATCTAGCTCGGTTTTGAACGTATCTAAGGCGTGAGGTAAGGTCTAAAATTCCCACTTCTTTATTATGACCAAGAAGGAATATCAATGTTGAGTCCAACTGTCCAAGCAAAACTAAAAGAATGGAAATTGATTTGATAGTCAACACGCTAAATGGTGTGGGTTTCATTAGCCAACATGCAAAATGCACATTTGACTTTAAAGGGGCTTTTCAGATTTTCAGAAACAGGCAAGGAGCTACGTACGTACACGGTACACCCTGCTTTCGCTTTCAATTTCAATTTCAATTTCAGAGTTTCATATCCTACATATTTAGTTTCGTCCTTTTTACATTATGAAATTGCTTAAAATGTTGCAACTACTTGGAAACAGAGAGAGAGAGAGAGAGACATGTCGCCCAACAAAAACATGTGGAAATTCACTGTGTTCTACTCGGTTAATTGAATGGGGTTTGGCAATGAATATAAAATTAGCTGCCGCCATTGGTGGGTAAACGTTGCTGACTCAGCGACATCCACATTTATATATATGTTCACAAGTGGGTGAAGATTGTGATTGTCAACACGTAAAGGGCGACCTGTTATCTCTTCCTGCTGTCAAAATCTTCTCATGGCCTCATCTATAATTCCATCATTCAATCCTGTCCACACGTTTTAAACTTCACTTCTTCTTTTTTCCTTTTTAGGACATTACATTTTTTTTAGTAACAGTTGTGAAAGACGTGTTCATCAACTTATTGTTTTCAATAAATCCAATAATAATACACCAAATTTCACAATTTTTTATTTCAGTTATTTTGATTGGTGTATAATAAAGTTATAGAAATGATGAGTCTGTGTAAAAAGTGGTATTACTCTAATCACAATTTATCAATATTAACACGTTGTAGAAATCTCTTTATAATTTTTAGTGGTTTTTAAGTCTCATAAAATCTATAAAATATTGAATTCAAAATCTCTAATTAGCATCTTATCCTTTTGCGGCTACCCCCAATAAATGATGTGTGGATAAATGATTACACATATCTAACAAATAATGGTACCAGCAAAATTCTGAACACTCATTTTTATGTGTTATTCTCCTTACCATTATGGACCTTATGGGCACAAGAAACAGATCACAACAACTCTAAGGGATAATTTGTGTGTGGGATAGGTGATTACACATCTGAAAAATAGTTGATATTCGAAAAGTTCTGAACACCTTTACAAACAACAAATATTAATATTAATAATGAATAGAGTATGTGAATGTGTTACGCTCCTCACCATTATGGACCTTTGGGACACAAGAAACAGATCTCAAAAACTCCAAAGTCAATAAGTCAAGCCAAACGCGGATATTTGGTGGGGTCCTATATACCAAACCTCCGGCAGCGAAAATAATGTGCCAGATTTTCACTCGGCAAAGAATCTGGAAATAAATTGGCGGCCTAGATTAGCTGTATTTGGGGGTGGTTGTTCTAGGAAACAGAAGTAAAGAATTATATATTTTATGTTTTCTATGTGTTTTATTATTTTTTAATGATTGTGATATGTTTATTGATGGTATATGATGGGTAAAGTAATAATGATACTGTATCTCTTACTCATTCCAAACCAAATTGTCTAAAAGTTAAAATAATACATGTGTCTTTTTAATTTTTTTATATTTTTTTTAGTTCTTTTTCAATGATTGCCTTATTTGCCTTATCGTTTCGTAAGTATACGCGAAAATAAGAAATGAGGATAAGATAAATTCAAGCTGACAAAGAATGGACCATAATTGAGTAGAAGAAAACTCTAGAGTCTCTTTCTGCTATGATGTGAGTGTTGTTTCTTTTAATAAACTCCATGTGTGGCTCTCGTGATAATAATAAAAAAACTCCTTGTGTGGCGATCATGTTCCTTGTATAGCATTTGCCTCTAATGGAGCATTTATTTTTGGGATCCAGTAGATCTGTTGGGACGTGGATATGTGGTTAAAATTAGACATGTGTTATGATTGTTGTGGATCTAGTGCTTAATCCAATCCAAGTATTTTATTTTTGAAAATTTGATTAACGAGTGTCCTTTAGTATAATGATTAAAAAAATATTTAATCATTTCATTTTATGGAAAATAGTAAAATTTTAATGTTAAAATAATACAAAAACAATTTTTAAATATATTTTAGTCTTTTCATTTATTATTTTAATATTAAAATTTCGTTATTTCTTGTAAAATGTAAGCATTTAATACTCATTAACTATTATCTTAAAGGCACCCGTTAACAAGATTCAAATTTTAAAATTGGGTTTTAGTTTTATGAATTTAATGCTTGTGCCATTTAAAATTTTATTCTGCCAAATAAAGGATAATGACTCATTTTTAAGGCAGAATTGTACTCCCTTTTATATTAGTTATAATTATATTTTTATTATGAAATGAGCTCTCCTTATTTCAATGCAAATGGAGAGGGTTATTTTTAGGATAAATGTTGGTAGAGAATATGGGATGATTATCCTTTGATTAATTGGTATGGAATTTTCCGGTCATTCTAGGCTTCTAACTAAACATACACTACAAAAAACTTGGCCTGATTCAACGCATTTATTTCAAGAGTTCATTAAAAATGGTCACAATAGCATACAATTTTGTGCGGTAAGCTTTAGGGGTGAAATATACAATTAACCTATTTCAATAGGGTGAAATATACAATTAATCTATTTCGACAGTCACTAATAGAATCGTTGAAATAAACATATATATATATATATATATATATATATATATATATATATATTATATATATAATATAGTATTATGCCTGTAAAACCCCATCTTATTCCACAATTTTTTTTTTTACTAAAAATCCTAAATTCTTATCACTTGACTGAGCCTATTCTGTTTCAGGGAAAGGTCAATCCTACTCAGTGTGTACCAAGAATACAATTGTTCCCTATTTAGCAATAAAGAATTTTTTTTTTTTAAATAAAAATACTTATTCCGAGCGTTATGACTATTGATAAAGAAAAAATACTTATTTCGAGGGTTATGACCCTCGATACAAGTAATATGTGTGAAGTAACCCAACACCCTTTATCGAGGGTCCCAACACCTTTTATCAAGGGTTATGACCCTCGATAAAGAGAATATACTTTCTCAAGATGACCGTCGAAACAAAGTTTTTTGAAGGTTTTTAATACTTATTTCGAGGGTTCTGACCCTCGCAAAAAGTCATTTTTTTTTTAGTGATAATAGAATTGACAACATATCACAATCTTATTAATCAATTTCATGCAGCTATTAGAGCATTTGTCAACCAACAAACCTATGCATTTTAGAGTCTTAGTCACTCACCATGCTATTTCACCATCTGGACCACGAATTTCCATTTTCCAATGGAGATCAGGTCCTTCTTAGGCACCTCCTCACTTTTACTCATAATAAATTAGTGCATTGAGTATAAGACGTAACTAAAACATACTTTATTTGAATGCAACAACAATTAGCTAGGGCCGTTGTAATAGAATTGAGTTTGTTAGTTATAGTTAAAATTATATGATTTAAGTTAATCAGATAGACTAGTTTTCATTGAATTTATAAAATTTAAATTCATCAACCTTGTATTTTTATCCCATTATTTATATATCCGATAACTTCTTTTTTTCGGGGGGAAGAAAATGTATACCAGCATATATCCTAGCGCTATTAATTTTTGGCACACTTTTAGTCTTTTAGTGGCCCATCTTAATCAAATAAAAAATCTATTACTTAAGGGTATTTCTAATTTTCATGGGGAAAAGAAAAGAATACGTCCTAATAATTAATTCCTAAAACTATGATACTTTCTTTTTGCTAAATAAGAAATTTTCATTACCAAGAAATAGAAGCACCAGCTCAGAAATTCCTAAAACTATGATACACAACAACTCTACAGCTAAAAGGTAACGCCTTTAAAATCTTTGGCGATAGCAATATAAAAGGCAGCAATACTGCAATAGCCATAATGTTTCGAAAGCATTGTTTTCCAAGACATAGAAGTGAGAAATTCAATATCTTCCAGTCTTGAGATGGAATTCTATATGAACATTGTACGAAAAAGGAGGGTGGGTCTTATTCGTTTTGTTAACCAGAATCGGTTATTACAGATAATTACCAGCTGTACAAACTAACTAATCATAGCTCTATTATCCCCCCTCAAGCTAATGCTCTGGAACAGAGAACATAAGCTTGGAAGTGAGCTAATGAAAACGCTGTGTGGTAAGGGGCTTTGTAAACAGATCAGCCAAGTTGATCCTCGGTGGATATAAAGTGAAGATGAAGGTCGCCATGTACAACACGTTCACGAATGAAGTGGTAGTCAACCTCAATATGTTTGGTGCGGCTATGAAAAACAGGATTAGAGGCAAGTGCAATGGCACTAGTGTTATCACACCACATAGTAGGAGTAGTAGGCAGGTAAACACCAAGATCACACAAAACTTGGCGTAACCATGCAAGCTCAGCAGCGCCTGTGGCAAGGGCACGATACTCGGCTTTAGTGGAAGACCGAGAGACTGTGTGTTGTTTCTTTGAAACCTAAGTGATAGGGTTATTACCAAGAAAAACAGTGATGCCAGTTGTGGAGCGACGATCATACGGATCTCCGGCCCAATCAGAGTCAGTAAAGGCAGTCAGGGAAGAAAAACCAGACTGAAAACGAATGCCCAAATGAAGAGTGCCCTGTAAATACCGAAGAATGCGCTTGGCAGCAACGAGATGAGTCGAATTGGGCTTGTGCATATATTGACATACTTGGTTTACAGCATATGTAATGTCAGGACGTGTGAATGTGGCATACTGTAAGGCACCAACTAGACTGCGATATTAGGTAGGATCAGGTAACACATCATCAGTGGAGGGTTAGAAGTTTCTGACTAATCGAAAAAGGAGTTGAAGCTGGTTTGCAATTAGTCATGTTGAACTTGAGCAACAGATCAGAAACATATTTCTTCTGGTGAACAAACAGGCCAGCACGATTGTAGTCAATATGAAGACCAAGAAAGAATCTTAAAGGACCGAGATCTTTGAGTTTAAAAGTATGTGCAAGCTGAGTAATCAGAGAGGTAACAGCCGAGGAACTATTACCAATCAAGATAATATCATCAACATATAATAGGAGATAGAGAACTGTAGAACCAGTGCGCAGTACAAAGAGAGAAGGATCAGCAGTTGAAGCAACAAATCCAATAGTAAGAAGATGGGAAGTAAATTGTTTCGAACCAAGCACGTGGAGCTTGTTTCAATCCGTATAACGACTTTTGTAACTTGCACACATGATCAGGGTGAGTTGGATCAACAAAGCCAGGGGGTTGAATCATATACACATCTTCCTTTAGAAACCCATGTAGAAAAGCATTACTAATGTCAAGTTGCCGAAGTGACCATTGATGTTGGGCAGCCAATGAGAGAACAATACGAACTGTTGGGGGCTTTACAATGGGGCTGAACATTTCATCAAAGTCCAAACCAGCCTGTTGATGAAAGCCCTTAGCAACCAGGCGTGCTTTGTAGCGAGAAATGGATCCATCAGAATTGTGCTTTAGCTTATATACCCAACGGCAGCCAATGATGTTCTGACCAGGCGGTGGTGGCACTAAGGACCAAGTACTTTGACACTGTAAAGCATCAAATTCTAACTGCATAGCTTCAATCCATTCACAAATTTGAGAGGGTTAGATGGCTAATATCCATTTTTGGATACATTTCATATTTTAATCCTTTTGTTTCCCCTATTATAAAGCTGCGCATATAAATCTCTAAACCTCTATTATCTTTTTATTTTTTATAATTCCATAATTGGGGCATTGGAGTTCTGGTTATCTCTACTAGAAACACCAAGAAATATCAATAACTAGATAAGTTATCGCCTACACTCTTGACTCTCTAAACTTCTACTCTAACACATTCGATGTGTCAAAAATTCCAATCCACTTTATTAAATAAGGAGACTACTATTTACAAGACCATTAGCAAAGACACTTCAAAATGAGAAAGTCTATAGACATAGAATGATTCATCGAAATATTCATATACTTTCACCTGTTTTTTTTTTTTTTTGGTTGTTGTAGGCCCGGTGAAGATTGTATGAAAGAGCAATGTGAACAAATTGGTGTCTCCAACACCTCTCCTTCAAAATCGACGCCTATTAAATATATGTGATGACTCTAACTAATGGTCCTTGATAAGTTGATGAGATTTCGAGCCATAAAAAATAAATAAATAAATCCAAAAAGAAAAAATTGTATATTAATATTTTCTATTTTATATTTCGTCTCTTTTTGCGACTACAAGTCTACAATTAATGTGGAACTTAGAAGCTTGTTTGCACTCGAATGCTTACTTTGTCACTACTTCAAGAGAAAACAAAATTAAAGTAATAAGACAGGATTTTGTTACCTCTCTCGAAATTCTACATCTTTTGTTGTTTTGTCTTCAAAATGTGTACATTACTGTTAATTTTCAATCAATCTATCCCTATTTTTCCAAAAAAAAAAAACAAAAGTACTAAGGTATGACCACGTAAAGAATCATACTAAACTTGATTAACCATGTCTGCCATGAAACCCATGTTATGACTTTGTGATTTCTTTTATATATAGACGATAAAATAAGAACATATAATATGCTCCTTTTGTATGATAATTATTTTTTATCATCACTAAAGAAGAGTTTGATTCTATTAAAGGCAAAAACCCTACTTATGACTTACCCCTTAAACAGCAGTGTAAAAGATAAAAGAAAAAGGATGATTTAGTAATTGAACAAAACGGCACGTGTAAATGAAGGAGCTAGGAGAAGCACGTGGGACAATAAGCTGTCGGGGGCGAGTTGATATTAGATACTTTGTTACTTGTGTCAGAAACCCACTCCCCCCATGTGTAAGCCGCTGACGTTGGGGCCATGGGTTGCGTGAGTTTTCACCGCTTGCCTTTAACACGCGTAAGGAACAATGCAACACGCGTCGATTACCCATTGGGGAGTGGCTTTATCCTTGTTGGTCCAACTCCAAGCGAACGATTCAAAGGGAGGATAAAAAGTGTGGGTGAAAACTAAAGAGTCTAGAAAGAGAAAGAGAAAGAGAAAGAGACCCCAAAAGCAAAGCCACCTCTCTATCAATATCAATTAAATCCAATCTCTCCCTTAAATTTAATAAAAAAAAACACCGATCCCAAGTCACGCGGCGAGATAGTAGAAATGCCGACAACTTGTTCAACCGGCTATGACCGGTTACCACTCCACGGACACAAGACGCAACCCAACCTATAATCATGGTCCAAATTTGAAGACATATATCCAAAAATGCTAAAAAATAAGAATATTTAGTACAATTGAGTGACATTGATATCTCAGCATGCCCTCGTTAAATCTCATTACATGTCAACTTATCGAAAATTAGGTCCCATAATCAAACAAAATAAAGCACTTAATTAACGAGTAGAGAGAACGCGCGGGAAGAGAGCGTAGATATCCACCGCACGCAAAATGACACTGTAATGGCAGCCGTTAGATGATGATGAGTTTTGCTGGCTAGACAACCCACATGCCACGTAATTCGGGGACTATAAAACTTTGTAAAAAAAATTAACATCACGCTCACAATAAACTCAGCCGCCCCTCCTTTTAATAAATAAAAAAACCTTCAGTCAAATCCCTCGTTGACTGCGCTTCTTTCTCTCTCTCTCTCTATTTCTCTCAAATTCCTTTCCTACAACTCTATAAAACCACCTTCCTCCTTCACTTCACAATTGCGAAACCCGCCTGACGCTTTCTCTTGTCTTGTTTTTCCTTCCACTGCAAAAGTACACAGTTTTCTTGGAAAAGTAAAAAAAGAATTAAAATATGGCACCAAGAGAGAAATCGGTTACCGTTAAGGGAAACGGAAACGGGAACGTGAAGGAGGTGCATTTTAGGGGAGTGAGGAAGAGGCCGTGGGGGAGATACGCGGCGGAGATCAGGGACCCAGGGAAGAAGAGCCGAGTTTGGCTTGGGACTTTTGACACGGCGGAGGAAGCGGCGAGAGCCTACGACACCGCCGCTAGAGAGTTTCGCGGCGCTAAAGCCAAAACTAACTTTCCGTATCCCTCCGAGAATGTGAACCACAACAAGATCAATAATAATCTTAACTGTAATAGTAACAACCAGAGCCCCAGCCAGAGCAGCACCGTCGAGTCGCCGATCCGTGACACGCCGGCTCTTCTCGTTGATTCCTCCTCGCCGTTGGATCTCAACCTCACTTACGATCACGGACAAGGCGGCACGGTGTTCGGATCTATCCCCGTGAGATTTCCTTTCCAGCAGGTTCCGGCAAACGCCGGTCTCTTCGCCGGAAATGTTCCGGCGTCGGGGAATCACGTGATCTACTTCGACGCGGTTGTCCGCGCCGGGATGATGGCGAATAATCCTTATTCACAGCTGAAATTCGATCATCTCCCTTCGTCGGCGGCGACGTTTTCCGGTGGGGCTCAGAGCGACTCAGACTCCTCCTCCGTCGTTGATTTGAACCATCGCGATCTCAAGCCTCGGAGACACGGAGGCTATGATCTCGACCTCAACCAGCCTCCTCCACCGGAAAGTGCCTAGAAAATTTTTTGCCGATCAAGAAACGGAAATCATCGGATTTTTATTTTAGTCTCCTTGATTTTAAATATAAATTTTCTTTTTTCTCTAAGTTAGGGAAAAATAGCAACAAAAAAAAAAAAAAAAAAAAAAACGGTCCGAGCAAAGTACAAGAGCTCGATGTGAATACGATGTAGCTGATCTCCTTTTTGCAACTGCGAAACGCTGCGTTTCTTGCTGTTGTTCTAAATTTACTTTAGGACTCTCTTTTTTTCTCTTTTCCCCGTTGTAATCTCTATTTTCGGCAGTATCTTATTCGATAAATTAACACTGATAAAATAATTTCTCAAATAAAATCATCTTGAATTTTTAGATTATTACTTTGTGCCACTGTTATTGACGTAAAAAATGGTACGTGTGATCCATGTCCGTACGGACAGCACACGAGTTTTGTTGTACATGTTGGTTTTGATGAAATTGTACTTTAGCGGTGAAAAATGCTTGAAGCCGAGACTCGCTGCCACGTGGAACTCTTTTTTATATATCTTTTTAACGATTAAAGTTATTTGTGGGAGTTGAGGACAGGTGCCAGTGATCGGCATCTTTGGGTTTTTATTCGTAGATGCATAATTTGTACTTTGAACATGGATTGTTTTGTCAATGTTGCTTACTTCTTTGTAGTGGATAACAAAAATGATATATATATTCTAAGGGGGGGGGCTATATCTTATCTTCTACTATTAAAAATAATGATTATAAACATGCTTTGATTTTATGACGTGTCTCTGTGATAAATGATATATACTCGATCAATGTGAGGATGCCACTTTTTTTTTGTTGGATGTGAAGGGGTCATGATATTGTCCAGTTGTCATATAAAATATATATGAATGGAAATAAGTTGATTAAAATATAGGTAAGCATCATATTTCATGGTGCATTATTCGATTGTTCGATTCTTTGATTCCCTTTTTTATTAACTGTTTTGCCTTTGGTGACATATTTGATAGTAGATGTACAATTGGACCCATGCCAACTGGTATTCATCCACTCATCGTTTCTATGCTTACAAGTTAGATCTTGTCTCCTTAACAGATTAGGTTAATCTTTTGAATCCACCAATCAGCAACATTAGGGATACAATATTTTTCATATAACATCACATTCGCCTCTCCGTTTTTATTCTGCATCAATAATGTATTGATCATGACATGTAATGTCAATAATTACGAAAAGAGTTGTGTTTCTCAATATATTGATTTTTTATAATCTTAGGTATTAATAATTTATCATGATACGTTAGTCGTCCGTTATATCAGAGTCATAAAATAACAATGTTTTTTTTTTTTCTAATGTAAAACGTTTTTTTGAATTTTCAGCTGTTTAGTTTGATTAAAAATGGTGATCAAATCAAAAATATTTTCAGTTTGACTAGGAAAACAAGGTATTTGAGGTGTGAATTGTTTTAGACCCTTAAATGAGTGTAAACCAATTTACCCAACGAGATAATAGATGGAGCCTTAAACAATACTTTTTCATAAGCGTGTTCGGATTAAAGGAAATGAGAGTAGGTGAATAGAAAAAAAAAAATTAAAAATTAAAACCAATATATTAAAATGAATAACATATTTATTTTTGAATATTTAAGTAACATGAAGGGGAAAAGAAAAGAAAAGTGCATACAAAGAGAAAAAAGAGCATCTCCAACAAGCTCTCTACTCCCATTTTTTCTCCCTAAAACATGCGGTGACAAAATTGTAATAGAAATGAACCCAAATTGAAATATTGTCTTGTGTCTTCTCTGTTATAAGTGGGGTGTTTCCTTGTTGTAATCTTATATATATGTTAGTGTTATAATAGTCCTGATTACTGCTAGATTATGTGTAGAATTGTTAAGTGTGTTGATTTCTTAACTGTATTGCGGCTTTGTTTGCTTTGATGTAATTAATATGGTTATGTTATTTAATTTTAAAAGGTAAAAGGCAATCGAAAAGGGTTAGAATTTAGAAATTCTTTTGTACCTAATTTTTTTTTTTTAATGGTTATTATTCTATACACTAGAGAATTCTAGAAGTTTTTCGAATACTGACATGTCAATACGCAAGTTGTTCACAGAACTAGCATTATGCAGCCAAGATTTTCTATTAAATTACAGTGTGATAGCAAAAGATTTGTTGTATAAAGAGAAAGAAAGGTCGTGCAAGGATCAAATCCATCGGAATAACTCAATAATTTGAACTCACTGTTACAACCACCGGTAATTATACTAGAATTCTTTTTGGTGAATTTTACCTTCTTCTGGATTAAGAATATAATAAGATGCATATGTGTTGGATATATATATATATATTCTCACTTTAGAGGTTAATACTTTTTTAGTTCCAAACGTTAAACTCATATCAATCAAGCACTTCTGTGGCCTGTGAGCGTTCATACTTCATAGTATGGTCCTACATTTTTATAGATAAAATATGTAGAAAAATAATGTAATTGATTTGCCAACATTGTCATGCTTGACTAAGACATTCCAAACTTCCAATCAAGGGATAACACTGTTACTATGGCGACCACCTTTAAAATAGCAAATTATATTGATGCTCATTGTCTTGTATAAAGGGAACTTTTATGAACGGATGGGAATGGAAGTTGAGTTATAATTATGCTTTACAATCACCTTTTTGACCAAGTAAAACAGTAGTAGGCCAATTCGAGAAGACCACATTAAGACTAATACTAATATATTTTATGAATTGTGGATTTGCCAAGAAACAGCGTGCATCCATGTGATTACTGATTACTGATTACTGCTTGTAATTTAAACGGTTTTCTTGCCTAAACTATGGACCTAAAGTAGTAAAGTGCAGTCCTTAAAATTTTATTTTCCTGATTCATTATTCATAAAGCAATTACAATTTACAAATCTCTTTCTCCTCCCTTACTTTCTTTCTTGGAAGGGGGATATTATAAGCATCTAGGAGCGTTTGGGCGTGTGACAAGAAACAAAGAATATTGACAAGGGGAAAAGGGTCAAAAGGAAAACAAAAAAATAGAAATGATAGTATCAATCAAATCAAAATATATATATATATATACAAGGGGGTTAAAAAACATAAAAAGATTGAAATATTCTTTCCCTTGAAATTTGATTTTCATCATTCAAAGTTAAAAGGTCATAATTTTTTTTTCCCTCTCAAAAGTTAAGTCGTCACACGCCTTCAACGTCGATTTATTGTTAGTCGTAGTTTTGATCGAACGAGAGTCTTAGTGAGGATTAAGCAAAGTCTTGACGATTGAACAGTTGTGTCAACTTTAAATGATCATATCTCACTCAATTCTAATGAAACAAGTTTTACTAAAAAAATTGTTATGGTTTAAATATATGAGTTGATCATAATCTTGTTGTCTTTGAGAAGCTTTTGAATCAAATTTGACACTAACACAATTTTATTGATATAACTCAAATTTAATATGTTTTGTGACTAGAATTTTCCAAAACAGAACCCAAACATATATATATATTTAAAAAATTGCATACATGATAAAACAAATATTGATATGACAAGTTAAAAACTAATGCGACATGAAATTAATTTAAGGAAAAAGTGTTCCTCCAATAAATTTAGTAAATGTTTGATTGAATGGTAAAATTGATACCTTTTAAATTTTTTGAAGAAATAAATTGAATTTAACAAAGAATTTGAAAATTGGAGTGGTTCATAGTTTTTTGTTAGACCGAGATTCAACTGAAGGTCAAATCAATGACATCCTAAAGAGTTTAAAAAAGTATTGTATAGAATATACAGATACCTATTCAAAATAAATATAATAAGAGGTTTGAATGGAACACCAAAACAACAATAACAAGAGGCTGCATTTGGAACAACTATTTGATTTCTTTACGCAAGAAAACTATCCGTAGGCCTTTTGATTACTTGAAAACACATTGACAACCTAGTCCCACTAAGATTACAGATTAGGAGATATTTATATTGGTCAGATTCGTTTATCTTACCCATAAAAGTCACAATAATTGTTTTTATTGCAATCATTCTACAACACCCACAAAACTCATCCATTGGCACATGCACTTTCTCCTACCCATTTATATTTACAATTCAATACAAACCCATATGACTCATTAGATCTCAAATCTTATCCAACCCGACTCAAAATTGGTGCCCCCACAACACAACCACAAGTTTTAAACTAATATTTTTCCTCAATCATCACAATGTTTGCTTATATTCCACATTGACATTGATCAGAAATGGTTTGAAAATCGAATGGTATATGATATGTGGCGCGTGTTGCAAGAAGACTAAAATGGTGGCATTGCTCCTCATTGCGTGGTCAAGGCGCAGGGCGAACATGAAATCAATCAACCATCACATTTGAGGTGTGTGATCACCTATCAATAAGAACAGTCAATTGTCAGATTCAGATTGAAATATGTGTATGGTTAACGACTGTTTTCTTGTGCATTATTATTATTATTATTATTATTTTTATTTTTATTTTTATTTTAAGTGTCCAGGCCAGCGTTTCATAGATATGAACACCTCGACTAATCCTTGAAGACACGCAACACTCGACTAGCATAGTACAACGATAAACGCAAAGTTTTTCCTTGGGTAGAATGCAAGAATACCCTTATTAAAATCAAATTGAACCAATAATCTTCTAATTTAAAATATAAAACCCTTAAACTTTGAGAGATATTCATATTGATCATTTTTTCTAAATTCTTGTTTCTTGAGGAAAAACATAAACAAATCTTTATTTTAAATTAATTCAAACAATTTTTTTATTCAAATATATTTTAAAATGGATTTGTTTAATAAAAGTAAAACTTAGGGAGACAAAAATTTAGACAGGATGATCAATTTTGATATTTCTCAAAGTTTAGAGGTTTTTAATTTCAAATTAGAAATTAAATGTGAGGGGTCAGTTTGATTTTAACTAAAATTTTAGGGAGTGTTTTTACATTTTACTCATTCTTTATTTGTTGAAAGCTGATTATAATATAGTTATACCTTAAAAACCTATTAATAAACTTTAAAAGAAAAATATGATAGCAAACACACTCTAGTGATATAAAATAAGAAATAATTAATATGTAATAATGAATTCTAATGCATGTTTTGATAGATATTAACAACGTTAACTCGTACCTTAGGACATTCATTAAAAAAAAAAAAAAAACATTAAAAATTTGTTTTTGTTAATTGATGTCCTTTAAGGTATTTTCATACTTCATTAAATGGAAATTTATACTTAAAAAAAAAAATCAAATTATGCACAAATATCAAGAAAAACATAATTATTATTTTTATTTTTAAAAAAGTGCATTTTATTTATTTTCATTAATATATATTTTAGGGGTACCAATTCACTTTGGAATGAACAAAATTAAAATTTTAAATAAGGTTTTGTTGGATATATCTTTAAATTTGTAATAATTAATATAAACATAAAAGAAATAATTTCAAATAAAGAGCGCAACGAAAAATATCAAAATTAAATAAATATATATATGGTAATCCTAAATCTGATAGAAGAATATAACATGCTTGAGAGTGAAATCATAAAGATTTCAAAGGTGCAACAGTAAATCAAAATCAAGGGAAACAAAGTTTACCTTATTTTCAACGTTTTTATGAATTGGAGGAGACACAAGCACTACACATGTTAGAAATTAGAAAGAAAGAGATAAACATGCACAAGAGTGAAATAGTAAGGATTTTATGGGTGCAACAGTAAGATTGAGAGAAAAGATTGTCTTATCTTTTTCTATATTGGAAGCGACACGAGCACTACACATGTTTCAAAATGGTTACGTGTTGACCCATTATTTTGTGCAATATGCTTGATCAGATGAAAAGCCTATAAGAGGTAATTGTTGACTGTCCACTAGTCCTCGAGGTTGGAGTAGGAAAGGGTTCAATCAAAAAAAAAAAAGGAGTAGGAAAGGGTTATGGTGTAAACTTGTCAATAGTAGTGGATTCAGTGCGTGTGGACCATAATAAATTTTGACAATGTTTGCTTGTTTATATGAGGCGAAAAAGAAGGAAGCAGACAAAGGTGGCCCATGTGGAAGCGGGTGCTGGAAGTGGAAGTGGGGAAGCGCGGCTGCCGCTTTTGAGTGGGGCCTGGTCTTTTGGTCTTCTAGTCTTTATCTAATCTAAATCTATAGCATCTAGGATTTCACTTCTTTTTCAATACCTTATATTATATTTTAGTGTTCTGCTTTTATTAAATTGCAATTGGTAGTTTGGTTACCATGATATTTTAGTTGTTGTGCCTTTTGTTAGTTTAAAATTTACTGTTCGAGCCTAAGCATTTTCTTCATGATTAGGGTTTCCGGGAAAAGAGGTATCACAAGCATATATATACTATTTGGTGAAGGTAAAGACATTTTTTACGGGTGTATTATATTATTTAACATTGAATCTAAATATACATACATCTTGTGTAGTTATAAGAGGAGAATTGTATATATATGTACGTTCCAAAAATCTTTGTTAGAAAAATATAGAGGTTTCAAAGCAATTCAAGCATTTAATTTTTATGAGAGTGGATGGGAGAGTCATTGCAGAGCCTATTCTCTAACAACTTTGGCCACCAAATGGTTTATAACCATATCAAGTAGAACTGTGTTTCATTGATAATAGTCATACCGAGCCTATTTCATTGAAAGAAATATATAAATTTAGAAAATTATTAACTAACCCCAATCGTATTCGATGATTGATACTAATATTTGTCCTTTCTTTTCTATGCTGGGTTGTCTCCAAAGTAACCTCGGTGGATTAAAAAATAGGTAATATGATCAGAAGTTCCGAACTTTTCTCTTCTCTTCTGTTTCACAATATAGGGTCTAGAAGATCTTGTTTAGGTTTGTAATTTGGTGTATGTATTACTTATTCTTCAGATTACATATTGTTGGGTAAGAGGAATGAAAATCATTAGTAAAAGAAAAAGGAGAAAGCTGGCAAGTTGCTTAGAATGAAAAAGAAGAAAAAGGAGAGAGAGACAGAGGAAACCAGGCAGCAAAAATACAATTTCCATATACTAATTTAAGACAAGTACCACACCTACCCTTTAAATGCTTTACCTAACGTTACGTACCAAATGAAATCATTAATGTAATTAAAAAAAAAGCATCCACGGGCTTGGCAGAGTTATGTGGTTTAAATCTTTGAATCAGTCAAATTCTACATGATTAAAACCGCAATCTAAAAAACAAAGTAGCACATAAAAATTATTCTCTTTTTAAGTGCTCATGGAATGGCATGCATGCATGCATGGAATAAGAAAGATGAGTTTAACATGTTAAATGGGTCATACTCATACCATGAAATAAGAAACCATATATCACTCATTTGCCTCAGATTTTTTAGTGGCAAAATAAATGTTTTATAAAAATAAAATAAAATAAAAAGTACGGCGCAAAGAGGCAAGGTGACGTGTTGGATGGGGACAGATAGCAATAACACTTACGCCGGCGGGTCGGCATGTTTGCGTAAAAGATATATATATTTTGAGGTGGTGGGACCCACATCCCATCCCATCCCATCTCCCGATTCCTACATCGAGATGGAGATGCCCTCGTGATATGCCACGTTTCGCTCCCAAGAGAAGGAACCAAATATAAAAATTTGTAATAATAACTGAAAAAGCAACCGCCAAATAAAAACAAGTTTTTTTTTTTTTTTTTTTTAATTTTGCTCACAACCAAATAAAAACAAGTTAGGTGTGGGCGGCTGCTGCCTTTGTCTCCACCTCTACTTCTTTTTCTTTCTTTAAGTGGACTTTTGCTGCCTCTTGAGGTGACACTTTCTTTTTCTTTTTTTTAGCTTCCAATTTCTAGAATTGGAATTTTATAAACGTCTTTCACGCGGATAAAGTGTCTTCTTAAATTAATCTGAACTCCTTTTTGATGTTTTAAATGATTATATATTCTTTAAAATAATTTAAGTTAATTTCATATGATAAGGGAATAAATGATTAGACGATATAGATAAGAAATGAAATAAGATCTTCTTCATTTGGAAATATCTCAATTTGTCTATTTTATAATTTAGATTTTATTTCACAAATCTAACGGTGTATAAAGTGTTTCATCATTTAAAATTTTAAATGATGTGATAGTCTATATATTGTTAGATCTGAGATATTTAATCTAGACCATGAAATAGAGACTCTTTATTTTATTTCAAATAGAGAGAACATATAAAACATGATGAGCCTTGGTCCTGATTCAGGAAATAAGATCTTCTTCATTTGGAAATCTTTCCATTTGTCTATTTCATGGTTCAGATTTTATTTCATAAATCTAACAGTATACAAAGTGTCTCGTCATTTAAAATTGTAAATGACGTGGTAGTCTATATATTGTTAGATCTGAGATATTTAATCTAGACCATGAAATGGAGACTCTTTATTTCATTTCAAATGAAGAGGACATATGAAACATAATGAGCCTTGGTCCTAATTCAGGAAATAAGATCCTCTTCATTTGAAAATCTTTCAATTTGTCAATTCCATGGTTCAGATTTTATTTTACAAATCTAACGATGTACAAAGTGTCTCGTCATTTAAAATTTTAAATAATATGTCAGTTTGTATATTGTTAGATCTGAGATATTTAATCTAGACCATGAAATGGAGACTCTTCATTTCATTTCAAATGGAGAGGATCATTGTCCTTAATTCAAACAGTTGGGTTAAAAGAGAGGCAAATGGTGCTCCTCACAGTCTTGCTACTTTAAGGCTAATTTGTATGTTCCTAGGGGTTAAACCCTCTCTTTTTTCCTAATAAAATCTTTATGAATTATAAGAGCCTTGGTACTATATGGCTATATATTGAAAACAGAAACAGTCATTGCACAACTTTCATCTTGTAGAAGATCATAACTCAAGTTATACAGCTCACATACAGCTGTCTATAGTTGATCTTATCTTCCAAGTCATCAGCCTGATCCAAAGTCTTCTAAAAGGTTCTCGATGTATCTTGAAGAATCTTGAAGTATCTAATAGAGCACGTGCTGCAAACTATCCCAAGAATCTGTTCGCATGATTTACGGAATCTGTTATAACTAATCACTCACTGCTAGAGTATAAGCAATGTATAAATACATATGATGTGGTGTAATTATTCATTAAGCAATAATATTCTTTATGTAAACACTTTAACTCATATTCTCTCTTACATTTTCTCTAAACTCTCTCAAGTTTTCTTGGTATCAGAGCCAAGTTGATTCAACCATGGCTTCCTCATCTTCATCTTCTTCTTTTTCTTCACCAGCCAACTCTGGCTCTCCAACCCTCACCTCTATTCAAACACCAATGATTCTACTATCCAACATTTCCAATCTTGTTTCGGTCAAGCTTGACCAAAGCAACTACGTACAGTGGAAATACCAGATCACCTCCATCCTAAAAGCTTACAACATTCTTGGCTTTGTGGATGGAACGCAGTCATCTCCTGCTCAATTCCTTACCAGCAATGAAGGAATCACTAAAGAAAATCCATTTTTTCAACAATGGATTTCTAGGGATCAAAGCTTGTTGATTCTGATCAACTCAATTCTCTCTCCAATAGCTCTTTCTAGTTGTTTGACAGACAACAGTTCTTGGAGTTTGGTCAATTCTTGAGAAGCGATACACTTCAGCTTCACGATCAAACATTTTGAATCTCAAAATGGAACTTCACAATATCAAGAAGGAATCTACTAATTCTGTGAACTCTTTCTTACAAAAAGTCAAGGATACACGAGATCGCCTTGCAGCTGTAGGAGTTCAAATTGATAATGAGGAAATTTTACACATAGTCCTCAAAGGATTGCCTCATGAATATCATGCATTTAGTACTGCTATTCGTACTCAAAATGATGCTACGAGCTTTGAGGATATTCATGTTCTACTCATGACAGAAGAGAAATCTTTAAAGAACTCTAATGATCTTTCAAAGGAACATGCACATATGGCAATGGTTGCTAATGCTAACAAAAATGCTACTTTGTTTTCTTCTCAGAATAACAGAGGATGTGGAAGAAATGGCTTTAATCGTGGAAAAGGCAGAAATTTCAACAACAACTCAAGCAGAGGTGGCTACAATAATTCTGGCGGTGGATACAATAATTCTGGTGGGAATTCAGGAGGCAATTCCAACAATTTTGGTGGTTTCAACACCACTAACCAGAGGTTATATTGTCAAATCTGTGGCAAAACTGGACACGTTGCACTAGATTGTTATCATTGCATGGATTATGCGTATCAAGAAAAACAACCACCATCAAAATTGGTAGCAATGGCAGCCACCTCCAATGCTCAACATCCTGATCAATCCTACTAGATCTCAGACATGGGAGCAACTGATCATTTTACACCAGACCTTTCCACAATTCCAAATCATCAAGACTACATTGGTAGTGATTTTGCTACTGTTGGCAATGGCAACACAGTTCCCATAACTCATATTGGTAATTCTCAAGTCAAAGCTTCCTTTCATCTTTTCAAATTACGTTAAATACTTCGTGTCCCTTCTATGGCTTCAAACCTCTTATCTGTTAATCGTTTTTGTCGAGATAATAATTGTTGTTTTCTTTTTGATGCAAATCAATTTAAAATCAAGGACCTACCAACGGGGAAACTCCTCTACAGAGGCCCTAGTAAAAATGGTTTGTATCCTATCACTGGAGTCACTCAACCACTGCATAATCGAGTCACTCAGTCACTGGATCGTCTTTCTACTCCTCAAAACAGTTTCTCTTCACTTCAATCCAAGTCAGTTTCACCTGAAACATGGCATTACCGTCTTGGTCATCCAAATTCACAAGTACTTCAACGCATTCTCCCTTCTATAAATAGTACTAGATCAAATAAAACAGAGTCATTACCTTGTACACATTGTATTCAAGGAAAAATGACCAAGCTTCCCTTTCAACAATCTATATCTCATGCTTGTAAACCATTAGAAGTTGTTTACAGTGACATCTGGGGTCCTGCACCTGTAACTTCAAATAGTGGTTATCAATACTATGTCATCTTTGTTGATCAATATACTCGTTTCACTTGGTTGTATCCTATTAAATCTAAGTCTCAAGTTTTGTCTTGCTTTATTTCTTTTACCAATACTATGCAAAACTTACTTAGCCAGAAAATCAAAATCTTACGAATAGACTGTGGTGGAGTGTATGCTAGTAATGACTTTCAATCTTTCTGTGTTTCAAATGGAATTCTCCATCAATATACATGCCCTCATACTTCTCAACAAAACAGACTTGCAGAACGCAAGCACCGTCATATAGTTGACATTGCACTCACAATGATTTCTCTGTCTGCACTTCCATTGCATTTCTGGCCTTATGCTTTTAGCACTGCAGTTTATGTTATCAATAGACTCCCACCATCACGTCAAGGTCATTGTTCACCATGATAACTTTTATTCCACAGAAAACCTTTCTATGAGTTGTTTAAACCATTTGGTTGCCTTTGCTATCCACTCCTTCGTCCCTACAATAAACATAAACTTCAACCAAGGTCAATTGAGTGTATTTTTCTGGGTTATGCTACAAATGCCAAAGGCTATATCTGTTTTGATCCCAAATCCCACAAATTCTACACTTCATGTCATGTCCACTTTACTAAGTCTGTCTTCCCCTTTAACAAAAATCCTAATTCCAAGTCTATCCAACCTATGTCACCTACTTGGCTTCAAACAAATCTTTTTTTTTTTCATGAATGTCCCTTACTTCCAATTTTGGGGTCTGGTCCTACTTCACCTTCAATTCTTGGTCCAATTCCATCGTCCTCTCCTCAGATATCACCATCTCTACCTTTTGAGTCTATTATTTCAAATACAGAATCTGTTACCTCTACCACTATTGTTCCAGATCCATCACCTTCTCAACCTATACATTCTAATCCACCACCACCTGTTGCTCCTCAAACTTCTCAGCATCCTATGCAAACCCGTGCTAAGTTTGGGATTTTTAAGCCAAAACGAGCTCACAATACCACCACTATGGATTACCTAAATACAGAACCACCTAATTTTAAAACAGCCCTTCAATATCCTCAATGGCACGTGGCTATGACTAGTGAGTTTCAAGCTCTCCAACGCCAAGCCACATGGACCTTAGTTCCTCCCTCACAAAATCACAATCTTGTTAGATGCCGTTGGGTTTATAAGCTTAAACGAAACTCAAATGGTTCTATTGCTCGTTATAAAGCTAGACTTGTTGCCAAGGGGTACCATCAACAATAAGGCATGGACTATGACGAGACTTTTAGTCTAGTTGTGAAACCTGCCACTGTGAGACTTGTTCTGTCCATTATAGCCCAACAGTCTTGGTCACTTCGCCAATTGGATGTCTTAAACACATTTCTTCATGGTGTTCTTAAAGAAACTGTATATATGGAGCAGCCACCAGGTTATGTTGATTCCAAATTGCCCACTCATGTGTGCAAATTACAGAAAGCTCTTTATGGATTAAAACAAGCACCTCGTGCTTGGTTTGAGTGGTTTACATCCTATCTTCACACAATTGGCTTTACTCCATCCTTGGCCGATCCTTCTCTCTTTATGTACAGAAAAGAAGACACTGTGCTCTTTCTTCTTTTATATGTTGACAACATTATTGTCATTGGCAATAGCTCCACTGCAATCCAAGCTCCACTGCAATCCAAGCTCTCCTTCATCAACTCAGCACCGAATTTGACAGCAAAGACCTTGGTCCTCTCAAGTTCTTTTTGGGACTTCAGATTGACTATAATGCTTCTGGGTTCCTTGTTCACCAACAGAAGTATGCCTCTAATCTCTTAGCCAAGTTCAACATGGCCACTTACAAGCCCTATTCGACTCCTTTTGTCTCTTTATCTCGTCTTCGTAAAGATGATGGCCTACCTCTCTCAGACCCTACACCATTCAGAAGCATGGTTGGTGAGCTACAATATCTTACCTTTACCAGGCCCAATCTCTCCTTTGCAGTTAATCACATATGTTAGTTTATGCATCAGCCCATTGATCAACATCTTATAGCAGCCAAACGTATTTTACGTTATGTCCAGGGCTCATTAAACCATGGACTCACCTTTAGACCTAGCCCATTGCAACTTACCGCCTTCACAGACTCCGATTGGGCTGGTGATCCAATGGATCAACACTCCACCACGAGTCTTATTGTCTTCCTTGGTCATAATCCCATAACGTGGCAATCGAAGAAACAACCCATTGTCTCATGTTCTTCTACAAAATTTGAGTACAGGGCACTTGCCAACTACACTACAGATCTTGCTTAGGTTAGAATGGTGCTTAAAGATCTTGGCATCTTCCTTCGCTGTCCTCCTAACATCTGGTGTGACAACTTAAGTGCCTTAGCTCTTGCCTCCAATCATGTTTTTCATGCCAGGACTAAACATGTAGAAGTAGATCATCACTTCATCCGAGAGAAGGTTGTTAATAAAGATATTCAGTTGCATCATATCTCTACTGATGATCAACTTGCAGATATACTCACCAAAGCTCTCTCTAGTCCAAGGTTTCTATTTCTAAGAACCAAACTCATGCCTCGTTATACTCCCCATGTGTTTGAGGGGGGATGAAAACAGAAATAGTCATTGCACAGCTTTCATCTTGTAGAAGATCATAACTCAAGTTATATAGCTCACATACAGCTGTCTATAGTTGATCTTATCTTCCAAGTCATCAGCCTGATCCAGAGTCTTCTAAAAGGTTCTCGATGTATCTTGAAGAATCTTGAAGTATCAAATAGAGCACGTGCTGCAAACTATCCCAAGAATCTATTAGCATGATTTACGGAATCTGTTATAACTAATCACTCACTGCTAGAGTCTAAGCAATGTATAAATACATATGTTGTGGTGTAATTATTCATTAAGCAATAATATTCTTTACGTAAACACTTTAACTCATATTCTTTCTTACATTTTCTCTAAACTCTCTCAAGTTTTCTTATATGAGATGCTAGTATTGCTAGAACATATGTATCGACGGGGCAATACTTAAAATCTTATGCACCCCAACAATAATACGCGTAAGATTGAGATGCAAGATTGAAAAAATTACTTTTTACTTTTTTTTTCTTTTTTTTTTAATATCTCATTGGATAGTTAAAATAACTTTGCATATTGGTCTTACACGTGCTATGGTTGGTGTAATAGTATCCGATTTGGATCCCAAAGAGATACATGGTTTAGTCCTTTCAAAGAATATGATGAAATCAGATAAATGAGTATATAAGATAACTTTCTTGTTTAGTACATAACACTCTAGGAGCCTGTTAAGTCAGTTTGCTGAGATCACGTCCCGACAATATAGGAACTCAACCCAATATTTCGAAGATCGCAGAGGATGATCCCACGTGTTGACAATCAGGAGTAATTATCTCCAAGTTGGTTCTCCAATATTCTAGCCCCTAATTTGTCTCTATTGCTAGCTATACAGATAGACTATAATTACTAGTGATTGTATCTCTACTGCTAGCTGTACAGATAGACTATAATTACTAGAATCCCTGTAAATATGTGATTGTATCTCGATAGCTATAGTTTCCTTATAGTTAGTCAATCAGTCCTAAACTATAGGATCTAAAGCTTTGTATAGTGGCTATTTATGCCTAACCAGTAATAAGAAAAAGTCATAAGAGTATTCTCCTCACAAACTCTGTATTTTTGACTTGGTATCAGAGCGGGTATTATTATTCGTTCTATATCATCACAGCCTGAATTCTCATATATCCCTCAAACCATGACTAATGACAAACCCGAATTATCCTTTATACCAGTTGTCCATGTTCAATCAGAAAACCCCAGTTTCACGACTAATGTCATCCTTACCGAAACCAATTATGATGTCTGGTCTCAAATCATGGAAATGCAAATTACAGGGCGTGAGAAGCTTGAATATCTTATGAGTAAAACATCTCCAAAGGTTACTGATACTTCCTATGCGAAGTGGTACGCTGAGAATCAAAAGGTTAAAGGATGGTTACCAACCTCTATGTCACCGGAGATTATGAAACGCTATCTTAGATTGCCTACTGCACGTGAAATCTGGATTGCTCTTGCCAAAGCATTCTATGACGGGGCAGATGAATCGCAACTCTTTGCACTGAATCAACAAGCATTCTCTACCAAACAGGTTGGTCGTCCTCTTTCCACCTATTATGGTGATCTGATAGAAATTTTTCAAGAGCTAGATCATCGTGATAAAATTGTCATGAAAGATCCCGATGATGTTATTTGCCTATAAAAAATCAATTGAGAGACTGCGGGTGCATATTTTTCTGAATGGACTAGATGCAGAATTTGAACAAATTCGAGGTGAGATTCTCAGTAGGGATCCTGTACTAGATCTTGAAGAAACTTATGCATATGTTCGTCGTGATTCTATTCGCTGAGCTGCACTGAATGGCGAACCTGAACATTCAGAGCCATCTGCTATGGTAGCTCGCCGAGTCAGGTATCAACAACTACAAACAAACCCGAAACCAGATCGAACATCTGGTCCACTGAATCATGATCATAATCAGTCGTTTGGATCACAAAATCACAGCTACGAAATAGGAGCTACATGACCAAAACGTATGTGTACTCATTGTGGTGGAACCGGACACACTAAGTCACGATGCTATGAATTGATTGGATATCCAGAATGGTGGGATTTTGCCAAGGCACCTCGCAAACGAAATTCAAAGACAAACCATCATGCTTTTGTTGCTGTGGTCGAGCCTAGTCATGCCTCCACTAGTAATCCTGAGAAAGCTTCCTCTTTCATTGCTACTTCTGGGAATGTAGGTAAGGCTCTTCATACCTCTGTTAGTCATAGTGAATGGATAATTGATTCCGGTGCCACAAATCACATGACCTTTGACAATAATCATATTCAATCCATAAAATCCTCAGACCAACATATAGTGTCCACAGCCGATGGTACCCCCTCTCCTGTGTTAGGAGAAGGTTCAATTTCTCTAACAAAAAATTTGAATTTAGATTCAGTTCTGATTGTCCCTTCCCTTAATCATAACTTATTGTCTGTTTCTCAAATAACCCTTGCTTTAAATTGTGTTGTGATTTTTTGGCCTAACCTTTATGTCTTTAAGGACATTCGGACTCGGAAGACAATTGGTTATGGTACTAGGAGAGGGAAGCTCTACTATCTGGATCTAATGCCTGCAAGCTCAAATCAGTTGGCTCAAGTTTTTTTAGCTAATACACCTGATAAACTTCAGAGTTCAAAAATCTGGTTGTGGCACAGGCGTTTAGGCCATGCATTTTTTGGATATTTACAGAAATTGTTTCCACAGTTTTTTTCGC
>OU015767.1:33061321-33153207 GCA_907173295.1 Fagus sylvatica
GGAATGGCTAAGGCAATATGCGAAATGTTGTGGATCAGAAATCTGATGCAGAATTTACATATTAAGCAAGTCAGCCCTATGAAGTTATATTGTGATAACAAGGCAGCGTGTGATATTGCTCATAATCCTGTCCAACATGATCGAACTGTTTATGTTGAGGTTGATAGGCATTTTATCAAGGAGAAACTGGAAGAAAAATTGATTGAAGTTCCTCATGTTCGATCTCAAGACCAGCTTGTTGATGTGCTGACCAAGGCAGTGTCAAACCAAGCATTTAATGGCTGTCTCGACAAATTAGGTATGAGCGACATCTACGCACCAACTTGAGGGGGAGTGTTAACAATCAGGAGTAATTATCTCCAAGTTGATTCTCCAATATTCTAGCCCCTAATTTGTCTCTACTGCTAGCTGTACAGATAGACTATAATTACTAGTGATTGTATCTCTACTGCTAGCTGTACAGATAGACTATAATTACTAGAATCCCTATAAATATGTGATTGTATCTCGACAGCTATAGTTTCCTTATAGTTAGTCAGTCAGTCCTAAACTATAGGATCTAAAGCTTTGTACAGTGGCTATTTATGCCCAGCCAGTAATAAGAAAAAGTCACGAGAGTATTCTCCTCACAAACTCTGTATTTTTGACTCCCACGTTCATCCCTATAATTTGTTCTTTAAGGCAGCACCACATTTCTAGTAAGAAGGTGGGGGATGATAAATCTCACACTTAATCTATCATTCTGTAATTTTTTCCACAAAAACAATATTAACTTAGACATCAGAGAGTTTTTTACCAGCATCACACCGAGCAGTACCATTTAAGCAAACTTCTTTTTCTTGTAGCAACATAGATTTTCACATTATTGGCTACCGCAACCAACTCATTCATTATATAATATGAAAGGCAGGCCATGTAACACGTAATTAAATCAGGTTTATATTGGAATTTAAAAGCCTTTTACACGCAGCAGGTCCTGCCTGATATGCACAAACTGCGTCGTGTGGAGAATAATTAATGGGCGGAATTGAGAATGGAATATGGCCAAGAAGAAAGTAGCAATTGAGTGGGACAACATATTAGTTGGCGAGGGTAGTACTCAAATTAATGAAAATGGAGTGTTTTTTCTTGTTGGTTTTGCTAGTTTCAAAGATTTGATTTCATGATGACTTCAAGTTAAATTATTTCGAAACAATTCGAACACGTTAAAGGTTTGTGGTCTGACAATGTCACACGTGATTACACGATAACTACACGAGTGACTGGTGTTGATTCTTTTGCTTTGGATTCGGTTTTGGTATCTGCATGAATCTTGGGTGTATCAAGCAATGTTTTGAAATCTGTACTAAACTATTTCGATTTGGCTTTTTGAAAGAAAGAAAAAAAAAAAAATCCGATACTAATATACCGTTTCATAAAGAAGTTTATATATACTTCATGTTATCCCATTAATCACCATAAAATTCATAAAAGGGGTATAATTTAAAATAAAATACAAAAATTTATAAAAATCTCATACATATAAAGGTAACGATTTAGTAATTTACTAATACAGTCCAGAAGGATCGGAGTTTTGTTGAAATGAATGGTACAGTACAACTTGACATCTATACTATAATATAAAACCGAAACTTTTTTACTTTTTGTTGACTTCATAATATTGCGCCACATAAACTTTTAAGTTCTCACAATTTTACACCTCATTATTTTAATATATATATTTTAATTGAATTTAAATTTTATTCTATAATTAAACATTCTCATTAGAATCTTGACATATTATATTTTCTTTAATAGAAATAATATATTATTCCATATATATAAACACAATCATAATAAATGCCTAATACTATAATATATTTTATATATAAACACAATAATAATAAATGTCTTTTAATAATTATCAATTTTCATATTTAGATAAAATATAAAAGACAATAAAAATCATAGTTAGACCAATAATTTTTTAGATTTAATTTTAATTCATTTTCCGTGCATCGCACGGATTTGCGACTAGTTTTGAATAATACGGAATCATGGTCCTCCCCCACCTCCTTTTGTTTTAAAATAATATATATATATATATATATAGGTATATACAATTTTAAATGTGAGTGCTACACTTCTCTCACACCTAAATATGGATCTCATATGTGTGAACCATATGCGAGATCTAATAATATGTGAGAGTAATACATAAAACACATACTAATGTTGATTGATTTCCTTCTATTTTTATTTTTTGGAGCTGAATTGGTGATTGAGGTTGGACTTGAAATCTAAAGTGTGATACACATGACCATTCTTATATTTTAGTAACCTCCTTTACATTGAGTAATAACTCCACATTGTAACTTTACTTATATCCTAATAACTTTATTAATATTAAGCAATAATTCCATCGTTTTGAAGGTAACAAAGACCATACATAATAGTAACTCTAATTACTTCATAGTAACTCTCTTCACAGTTTACATTAAGCAATACCTCCAATGTACACAATCATACATAACAATAACTTTACTTATATCCTAGTTACTTCATTCACATTGAACAATAACTTCACCAAGTCAATAATAACAATGTCACACATAACAGTAATTTTCCTGTGTTTTTACTTACATCAATCCACTATGGTGTTTGGTAACTTACTTCACATTATAATTGCTTCTTATAATTCAAAAAATTCAAAAATCAACCATATTTTCATTTTTTTTTTACAAGAAAATACCTCAGCTTCATTTTCTTTAACTCCTATCACATCAAAATGTTCAAAACACACCATTTTAACAAGAATTGCATACACACATTTATATTATTCAGAGCAATTTAGAAGAACTTCCACCTCTTTGAACTAATCCCTACCTTCTTAAAAAATTTAGACCATGATTGTGATGCTTCTTCACTTCCTACCACCCGAGATTGATAGGGCTTTTGTTCTTCAATCCACTAGATGATATAACTTTCAACCACATGAGCGTCCAGCAGGTACCATATTTATTGAGTCCCACATCGGAATGAAACTGAGTTTTTATAAATTATTGCAAGGAGCCTCAATTATAATTGAACTAGTCTTTTGGGCATAAGCGGCTAAGCGCATACATAACTAGTACTTTCCTTGAGTTGTGAGAAAAGAGAGATACTTGAGAAGAAATACAGAGAGGAAGAGAGAGAGATAGAGAAGAGAGATCTGGTTTTGAGTCTCTGAAGCTGAGAGGCGCGCGAGCTAGAACCAAAATTCTAGTTACCGAAAACATGACCGTAAAACAATCCAGTAAAATAAGTTTTTTTTAATAGCTTGACCAAAAGATGGGACTACATTTTGGTACAAAGTACAAAATTTACGGTGAAACAAACGGAGCCTTAGTCCTCTAACTTCCATATTTTTTTAGTCATTTGTCTACTTTCTTTAAATAGATTCTCATGAAGTGTCTAAAAATGACGTTGTTTTGGTAAAATTATTATTAAAAGGATTGAAATGAAACAAATTTAAATTAGAAAATTGAAATTTTGATCAAAATTAGAAAGTGAAATTTGTAATTTACTCAAAATTTTATTAGCAAGAAACAAAAGTTAAAGAAATAGTATCTCATATATGCAATTAAAAAAAAAAAAAGCACCGGAATTACCCGGTTCCGGTGGTAAAAACGTCAACTAACAAAAATCTGTTAAGATTCGTGGTACAGGAATCGAGGGTTGAAGTTGAAGTTGGAATTGGGTTGGATTGGATTGGATTGGGTTTATTATTGTCTGATTGGTTATTGACTTATTATTGTCAGAGAACGGAGTTGAGGGGCAAATAGTTATGGGGAGGGTGTTCTTGGTAGACCTTGAAGGCAGGGCTTATAGCTGCAGATTCTGCCAAAGCGATCTGGTTCTCGCTGATGACCTTATCTCTCGGGTATTAGTTATTACCCACATCTCCAAAAGTTTGTCCTTTTCATTCATTTTTATTGATATGTTTTTGCAATGGATCAAACATATGTAAGTATGTAACGAAATATGTTGTCTAACCGATTGGTTTGTGTTTTGGTCATTTTAGACTTATGGGTATTTGTTGGAATTGGTGTATTGTTAGATATTTGCATGGATTGGATTTTGGTATTAATTTATTTTTGAGATGGGGATTTAGAGCCTTTCTAGATGGGAATCAGGTTTTTAGTATTGGGGATTATGCATGGATTAATTTGGGGTACCATTGTTATTTTTTGGAGTTGGGATTGTGGTTTTGTTGAGCTGGTAGTTAAAGAAGAAAGTTTTTTGTGAATGATGGGAAAAAGGGGATGTTGTGGGATCGGATGGTATGTCAATGCATGCAATCATTTGGATGGTGATAGTGTAGACTGCTTGACAATATGGTTGTGGGGATAAGAAAAAGTGGCTTTGCTGGGGGAACATTTTTAGTGAATGAGTCCGGCATTGATGGTGGGTGCATCATGTGTGGAACTTTTGGTGGGAGAGAGTCATTGGGTGGAAGTTAAATTGAATACATGCTAGGGAGGTTAAGCATGGAAGTTACTTTTTGTGATCATGGAAAGATAAAGATGTGAGAAGATATTGATATAGAAATTATGTATTGTAAGGTGAGGGAAATCCTAGGGTGGATGGTTAAATTAGATATTGGTATGATCAAGGATTTATATGTGCATGGTATAGAACAGTATGCTATGGCTCTGATTGTCTTAGTTTCAGCTCTCTTCATTGCTGATGCATGAGCTTTGAGGGTAATTAGGTGCATCATATAACAATAAAAAAAGAGGTTCATGAGTGGTCATTGGCATAAACTAATGGCAAAAAAGACATTGAATGTTCAAGCAGAAGTGTTTACTTACTTAAAATCAATGGAAAAAGAAATAAGCAAATAGGAAAGCACTATATGTAGAAATAAGCAAATACCTAAGCACATTGTTTAGAGATAAACAAATACCTAGCACAATATGTAGAAATGAGCAACTATCTAAGCACAATATGTGTCCATCAGAGCTGGTCTTCGAGCACCCCACTTGCCCCCCCCCACCTTTATTGCATCCATCAATTGAAACCTTTGTTTTATTCCCATTTTTTTGCTTACAGTTGTTGAGTTATATGATTCAGAGTTTTAATATACTTTTCAGTTTTATTACCATAGCTTTTCCAGTTATTCCTGTCCTTTGTCATTACAGATACAGCAGAGAGCAGAAAAAAAGTGAGCCACTTAGGACTGATATAAGTTGTGACTATTCTTTCATTTTTCCCTTATAAGGGATGGTAAAGAGGGTTGGTTGGGGCTGAGGGTGAAATTTCAAACTTAGTTTGAGCATCCAAGCTAGAAATGTTTAGAGTTTCTTTATATTTTGCTTCACAATGTTTGAATTCTTTAAGGTTCAGAGAACAGTAATTTCTTATGGATGTATTTAAATACAGTCAAGCATATTTGTTGATAAGGTTCAGAGAACAGTAATTTCTTTTGGACCCAATATGGATGGTTAAGGTGGGATTTTCAAATTTGACTTGGGCATGGGCTAGGTTTGTGCAGCCTTGGTCCCATTAGGATTGTGGGTAGTATCACAACTGACCAGTCCCAACATTGCTTACTATTCTTTACAACAGCTAGTACTGATATCCCTCTCTTCTTTGTATTATTATTTCTTTTTAGTTTTATATATTCCAGTGAATTATGAACAAAAAAGAAGTTACATATTCTAGTGCAGCTTATTTGCATTTGCATAACTATGTGAAGAAAATGAAGTGGTAGTTTTCATTGGTAAGTAGAGGGTTAACTTTATTCTCTGGATGCTTCTCCAGTCCACCTATTTCTCTAGCATGACTATACTTCTGATGTGGATCATGCTTAGTTGGCTATATTATTTTGTACAATCGAAATGTGCTTAATACATTTATCCATCCTTTCTGTGGACTAACAATAAGGCTACCTGATGTTCAACTGGTAAATAACAAACAAATAATTCTGGTTTCTTAAGCCATTTCGGTTTGAATATGAAGAATGGGGAAATCAGAAATGTTAACATGTGTGTATTAAGGGTTGGATGATTTAGTAATTTTAGATATTCTTGTTCACTTCACATTATCAGGAAACATGGTGATACTTGTAACGGGACTTTAGTGCTAAGTGATGGATGCAACTCATCTTTGTTATCTTTCTTGTCATTCCTTTCTAAGTAGGGTCACTTGCTGACGTAAAAGAAATCAAAAGAGGGAAATGCACATAGCCTGATCTTTCAATTATTTTTCAGATTATTGTTTCTTATACTACTTTTGAGAATATATCCTCTGTTATTTGTTTTTGCATGTATAGCTTGAGTCAATATACATATACTATGCCTTGACATTCAAGATTTTGACTCTAGTTGCTCTGTAATGTGAACAGTCTTTCAATTGCAGTCGAGGGAGGGCATACCTTTTCAGCAATGTGTAAGTTCTTTAAAGTTTGTTCTTTATCATGCTTTTATGTTACTTGTGACTGCATTATTGGGCCTACATATAAAGTAGTAGATAATTTTTTTCCATTGTGGCAATGAATGAGTTCGTATAGACTGAACCAACCTAGAACTTGTCATTCCAGTTTTTTATGTCTTTTGGCTCCTATTCTTTTTGATGAACATGAGTTTTTCTATTGTAAATTTGTATGGAGCAATTAACGAATTCCAGAAAAGTAGAAGATCTACATGACCAAATTGCGGCCTTGTTTTACCTTTAAATTATGGCTTGATCTGTCTTTGTAAAAATCTCATGATCAATTATACATCTTAGATCTCTGGCTTGATTTTAAGCCAGTTTCTGAGCAGTCTTCCTGATCTGATTGGAAATTACACAGCACTGGTTTACTAATAAAATAATATGGGCATGAGTGAGGATTGAAATAACCCAGGAAGTTGGTACTTTGCATAAGGACTAAGGAGGGCTAGAGGCTGAGGGTGTTGGCCTGTATTAGAGATATGATGGACCTAGGACTAGAGCTTAAAATCTTATGTGGTCAGTTTGCGGTTAGAAATCTGTCTTCTGATTCGAAACTCGTAAGTGTCTAACAAAATAAGATATAATGGTTCTTGTCTTTTTGGGACATGAGGAAATTTGAATGCATGTTTAGTCCTTAATAATTTCTAATCTATGGAGGTTTCATACAGGGTAAATATAACACTTGGGCCTCAAGAAGAGAGGAATATGATGTCTGGTATGCATACTGTAGAAGATATATTTTGCTGCTGCTGTGGACAATACCTTGGTTGGAAATATGTAAGCTTTCTTATTCATAGACCAAAATGTTTTTCCTTTTGCATTGTTTGTTCCCATTGAAAATATTTTTTGAGAAAAATATCATAAGCTAATTAAGCAGTTTTCTCGTAACAAATTTTAGAGATATTATAAGTTCTTTATAAATTAAATAATCCAATTGCTGCTGACTGGAATGGAGATATGAAGAGGGTTTTTTTTTTCTTCTTCCATTGGAATGAAGAAAACCAATGAGTCATGCAATTGTAACTCAGAAAATTCCAAATATTTAGATGCTGTCCTTTTAGACTTCTCTTAAAGCAGGCAGTAAACATATAGGGTTTTAATTGAAGTGATATATAAACAAACATTTTTCTTACCACCTAGACAATATGTTAATCCATTTAAAAGGCTTTCTTAATTGAAATCAAGAACCAGCCGTCTTCACCTTGAACATTCGGATTGTGTGCCACACATTTCTTGTGTTTCTTGTGTTTTTTGTGTTTGTGTGCGTTTCCTTTATTTCATGTTAATTCCATTTTAGTTTCTTTACTTCACAAACCGAATATTATCTTCCTTTTACAAATTACATTCCAAAAATATTGCATTACAGTACTTGGAAAACAATGCAACTGATGCTAATTTGTTATATTCCATTAGGTAGCCGTGCAAGACAAGAACCAAAAATACAAGGAAGGGAAGTTTGTTCTTGAAAGGTGGAGTTTCTACAGTTCTCTGTATCTTTCAAATTTTGAATCTAAACTAAAATCTGACATATGTGTGTACCTGTGTGACAGATGGAGGATACTTGATGAGGTCACTGAGGAATTCAATTTGGATGCCCGCCCTAGTTCTAGTGATACAGAAAATCCTTAGAAACTTACTGCTTTTTTGGTATTCAAAGTTAAATACTAAATGCTAGAACATATAGTTATACATTACTACCAGAGTCTCACTAGCAAGTTTCATATGAAGTCATGGACAATCTGATTTGACTTCTCAGTTAGTTGCTACTCGGATGGGGATCAAGGCTCCAAGCCTTCTGTCCTTCCGGACATCTTCAGTTGCGGTTGCTCTTGCTTTCTACTGGATTGTTGACAAGTTCCATGTCCTTTGTTATTGTTGTTGTGTCTGTGTTGTTTTCTGTTGTTGTGTTGTTAATAGGTTGGTTGTTGTTTTTTCTTTGTACTGTTTTGCCGCTCTTGTTTTAGGGTTCGGGGCCATGATGCATGTCATTTTTGCCACCCTCGTTTTAAGGTTTGAGGCTTTAGTGTGTAATTTTTTTGGTTGCCAATAAAGTCTCTTTTATTTAGGAAAAAAAAAAAGGTTTCAGATATGACCTTTTTGAGTTTTGGCCACCAATGTTGTCATTATAATCACATCACTAGCATAGATTTCGAGAAATTTGTTGAGAAGTTACTTAAAATGACATCAAATTAAATGGTTTTGAAGTCATCATAATGTTGTTCCAGTATTAATCTCCTCGGCAAGGTATAATAATGTTGCTTCAACCTAAAATTTCAACCTTTTGGAAACTTGCACCATAAATCTCCATCATTAGAAACCTTTTTGGGTGGAAACATTTATAGTAAGAATCAAGTTAATAACCTATCATAACCACAAAATATGCTCTATTTTTGGGAGAATCTTGTAGTCATGGCTATCCCTAAAGCAAGTCTCTCATGTCGTCACTCATACCCTATGTTTAGATGGAGAGAGACTAAGGAAGAGTAGAGAGGAAAGGAGAAGATAATCGGAATATACTAAAAATCAATAGATTTAATAAACATTCTCCCACTACTTTCCCTCCATCTTTCTTCATCCCAAACATACCCTAAAATTATATAACTATGCATGTCCATATAATGTAATCGTTTTTATTTTTATTTTTTGTCAAGTTGGTGTAAGAAGGAGAGAAGATGAAACCCATAATTAATTTTAAGTTTATCTCAAGATGAATGGTCTTGGCACGCTATTAATCAAATATATATTATCTTTTTAAACGAATTTGAAAAAACACCAATTGTTTTTTTAGACGGACTTAATCTTAAATTTCTTATTGATAGACAATTTTTTTTTTTTTATCAATTCAATTAAATGAAATCCATATGGATGATGGATTGTACATCCCTCAAGTACACATAAAAAAATTGGTTTGGCGTCAAATAGTATTTTCTATCTATAAATCTGGATTTGTGGGTCTCACTTGGTTAGATGCATAGTAGTTGTAGTACTGGGTTTTGTATGAGACATTGAGATCACATGGGTCCACGGAATAAGCGGGTAATTATGAACCGCACGGCTATACCAATTCACAACACGTGGTGCGGGACAGAGAGTACTGCCTGCAAAATACAAATCATAAACTCTCTATCTATCTCTCTCTCTCAGAAAAGAAAAGCCCACTAAAGTGGTTAGCCTTAGCCCACTGTTTTGTGAACCCTCTCATTGTCAAGACAGCTGCTCTAATTCCACTTTCAAGTTCCAACTTTTTTGATGAGTCAAGTTCCAACTTATTAGGCAGTATTATATTGTGTGAGCCAAAAGAAAAAAGAGATGTGGTTTATGTTTATCCATTATACAAGTAACTCAAAAAGTGTGGTACTATATTTGTGTATCATGCAAGAATTGAAGGGTTCTTATCAAGAATTGTTGGACTATATGCTAGAATCAATAATTGTATTATACAATTGACATATCATATATGCGGATAACTTCTCAGATAAGACATAGGTAAAAAGAAATGGGAATAGAACACAAACACCCTTAGGTGATTTCTCCATAAAATCTCTTGAAGTGTTACCACTTTATCTCGATTTTTGAGTACTACACAAAACACTTTTGTGATTTAGTTTTACGTGTAAATTTAAAATTACTTTCATGTAAGGACATAGTTTTCCTTTAATCTGGTTTGGAGGAATCTTCCTCTAATTCACTACGTGTCAATTAAATAGATTATCTACATGTATTATTTGAAAAAGTCACATGACTCATTAAAAAGTACATGTGAATGGTCTATTTACTTATCACGTAGTAGGTTGAAAGAAGATTCTTCCAAATCGGGTTAGAGGAAAACTATTTCATTCATGTAATACAATATCATAAGCATCTTTTATTATACTATAAAAAAATTTTAAAGATGTTAGAGTGTTATTTAATTAACAGTTTACACATAAAATAATACCACAAAAGATTAAGTATATCCCTCAATATTCCATAAGATCTCGTATTTTAAGGTAAAACGTAATAAGATTTTGGTTATTTTTCCCAAAAGAAATTTTGGGCTTAATACAATAGCTGAATTTTGGATAAGAATTTGAAAAGAAAACAAAAACCACAAAAGAGAAAAATATGGGTGGAATTTGAAATTTGTCAACTGAAATTAAACATGGCACTCCCCACATTTGAAAGCAAAAAGGATTGCCTCCAAAGACCATACACAAATAGGTTCTTTCTACGTACTAAACTTTTTCTTTATAACTTTTCTTTTTTTTTCTTCTTAAAGAAGTAAAAATGAAAAAGCAGATAGTGACAAGCAAGACAATGGAGTTCAAGAGAGTCCCTTCAATAATGAGACTGTTTCTGCCACATCCAGAAGTTCAATGAGAGACCCAGTCCAACCTCCATCTCTCTAAAGCCAAAAGTAAAAACCCCTCCCTCAGTCCTCACATCCATGCTTCATTATTTATTTGTACTATTATGCATGATGACGCATCACATGATATTGATGAGTGATGACAATGTTAATATCCATGCCCCATGATGATGATGACATTGATCACAACATTAATTTCCCATGTGACATAACATAAGCGACACCCTGTAGACTTAAACTTAACGGAGACGTTAAAGTTAAAACACAAAGTCATTGATTTAGACAAACCGCGAACGCGATAAACGACGTAGTTCCGCCGCCGCCGTCATCGACAGAGTCACGGAGTCTCTGTACGTTAAACGACACCAACAAACCCAACATGGGAACAACATCCACAACAAAAAGCTTTCAACGTCTTAAACTTGTAATGTGGGTGCGTGTGGTAACGTTAGACCACCGTGACGCCTCTGCTGCCGACAGATTCGCTCTTGAGTGGGGACCATTTCAAAAAATGAAACAAACCGTGCGGTGTCGCCACGTGCAACATTGTGGGTCCCACTCACAGATTACAAAGAGAAGTAGAGGACTCCTCGTGATGTATACTATTTTATTTAGTACTATTATTAGTATAGTACAGGAACAAAAATAAAGTAGCATTTGGTGTATTGGTGTCCTTCATGTATGTTATTTTATTTAGTACTGTTATTAGTATAGTACATGAACAAAAATAAAATAACATTTGGTGAATTGATATACTTTCCCTTCTACGCTCATATGAGCATGGAGATTTTAGAGATCCGATATTTCAATCACCTTTTTTTAATAAAGTTATACATATCCAAGAAAGCATTTAGTTTATTGATGTACTTTTCCTTTTCTACTCATTTTAATTGGTGGAGATTTTAAGGATTTGATATTTCGATCACCTTTTCCTTATACAATTATACCTATCTACTAAGAAAGCATTTGGTCTATTGGTGTACTTTGCCTTCCTTACTCATTTTAACAGGTAGAGATTTTAGGAATCCAATATTTCGATCACATTTTCCTTATACAGTTATACATGCCTAAGAAAGCATTTGGTCCATTGGTGTACTTTTCCTTCGCTACTCATTTTAACAGGTGAAGATTTTAGGAATTCGATATTTCGATCATTTTTTCCTTATACAATTATACTTGTCTACCAAAAAGGCATTTGATCAATTTGGTGTACTTTCCATCCCTACCCATTTGAGCGTGGGGATTTGAGGGATTCAATATATCGATCATCTTTTCCTTGTGCATAATGAATGTGTTTAAACTAAAATTCTTAATTTAGATTAAAAAAAAATCTAAATTTTTTATTTTTAAAATATTAGTATAGTTATTGTGCGTTTTTATTAGTTCAGTTAATGAAATTTTTGTTATCGAGGCAACTCTACCAAAAATCAATATATGTCTTTGGTACGATGAAAATTGAAAAAGAAATTCTAATGAGATGATTATCATAAGTTTTATGTTAATGATTTATTATGATTGTTTTGGGAGGGAAAGGGAAAAAGACGGAAAGTGAGGGTGTGGGGCCCACAAAAGTGGGGGGTCAAGGGTCAAATCGGTCGTTGTAAGAGGTGAAATGACGGCCGGCTGTGTGTGCAGATGCAGGTGTGCAGGTGCAGGTGCAGGTTCAGGAAGCACTGATGATGGTGCAGCATGACACTGAGTGCTGACGCCAACATTAGGTGAGTCTGAATTGTAAGGTGGTGGGGACTTTGCGTGTGTAGCTGGGTATTGTTTTCCTTCTTTCTTCTTATAAGAAGAGACTTGTTGTTTATGTTATTTTATTTTACTCACTGCCTTTGTATTGTATTTGCAGGGTGTACTTTTCTGACAATTGGGTTTTATCCCCACATTTTTTAGATAATGACAACAGGATTCCCTTACCCTTACCCTTTCCCTTTCCCTTGGCATGCTGCAATGCAAATCCAATTGGATTTTTCTTTTTAATAATTGGTTTCATAGATAGTGTCATTATTGTTTCTTGAGATAAACCATGTACCTATGAGGTTGACTGCTAAGGACATAATTGTTTGTTTAAGAAACTTCATACTATTAATGAGTTGTAATTCTCACACTTTTCAATTCACCAAGAGCCGTCCAAAATTTAGAATCAATAGCACATTGGATTAACCACGTTTGGAATTTATTATTTTATTTCAATCATGCTACAAATACAATTTGTTTGAGATGATGATAAATTGTAAGGAATCAGTAATCACTTCCACATTGAGTAACCAATAATAATTTTTTTTTTTTTTAATGGTTTATTACTCATCATAACTTCTGAGAGAGAGCTAGCTCATACCAAAAATTACACTACTATTTTTATCAGTAGTAACAGTACTAGCAGTATGTATCATTCTTTTAAGTAGAGATTAGTAATTGTATATCTTAATGTGATAATGTCCAACCTTTAGATGAAAGTAATGTTTCTTGACAGTACGTAGAGTATAACAAGTTAAAAGACAAGTACTCAAATAATAAACAAATATAGTGGAAGAATATAAATTTGCTATTGCTTTATTTGAAAATGACAACCAAATTTTAAATAGGATACTGGAAATTCTGTTGAATTTTTAATACTATATTTTCTAGCAGAACCGCCGCCCAAAAAGGGGCCAGAAAAAGGTAACGTTGACGAAGTTGTTACGGCCATCCCATCCACTTCCTATTTATTATTTTTCTTTCTAAGTGCCACTAAATTGTTTATCAGAAAGTACTTGGTTAGGTAATTCGTATGGTGACAGGATAGCTGATAAGTTTTTTTTTTTTTTTTTTTTTTTTTTAATAAATGAAAAGCTAATAAAGTTAAAAAAGATGCAGAGGAAAACTATGCTAACAGGATAGCTGATAAGGTTTGGAAAACTATTCTTCTAAGTTGAGATAAATTATTTCCTGATTTCAATGGATCACGTATACTATTTCTTTATAAATATAGTTTTTCTCTAATTCAATTTAAAAGAATCTTTCTTCAACCCACTATATGGTAAATAAATAAATTATTTACATATGTATTTTAAAAAGTCACATAACTCATAAAAGATGTCATATGACTAAAAATACATGTAGATAGTCTATTTACTAATCATGTAGTAGGTTGTAGGAAGATTTTTTCAAACTGAATTAAAAGAAAACTATTTTAATTCTTTATTATATCACAAATATAATTAACTTGGTAATTGTTATAAGAGATAAATGGTATTGTATGAAATGGTGGTTACTTAAGATGAAAACTCATTCATAAAAGAAAAGGGGAAGGATGTTTTTATATTTTTTAAGTCCATTATTGTTGTCACTTGTCAACAACTATTTCGAATTAATATACTTAAAAAGTAGGATCATACAATGCACACCAATAATTAACCGATTGCTTCGAGGATTTCAGGTTTAATGCGTTGTTAATTAAGAGGTTCATAGATTATTACTTCAACAACAACGACAACAAAAAAGTAAAAAAAATAATTTACTATCACATGCTCCACACGTACTTTAAAACTACCAAAATTTATTATTATTTTTTAAATGAGTAATAACTTTATTCCCTGAAGTCATGAGGAGGGATTTGAGAACACAAATTATAGCTTCGGATACTATTTTAAGTTAAATAAACGTGCTATGAAGTATGAAATGTCTGTGTCAAATCCAGGGATTAGGTTGTCTTGGACTTATAGGTGAAGTGAAGTTGAAGAAGACGAAATAGGAGCTTTTAAAAAAAAAAAAATTGTTTCGTGTGATTGATGAAGGGAACTTTCCCATTTTCCTTTCAATTGGCTAAACACTAGTAGTAAAGTAAATAATTGGGTCAGCCAAATCCAAAGCGTGGCTTAATTTCCTCGAGTATTAGGTTCTTTGAACAAAGGAAGCTTTAATGATTATGTACATGGACCACGGATTCCAAGAAGACGGAAAAGAGGGCAGATAAAAGTAAGCAAAAGCCGGCACATGAACAACGCGCCCCATTTCCTGACAATGACAAAATGACGTCGTCAAACACAGCAGCTTATCCAAAACCAAAACCACAAAACATATTTCATATTACTAGACCCACTCGGTCCCCCCTCTCCAACATATACCATAATTCCTTTCATTTTGGGACCACTATCAAATTCTCGTATATATCGTCATCATCTCGTTCACTAAAACAACGTATTATATATATTATTGAATGATTAATTAATTAATTAACACAAAAGCAAATGAAACACACGCGAGCGAGTGGGTCTAGCTGTGTGTTTCTATATGTTCATTGAATTTAATAATTTATACTATGCAAAAATGTTATCGGAACCAGATCTCTGTGCTATACCTGACCAGTGACCAAATAAGGAATGCTATTATGCTTTGAACTCACTCACAGGCTTTACTTCGCACTTTGCACTCACCGATTACAAAGCCTACTTTTTTCTTTTTTTTTTTAGTTGGGTATTAAATATTAATTCAATGGCGCGTTGTTGAAAAAGCGCGTGGGTCAAGGTTTTTGAGTCTTGGTACCTAGTAAATATACCTCAGAATCCCATTTCCACCGATTGGATCGGTGGGCCAAACTAAAAAGAGGAATCAACGGTCGGAAACCGGTATGACCAACGGTCGACAACATTTCGCCGATGATGATGATGATGATGATCATAGAACATTCTAGAACAACGTCAAGTAAAAAAACTGAAACTGAAACTGAAACTAAAAAACTCGAAGGTTGTTTCATTTCATGGAAACAAAAACCAAAAACATGCGGCTATATATACATATGGTTTTCATTTCTTAATTAGAAAACAAAGGAACTAAATAAAAGAGGCAAAACGACGTAGGTAGATGAGCTGGCAATTAGTATCGCACGCATTTCATTCAAAGCCACAGAGGAGGAGGCTCGTTGAGATCAACAGGCAAGCCACGTCGGACAAGACCGAGAAACGACGCCGTGGCGGAGCTCTCAGGGGCGGTGGCTCCACCAGTGGAAACAGAGACAGCAACGGGAGGTTCTCGATTAGGCTGTGACAAAGACGAAGAGTCTGAATCGGTGGCAGAGCTCATGTCTTTTAGTACACCCGTGTGTAAGAACTCGTTGAGCACGAGTCTACCGGAGGTGGAGGACCAGTGACCGGAAGAAGGGAGGTTGAGATCTAAAGGAAGACCGCCGGTGACCGGAGCTGGGAAATTAGTCTTGGCTTTAGCTCCACGGAGAGAACGAGCAGCACCATCATAAGCAAGTGCAGCTTCTTCAGGCGTGTCGAATGTACCCAACCAAACCCTAGTTTTCTTCCACGGGTCACGTATCTCAGCTGCATAGCGACCCCATGGCCTCTTCCTTACCCCTCTGTAGTGTCCCTCACGAGCCGACGCCATGAACGAAAATCACCAAAAGGAAAAAGCTTCAAACTTCAAAGCTCAAACACAAAGAGAATACTGAGAGAGAAAGAGAGAGAGAGGCTTGAGTGTGTATTAAAAGTAGAGGGACCCACAAAGCCTCCCGTAATCGTCGGCTAGACGGCATATATATATATATAAACTCTTTATATATAAGTTTATATATATATATATACAAAAAGTGATACAGCTCCGCAATTTATTATCTCTCTTTTTAAACCGTGTGATTGTAGTCAGAATCAGTCACTTCTACAGAAGTTAAATCCAACGGCCGTGATTGAAACAGCACACGAACTCGTGAAAAGCACGGAACACACAAAAGTGAAGTTAAAAAAAAAAGGGCAAGGAGTGGGGCCTAGTAAAAGAACAGAGCCGCCGCCTGATTCGACGTGTGCGCAGGGGTGAGGGTTGTGTGTGTGAATGTGAGACACTTCTCTCGCTCCAACCTAGAGGGGTGACGTAAGCCCTATCCATATTGTACGGCGCTGTTAATCGGCGCCTGCTAATTTGAATACTTTAAAAAATAAATAAAATGAAAAAAAAAAGGTTTGTATGTATGATTAATAATATTGAAGATAGATTTAGGGGTGGGTGGCGTGTCGCATAGTGAATGGAAGATAGGTGTTGTAATGGTTCAGAGAGTTGAGAGCGGCCCCCACGTGGAAGGTACATACGTGGTGTCTGAGTTGCAGGGGACAGGGCGAGTTGGGTGGCTGAGTTATGGTTGGCGTGTTTGACTCGTTTGGGACAGTGAATAAAAAAAAGAGTTATGATTTTTTTATAATGGGAGAGTGGTCCAAGGTGATATGGGCAGGGGTTTGGGTTTGGGACCGAAAGGCAAAATGAGAAAGTTTGTACGTTGAGAGGGGTGAGTGATGTAGGTGAATATGACTCAGAGACTCTCTGTGCTACTACTACTGCACTTACCAACCAAACACATGTTCACGTGAATGGGTTTTTCACTTTTTATTTTTTTAACTTAGTATTGGTGACACGTGTGTGTAAATGGGTGTTTGATTTTTTTTTTTTTTTTTACTTTTTCTTATTTGGGGTAAGACTTGGTTTTCGGATATATTAGTACAAACAGTGAATATGTTAGCATAATACAATGAATTATGACTTATGACTTATTAGGCACGTTGGTCATTACATTTGTTTGGCTAAAGATATGGAATCTAGTCTGTTGAATTTACAGGTATGGGCCCTCTCTCTCGCACTCAGCTCCATCCATTCCTTTTTACATAAATAAGGAGTTGAAATTGTCTTTTGGCACGAGGGAGGAGAAAATGAAAGAAAAAGAAGAATAGGAACAAAACAAACATTTACTTGGTATTAACAAAGTATACGCAAATGAAAAGCTACAAAATACTTGTTTTTTTTTTTTTTTAAATATATTTCCACTCAATCATTTATTATCTATCAAAATGAAACAATTGTGTTTGCTCGTGAGAAAAATCATGAGAATCACCTAATAAATGAAAGGAATAAGTTATTTCGGTTTTTGATATAAAGAGCCAAAACAATAAGTGATAAAGGGTAAATCTCAACGTTTTGATAATTTCGTAGTTGGGGAGGGAATTTGAATTGTGGTTCTAATCATTTATAAAAATAGATAATTTAATAGTTGGAAGAAGTGAGATTTAAACTCTAGTTGTCCTCATAAAAGATAACAAACAATGTCAATTGAGTTACAAGACTCTTGGCAATGTTGACAGTCCATGGAATTGTTTCCTAATGTACCATAGCTTGTCTTCTCTGTGGTAGATATCTTTCACTGTGTCATTACTCTATACTAACTTCCACAGGCACCTTAATATCTAAAAGGATAAATATCAAAATTGACAATCTTTGAGACAATTCTCATTCCAAGAGAAAAGAATATGATGTAGAGTCAAATCAACTAGTGCAAGCTATCCAATTTTTCTTAGGCATCCTTTATTGTAACATATTGTGAGAACTACGACTCGATGTGGGGTAAAGTGAGCCTCAAAATGAAACACAACCAATGATGGATCAATCCTCTAGATTAAGGGTTGATAAGTATTGTTTTGAGGAGTCGCCACTTATTTTAATTATTGGAAAAAATAAGAAATTCCAAACAAATATACTTCCTCCTTATTCATTTTGAATTTGTACAATTGCAAAAAAAAAATAAAAAATAAAAAATTGTAAAAAGAAAGAATTACATGTAAAGATTTTTCCAGTTACAAGCTAAGATAAGGCACTTTGAATATGAATTGTCAATCTAGGTTTAGTGACATGGTTACAATATGGGAAGGTATTAGACACCATGTTTTGTTTGATAAAAATCGATCTTCTAGGTTGGAAATGGTCTAAAATATATCATGTCAATGCATCAAAAATCATTTTTTGCATCAAAGTTGATTTTGTAATTCAATTGGTTGTTAAGTTTATTTCATGAAATTACATATTATAGTCGTTCTCTAAACATGTTACTTAATGAAAACAAATATCACAACATAATCAAAATGAATTAAAGGAGTGTACATATATACATGCATCCACATGTATTATTTAAATAATTCACATGACTCATTAAATAGATTATGTGATTAAAAGTACATGTTAATGATCTTATGAATTATCACGTAATGGGTTGTAGCAAAATGACTACAAACTATGTCCCCAAAGTTGCTGCAATGAGGTCCAATCAACTACTACATTAAAAATTGATTAGTTGTTGCAGTAATAATCAATTAATGGCTGCAATGAGAATCAATTAATTGTTTCAATGTGGATGCAAGGTTGCTGCAATATTTCTTATATAGTTGTTGTTGTGGGGATCAAAGAGATGCACAATGGGTCTGCTTCTTTGGCTTCAAAGGGATTGCTTGTATGGCCTTAAAAGGATGCTTGTACGGTTTCAAAGGATCATTTCAATGGCGGTTGTGAGGATTACTTTAGGAGGATTGCAATTTGTGTGGTTGCAATGGCTCCAATGGATCAATTTGAGTTGAGAATCGAGCAAAAAATCTCTTGTATTTCTGAATGGAGCTGAGGGAGTTCTAGTTGAGAAAGTACTCACAAAAAGGATTTGAAGGTACTTTCTCATGAATTCGAGGTGTAAATGGCTATCCATTCCTCTTTTATTTAAATGATTGTTTTGAAGGCAAAAGAGTTTTGAAATTCAAATAATCCTTTAAAGGATCCCTTATATGTTGTTTAACTGAGTGTAGTTTTTGGGGTTCAAGATTCGACCGACACTCGGATGGCCTTCTGTGTGCCGGTTGGGGGTTAGAGTGTCGTTTGACGCTTTGTAAGGATGCTTCCCTATTTTAATCAAAATTTCTTGACCGATTGGATTGAGGAAAAATTTGTGGTATTGGAAAGCTAACTTAAAATGCAACAACTTTCTCATAAATAAGATTTCCTAATTCGCATGTTTGCTATGCGCAAATGGCCTCACAATATGAGTATTAGAAATTGTTTTACAAATGGTTGATGCTATCCTTTTTACCCTTATTGCATCCTTGGTTTTCTCCTAATTGATTATGTTGTTAATTTGAATAATGACAACCATTTTATAAGATTTTTTTTTTTTTTTTTTTTCATTAAATTCAACATCATTTTCTCTCCCATTCAAAATTCAATTATCTCATGTGGTGTGCATGATGGTTTTTTTATTACACCTATTTTACTATTAATCAATTACATAAGAAACCAATCATAATTCAAGGGTCATAATCAAATGAGTTCAATTTCAATCTCAACAATGCACTTTTATCGTTAAACTTTGATTTAGCGATAACTTTTAATTTGATGGTCCGATTTAAGAGTATAACATATCGTTTCGATCGTGGCCATGTCTAGATTTGATTTGATTCATGATCATGAAAATTTGATGGTGAAAATTTATGGTTTACCCTTGATATGTGAAAGGTCGATTTTACCTTTGGTATGAGTTTAAACAAAGTAGCAACATAGGGTGTCTATCATGTGTTCCCCATTTCAAATATACTTCAGTAAGTCATTTTAAATGGGGACAATAACAATAACAATAAATTACAATAACCTCTCTTGAAGGAAATATCATAGGCCTCCTCCTATTTATATAAATGACACCTCACACCTTGAGGTTTTGATTTATATAACAATTGATCCCTATGAACATTTTGTTCATTATAAATGGAGTCAAAACGCATATTTTTCGAAGTAAGTTCTCATAAAAAAAAATGCTTACTAACCTAATTTGTTGTATAATAAGAAAAATAAAATTAAAAATAATAATCCCAGGGGGCTAAGTTTCATTTTGAAAAATAGGAGAGAGTTTTTGACATTTTCACAAACCTCTACGAATAATAATAATTAGGCTAAAAAACAGTAGAGCAGAAGGCACTATAAAGTTAGAATTCCAAATTTTGGTAGATTCTTTTCTTCATTACGTGCAAAACATGTTAGTTACATACCGTAGGGTTGCTTTTGATGATTTGCTTTCTTCCGTTTATAATGATTTGTGGGCATTGACATAAGACCAATAACCTTGAACTACAAATTTTGTTCCGCAAAGTTCAATGAGGTAGGTGGTGCAATTGCAACCATGGCGAACTGCACAACCAATCTTATTTTTAGTATTTTATTTCCTCTGTTAACACATGCAGGATTGTCTGCATCATTTGCTTTGTATGCAATCTTTTGTCTCATGGGGCATCCTTTAGTGTACCATAGCCTATCTTCTCCATTGCAAATATATTTTATTGTCACTTTAGATGGAGACAATGAGACTAACAAACGTAATATGTAATAACAATAACAATAAAAATTTTATCAAAAAAAAAAAACAATAACAATAAAAATAACAATAACAATAAGGCTAAACTATAAATTACACCATCTAAATTTAAGTCAAAATTCATTTAAGTATTCTGATTTTTTTTTTTTTCATTTAAATCCTTTAATTTTCATTTCTTTTCAATTCAGTCATTTTGTCCACTTCATTAAATAGGTTGCTGTTAAGTGCCCAAAACATCATTTTCTTAAAATTAAAAAAAAAAGTAAATTACATTGACCCCCCTTCTTTTAGGGAAATTAGACTCACTACACCTTAGTTTGGGAAAATGACACTCTGCTCCGAAATTTGCAAGATAATTAACACTCCGCCCCCTTTTTCATTTTTTGTTTATTTTTTATTAATTTTTTTAACTAATGCCTAACCAACCAAAGTTAAAAAGAAAAATTATATTCCAATTATTTTAAGTTTAAGTGAGGAATATTCCTTTAAAAATTGGAGAAAATGGGACTGAGTGTTAATTATTTTGCAAATTTGGGAGCGGAGTGTCATTTTCCCAAACTAGGGTGTAGTGAGTCTAGTTTCCTCCAAAAGAATGGGGTGTCAGTGTAATTTACCCAAAAAAAAAAAAAGTTGAAGGTCTACTTTAAATTTTGACCAAAATTAGAGGGTTGAAATGAAAAAATAAAAATAAAAATACTAATAAATAAGAAAGGAGCAATGTGTACAACTACTCTATAATTAAGTAGATAAGGTATTGATTTTTTTCATCCGCCATTGTCCCAATTCAAAAAATAGTTATCAATTTTTTGAAATTTTAATGACGAACTACGTAATTAGAGGGTTGAAATGAAAAAATAAAAATAAAAATACTAATAAATAGGAAAGGAGCAATGCGTACAACTGCTCTATAATTAAGTTGATAAGGTATTGATTTTTTTCACCCGTCATTGTCCCAATTCAAAAAATATTTAACAATTTTTTGAAATTTGAATGACGAACTACGTAATGTCACAATGATGAAGTTTTCATTTTCAAGAGTTGTGTTTCATGATATCGTGTAGATAAAACTTTTCTACTAGGGAAAAAAAAAATATTTTCTATGTTGTGTATCTATGAAAAATGATTTCATAGCGATAAATAAAACATCTCATCCATCATCTTTGTTGTGAATAAACATTATAGTAGATGAAACCGATGAATGACATCAAGTCCTCATGACATGATTTATCGGTACTTATGAAGCAAGTTAAATCATTTCCCATATGATTCAGAAAAGTACAATTTCTTTCATCCCTAACTTTCTTTCAATTTCTAAATTCATCAAAGTGAGTGCATTAATTACTTGAAATACATAGATCAGGATTCAACCATTCAAGTGATAGTCTAGTGATACTTTTGAACCCCACCTCCTACCATTTACCTAGCTTGTATTCAAACCCAAGAATATTTTGGGACGAGAAGAACATAGATCTTGAAGAGAACCACTGAGAATATGCTTTACAGTTTACAGTCATCTTTTCTTATATTCTTAGCAGGAGAAATATTAATAATAATACAACAGCCAATGATAAAACTTAAAAGAAAGGCTTACACTGCCCAAAGACGTATCAAACAATGGTCTACTTTCAAACCATACGAAAAAGGTAAGACTAAATTTTGGAAACATTTTGAATTTCTATATGCACCTGTTCTCTAATTTGTTACATCATTTCTTTGACAGATTGGGGGAAAAAAGAATTGGAGCAATGTACAAGATTTTTCATATCAGGGAATTTGGTGCCCCACGAAGGTGGGATCTGATTCGATATAAGTGATTCTATTTGGCATTCAAGGTTCACTGAACAGAGTAGCACACTGGGCAGTATCATGAGTTGAAAAATATCTGCAAGGCCAAATCAACGAACTGGCCACTGGACTTTTGTTCTCAAACAAATCCAGGCCCAAAACAGGAGGGCACGTATTGACTGGAATAGATCGTGAGGTGATGGTTGTGTCATCATGATAGCAAACTAGGCCCATTCTCAGCAGCAGTCCGAGAATGGCCATGATTCTGTGGCCTTGACATCTGGATATCCCGTGATAAATGAGTCCTTGCCTTTGCGTAGGGAGCATCTCGTGCTGTACAAAAATAAAAGGTAGAGCATGAATTTCATGAAAGATAAACATAATACCTAGTAAGCATGCGTGTGTATGCATTCATTTTGTATTACAAGGCTTGACATAGTGTTATTTTCCATCCCAAACTAAGGCTTTGTTTGTTTAATGGTCTTTGGTTCTATTCCTGAAAATATATATATATAAATATATATTTGGCGGTGTTTAGCTTGGCTTGTACAAAAAAAAAATTAAAAAACTTCTTGTATTTTTATTTAGATATTAAATAAAAACTTTAATTCACCACTTCAAAATATTATTGCAAAACAACTAAATCAACTTAAAAAATAACCACAATCGAAATAAATTATTGAAAATTAGTACAATAAGAAAGAAAGAAAAAACTATAAATTATAAACTAAACTTACCAAAAAATCAAATAAAACCTTTCAACTAAACAATAATACACATTACCCATACAAACCATTTATCTAGGACGGGACCCAACCTGTCCATTTATCTAATTACATAATCATATACATAATTAAAAATACATAAAACCTCTAAAAAAAAACACTTAAAAGTTGCTTTTGTGCAACTTTTAAAATTTTGGGTATGATTCCTAAATTTAATTTTTGAAGCATATCCTAGTCATTTTGTTTGTTTTACGTTAAAACAAACAAAGCCTAAGTATGAATAGGTGGGCGAGTATGATGATGATCTTCAATATCTAGTAATGTCAAACTCTTCTCCCTTTTGTTATTTTGGCCATATGATATCAATTTGTTAATGACATGAGAAATTAAACTAACAAAAAAAACCATATAAAAATCAATGTGGTAGTCTATGCGCTGTGAAAAATGGATTGCGAAATCTGCACACCAACTGTATAGAATTATATTATTATATGGTAGACGCAGCTTGAATACTTAGCTTCCATGTTTATTTATATGGAAAATCAGTATAGAAATGCATATGAAGCGTTTGTATATAAATATTACGGAAGTATTTTGCTAAAAGAATTTCTGAGTTTGATATCAATGTCCTTACCGGCAAGCTGCTGCGCTCGGAGGATATTTTGGCGCCTTTTCCGCCAACACATTGAACAGATAACAATGAGTAGTAATGACAACAATGCACCTAAAGCAATGCCAACCTTTGCACCAGCAGAAAGGTGGGTTCCACATGTAGGTAGTCCAGGTATACCACAAAGACCAGCATTATCTGTAAAACTGCAGACATCCATGGTAAGCATGCATAGCTGACATAGTAATAATACTACTACCCCAACATTAACAAATAACATATATCCATAGTGTTGAATATTTAAAAAAAAAAAAAAAAAAAAAAAATTTCCTTCTGAAAAGCCTCAAACCTTGAGAGACTAACACTAGTTGGAACTTACTTGAAGCTAGCTCTATGCAAAAGCCTTCCTCCTAGCGCAGCAGGGACTCGTCCAGACAAAGAGTTGCCATTAAGATTCCTGCACCATTTTGACATAAATAAGAGTCCTCTGTGTTTAAAAGTTCATGGGTAATGAGATGCTTGAAAGATCTTACAGTATCCGTAATGAAGTCAACTGTCCCAGGCTTTCAGGAATTGATCCGTTAAAGAAATTGTAGGACAGGTCCCTGCCATGAAAGCATATGCATTCAGACATTACACTCTTACAGTAACCCAAATCAATCACAGAATAAAATAGCAAGTGACTCGAGTATCTAAAAGCTTCCATATTTTGATTGCATTAATTCATGATGTCAAATCAAACTTCTTCATTCTTTATCAGAATGAAACAAAACCATGCTTCTCCTAGGATAACTGGACCTTGGTCCAGAAATAAGGTTTTGAGTTGTATTTTGTACTTCCATTTGGACAACAGAACTAGAGGTTAAAGTTGGCATTTTGTTGCAATTTTGCACACGATTTCTGTATTTGGGATGCCTTAGCAAAAAGGTATTTGCCTATTCACATTGCAATTGGATTCTTTTCTCATGAAAATGGGTATTATCTCATACCTGACTAAAGAAAGAGAAAATTGACTAATAAATAAAACAAAGCCACATGGAGACCTTCTATGCCTAATCTGTAATGAAAAAAGTTAACTTGATGATGTTGCATGAATTTCATTCATACGTTTGATACGGGAAAATTGTAACATGAGTGTGTTCAGGCTATGTAACGATTCTATCAAACTTAGTGCAATTTGAGTTCAAATGGCTTGAAAGTTGAAACCATTTCCACATTTTAGATTTAACCTAATAGTTGACAATGAAAGTTTTATCTTAATAGTTCAAGAGTTCAAGTAGGCATAGAAGAATTTCTTCTTGAAGGCATAATAGGGTAAGGTAGAACCAATTCAAAAGTCATATGAGCAAAGTAGGAACATTCCACTTGCAACCTAACTGAACACTACAGCTGCCATTGGTTAGTAGAACAAAGGTATTAAAGCATACAGACTAGCTTCGTGCAAGCTGTTTAGAAAAGAGTCAAGACAATTTATCATTATCAAAGTAATACGGCAAATATTACATATCATGCTTTGTACATGTCAGTGACATAGCAGTTCTTTCCACAGCAAATAGTATCATTTGCAGAGAATTATATTTATTGTGTAGAAACGAAAACAATCAAAAGTATCTCAAAATAGAGAAGCAATGCACTTACAATATTTCTAAGCTAGCTATGGTTCCAAGTGAGGAAGGAATGGCCCCATTAATGTCGTTTCCACTCAAGTTTCTGTGAATGCACAAGTCAAACAAATATAAGAGATGCATAGATAAAAAAACTGTTTCAAATAATTAACAATTCGATTCACTAAACTTCATGATATCATAGAGTTTTGAATTGGCAAAAATATGACTAACAATTAAGTGAAGACATATCAGGGGACCATTTCTCAGAAACATGCTTAATTTCATCAAGTGTAAAGTGGTTGGACTTGCATGCTGGTGATACATCCTTGGAACAAATGTGGAAACATAAAGAATAGAAGCTTTACATTTCCAAATTTATAATTTAAATTGAAGGTGGTCATCTTTAGAAACTTACATGCTCTGTAGATGACTTAGCTTGGATATGTCATCAGGCAAGAAACCCCTCAGACCTTGGTTGTCAAGACCACTGATCATGCACAGGTAAAACATTAATTACTCAAGACATATCATATAATAATATAATAATATAAAATATTAACATCTTAGCATCTTAAAATCTTAAACATTAAGTGAAACATCTCTAAGGCTACAAAAGATGTATGACATGCTATTCATTACAAAAATCTAAACATGACTGAAAACAGAAAGGCAAAAGGCAATAACTTGAAACTTCAATAAATACAGAAACCTGCTCCCAGAAGAGTAGGGGTACTGTCTCTCAGTTCAGTCACTTTTTGAAATATATGCTACTTCTAGAGAGCACCAAAAGGTTTTCTCTGTTAATTTGGTAGATTGTGAGACAGTTTTAACATATATGGATGGCAACATTCTGAATGGAATAAAATATGAATCAAACAATTTTTTACAAATAGTTGAAAATTAAAAGGAAAATTTTGGAAGGTCATGGAAACAAATTGTTTTGCAAGAACATTTGGAATCTTAGAAATCAATTTGTCTTGAAGTCAAACCCTATGTTTTCCAAGAAATATCAACAAAGTTTGTAAAATGGTTACTCCATTTTTTTCCTTTTAATATCCTTATGTTTTTCCAACATTTTCTCATCAGACAAACATGGAGTAGAGAATTATTCAACAAATTCATGTTCATTTAGTGAAAAATCTTTTTTCTTTTTTTTTTTCATTTCACGTCAATTCCATGTGATAATAGTGAGCCATCATAGTGGCTAAGCGGCACTTTTAATTCACCAGGACTGCTAGCATGTGATTTTTAAGCCACATAAACCTTTCTAGGTCAAAGCAAGTACCAAATTGGATAATTTTACAAACTTTAAGGTTTTGAATACTACTTTTGAAACTCTAGTTACCAAATTGGAAAATGGGGAAAACTTTAAGGACCAAAAATGGTGTTTGACCTTTATTTATTTTTGTGGTTAACACAAACTGATTTGATATTTATTAACTCTTAAGGATCCATATCAATAGTTTGATCAGAGAGAAAGTAGCAAGATGTTAATAATTTAGGACTCACATAGAAAGCTTTTGATGTAGGCCTAACCCTCGTCTCATATAAAATAGTCTCTCCCAAGAAATGCAAAGTGCTACCGACTCATAGGTAGCCACCGGACACCTCGCTGGACCTCCATTGCCATGTTTGTCACGGCTAAAAGGAGGCCCATACAGCTTGAGGAGACGGTTATTTTCTTGGTAGAGATGGGGGGTTCACGTTTCTTTTTTATTGAATCAAAATCTTTTGAACTATCTATTTCAGGTTGGGGGGCCTTCCCTTTGCAAATAACCTGTGTTCCTAGCGAAGGACAGAGAGTAGCTGTTGCATTGACTCAGTTTCTGTTACAGAATTTTGATAGTTGAGGGCTGGTAGTTTTCCAGTTCAAAGAGGTAAAGATAAACAATATGACTTGACATAGGAGGCAATCACTAATATCAGACGATTAAAAGTGGAAAAGATATTAAATATGAGCCAAAGATCAAGAAAGTACAGTCCATCGATGAACCATTTGCTGCTAGTACTGTCAAAATGGCAATCTGCCCCACTCCATGGGTGTTCTTGGGGAACACATGGATCACCATTCCATCCAAGCCGAAGAGGAAGCCCCAACGCTTTCTTCAATGTCTGTAGAGCACTAACTAGAACAGAATAAGGATGTTCAATCAGTAACAGCCTATATAGACTCCAACTTCCAGAAACTACATTCTTTATCCATTAAGAGAATAAGTGCAAACACAGCAAAGCAATCTACCATGCTAACTCCTGCCTTTTTTTGGTAAACTTGACAACAAAATTAATTAATATCACAATGTAAAGACACAAGAGTATCAGAGATTCATGTTCCTAACACTTAATAACTCCATCTAAGACTCACAATCACCAGCAGAAAAATAGATAGAAACCCTATCAATGCCCTAGAACATCTTTGATTAACATATGACCCCAAAAAAGCATTTTGGTATATATGGTTTAAGATACACACACAAAAGGTAACTCCAAACGCATATAAACAGACTAATTCTTTCATATTGACAAGAAGATCCTTTAGCTTTTTAATAAGATCAAGAAAGATAATCTTTAGAATGGCTCCCCTTAATTCAGTTTGATTAAGGGAATTAGTTGTAAAGGAGACAATGAACAAAGGAGGATTTTTATTAAATGGATAATGAACAAAATGGGATTGAACTTGAAACTTGTCAAACTGGAAGGTTAAAAAAATGACAGAGAATAAACTAAGCATGCTTGCATTTGAATTTCTAATTTCATCAGTCACTAATTTCACCCAATAGTCTGGCAGTCCATGTCCTGAGGAAGTGAATTGTTATTACAGGATCCAATGTTGAGGAGTATTAAGATCTCAAGCGGCTAAGGAGCTGTTTCATGGATTGACAGCCTATAACAAGGACCATGGATGCCAAAGAAGCAGGCATGGTGCTCCCATTTCCTTTGTCATCCTGGCTTAACATTATGGGTCAATGTTAAACAGCATTATCAAGACAAGATCTCAAGGGCCAAAGAGCTATTTCATTGATTGACAGCTTCTAACAAGGACCATGGACACCAAAGAAGCCAGCCACAGTTCTCTACCTTCCTTTGTCCTCCTGGCTTAACATTAACATGAGTTACTGAATCTCTTAGAGATAGCAGAGAGTTACTTTGAAGGGGTTTATTTAGTCCATCAATAGGTTTTCCTGACAAAGTAGGGCCAACATTTTGTTATTGGAGGAACTTTCTTGGTAGTTCTACATAGCCCTGGTGTCTCTCAAAGGAAAAAAAAAAAAAATTCTGAATGGATCGTCTTTTTTGTGGCTTACAGTAATTAATAAAATTTTTGTGCCATCACTCAGAAGCAATATATTTTGCAATTGTTAGACTGACTGAAAATTTTGACTTGATTTGATGGCATATGTTTTCTTCAGCCTTGGAGGCTGATCAATAAATTTCAATTGATTCTGATTTAGTTAGAAGATATCAACTCAGCTATGGACAAATTCCATGCAGAACCAACAACCTATTCTATTCATTAAGAAAATCAATGGTGCTCAAACATGCTAGGCAAATATAAGTCCTATACATATGGCACATTACATCAAGCTTAGATGTCACTTGCCAAATTATAAGATTTAGCAGAAAGTAGGTCTTTTGATGCAATAAAACCATCAAATTAATGAAAAGATATCAACAGCTTAACTATAGGCAGGTTGTCAACCCCTTTTTTGCTGAGCAGAGCTGTCAATGACTTACCAACATAACACTCTAGCCTTATGATCATACATACATACATAGGTTGCTTTTAACTTAGCATAAATTTTTGAAAGAAAAAAAAAAAAAATTTAACTTAGCATACATGCATGCACGTATTCATATTCATGTATGCATACAAATCTATTTAGCTAGCATTCTTCCAGTACTAGATTGGAAAATATGAAACAAATAAATTATATAATAATAAGAAAATCATGTGGCATATGTACCTTCTTCTGGTGAGGTTTTGGACTCTGCTAAAATAACTTCGAAGACTTCAATGGCATTAATAATGGCATGACTACCATTTTTAGGATGCAAGGTCAATGTCAAGGTCCTTCCATTAATAGTGACAGTTCTGTTAAGAACAAGGGCTGTAAAACGATCCCCACTCATTTTGATAATGTCTACATCTTTAAATTCAACATCACCATTTATCAGGATGTCAAATACCCTTTGCCCTATGGCAGTTACTGAAGAATCAATCTCTGCAAAGTGTAACCAAATTGAGTAGTTCCTATTGGGCTCCACATTGATTGCATATGTCAAATCAAGCTGATTATCATTACTAAAAAGTGCTGATTGATAAAGACCTTCTGGATAGAAGTTTGGAGAAATTGAAGCCTTCTTAATGCTATTTTCAGTAGATCTAGCCTGATCAGAATTCTCACCGAAAGTTTGAATGGCTTTCCAAAATCTATCCCCACCCCATAGATCACCACTATAATCTGCATCAAACTTTGACTGCCCTGTACCACAACTCAGTCTTTTGGCAGTTCTAAGCACTGTTCCTTGACCCCACTGTGGACCAAAATTGTATGCATTATCGTCAACTTGAAGAATTGAAATTGAAAGAATTGCTGGGTCTCCATGACCAGTACTATGGAAACAGAAAGAGGCGGTGCCATCTGTAAGAAACACAACGGCCTCAGCAAATACTTGGTCAATCTCACTGCTCCAACCTGACTGCAAAGAAAGAATCTGAGTTCCTTCGACAGAAACATCAAATAGTGGTTCACTGTCAAAATTAGCCTGCTTAACAACTCCGAAGAACATCCTGACTGAATAGTGTCCCTTTGGCACCTTATTAAGGTTGTAGCAATTTTCAGGACCTTCAGATAGTGGAAAGTAGCGAAGTGTTGTAAGAGGAGGACTGATTAAGCCTTTATGTGTTGCATTGGCAGGTATCCCTCCTGTATATGCAAAATCCTTATACCAAAGCGTATTGGTTGGTGGCGTATGAACATTTTCACGAGCTCCACAGCTTATACGCATAGCATATGGTGCTGTAAGAAAAAATCCCACAAGTTTAAAAACCACCATTAGAATAAATACCTAAAAAACAAAAACTAATTCTAATTCTCTAACCCTTTATGCATACAATACAAGCTATGGTGGTTTATAAATATACTCAAATATTCACCAAGAAACTAAAAATCAAAACACAAAGATGACCCACTCCTATCCTTAATAAACATCTCACATATTCCTACACAATACAAGTTTTGGAATTTTGTTTGTAATTCCTTCTGTTTCTAGATTTGGGAATTCAACTCAATAAGTATTGAGGACCAGCTTAGTGAAGTATGCTTTCTCTTATCTAAAAAATAGTGAAAATTCCTCACACATTCAAAATCTTAATTCCTTTTCTTTCACAACAATTTTCACAGCAACCAAACAGATTCAAACTAATTACTTTCTCCTTTTTTAATCCAAACAATTAAAAAAAACAAATACAAACATCATTTCAATTACTTGCTAACATGAATGCTAACACAGAAAGCACAATATAAGATCTATTTCAAAACCAAACTCCGAAGCAAAAAAAAAAAAAGTAGTTCAGAGCATTGATTCTTCACAGAGCTCAACTTATAAACTCAACTATCATTAACTTAAGCAAAATGCAAATGAAAATTCACTTCCAAAACCCTAATTCAAATCCTTAACCATTCCATGACTCAAAATCATATTTTTTTTTGGCAAGAAATCGACAGAGAATAGTGGAAGCTCACGAGGTCGAGCTGAAGACGAAGAGAAAGCCGTGAAGAAAACGAACAGCCATAGCAGAAGAAATCTGAGCATCGTAGCTTCCAAATGCATTTCCTTCACGCCTTTTTTCTCTCTCTCTTTCTCTCAACTACTACCACAGCCTCCTCGTTTTCTCATATATCTTCCTTTCTGAGCTCCCTTGCTTTTTAGATAGAGAGAGTGTGCTGGGACGTGTATGCACTATACAATTGGAAATTATAAATTTTGTTCAATTAGTTGACTCGTGAATAGAGTAGAAATTAATATACTGCTCAGGTTTATCAAGGTTGATGGATTTTTATTTTAATCAAACGGTGCAGGTTTCTCATTTCATTTATGTGACTCACCCTCATTACTTTTTTAGCCATTAATATTTAATAATACGCATTGGGAGAATCAAGTCTACGTCGGATTCGTTACTTGTTTTGTTAAATGGTAGGGCCCTGAGTAGGTGACCGTGATTAGGGAAGGTGTAGCATTGGACATGAGCATTTGTGAAAGATATACAGTCATGGTTTGGCCTTCGTAAATTTATAGCCGCTCGAGTCCCGTCAGGCTACTTAAAAATTTTATGTCTATCATCTTATATGTGACTAGAAGGATACTATATATCATCTGAAATTAATTAAGGTGTATATATTTATGGAACCAGGCCAAACACTCAAAATTATTTAAAAAAAAAAAAAAGTAGTGATACATACACTATCCAATTGACGAGATCAAAAGTTATAACTTTTTAAAAAATAACTTTTCATCCCCATCGTCCATTCAAGTAATATTAAAAAATTATTTTAAATGTTTAAAAGTTATTTTTTTTACTAATTTTTGTGAAAGATATACAATCATGGTTTGGTCACTTCGTAAATTTATAGCCACTCGAGTCCCGTCAGGCTACTTAAAAATTTTATGTCTATCATCTTATATGTGACTAGAAGGATACTATATATCATCTGAAATTAATTAAGGTGTATATATTTATGGAACCAGGCCTAAATTATTTAAAAAAAAAAAAAGAAAAAAAAAAGTAGTGATACATACACTATCCAATTGACGAGATCAAAAGTTATAACTTTTTTAAAAAATAACTTTTCATCCCCATTGTCCATTCAAGTAATATTAAAAAATTATTTTAAATGTTTAAAAGTTATTTTTTTTACTAATTTTTGTGAAAGATATACAATCATGGTTTGGTCACTTCGCTACTTAAAAATTTTAAATTTATAGCTAGAAGGATACACTCGAAATTAATTAAGTATATATTTATGGAACCAGGCCAAACCCGATACATACACTATCCAATTCAGGCTACTTAAAAATTTTGTGTTATTTTTTTTCTAATTTTTGTGAAAGATATATCATCTTATATGTGACAATAAGGTCTATCATCTTATATACTATGTATCATCTGAAATTAATTAAGGTGTATATACTTATGGAACCCAGGCCAAACATCTAAGATTATTTAAAAAAATAGTGATATATACACTGTCCAATTTACGAGATGAAAAGTTACAATTTTTTTAAAAATAACTTTTTATCTCGATCGTTCATTCAAGTAACATTAAAAAATTATTTAAAATGTTTAAAAGTTATTTTTTCATTAGTTTTTGTTAGACGACTGAGATTAAAAGTTGCTCCTCATTGAACGGTCGAGATTAAAACTATTTCTACATACTAGTGCATGAGATCCCAATCCCTGTTACCAATTATGTATTGCTATTCTCACGTAGGAAAATACCATTTGGTTGTTTCGGGACAAAAGCCAGGTGACAAGGAATTAATTGTAGTATAATAATATTGTCTTATTTATTTGTAATCGGACGGTCCAGGATGGTCGTAACTTGATGGACCTTTTGACTTTTGACACTCTTTTGGGCTTGGATTAGTGCGTAATCATCGGACATGGTCATCATGGGGTTAAGCAGCTTGACTTAAGAAGTTAGAAGCAGGTTAGTCGGAATGTGGGCTGCGTGATTGACACTGGACTAGATAGTGGGTTCAGACAAGACCATGTTGTCATGGAATTTTGTAGCTCAAACCACACTCAACCAAAACGGAAAAATTTGGCGGTCCAACATTAAAAAGCCATAATTTCAAGGAGACAGATGTAGACGTAACTATGCAAAGCTGTTGAGCAATTTGCTGATTAATTTACTCGAGAATATACGGGGGATTGGGTGTAGAAGTTGTTGAAACTTTACATAAAGGAGGTTTTAAATTCAACTCAATCATTGTACTTCAAAATTGTTTTGGTTATAAGCCTCTATCATTTTCAAATTAAGGATATATTTAATGTTTCAATTAAATTTTAATATTAAAATAATATAAAAATAAATTTTAAAATATTTTAGTCTTTTTATTTATTATTTTAATATTAAAAATTTTTATTTTTTGTAAAAAAAAAAAAAACACATAATGGGTGGTTGATAAACATTCAATTCGTGCAGCACACAAGAAGCAAATTTGGATGAACATTTAACGTGGGACACTTAAATAATGTAGACCTCCCCGTCAGATGAAGCCTTACATAAACTACCGGTATTTTTTATTTTTTATTTTTGTTTGGGGAAGTAATAAGTGTGATTTGTATTAAATAGTGATATATGTAGGTGGGATTTTTTATCAATTATGGAAAAACTGGTTAACACTAATGAAATATAATCCAGAGCAGGACCAAACTGGCCTGAACAGTAACATTGTGATGTTCGAGCAACTTAGAACGTATGGGTCTGCAATAAAAACAAAGACACAAACACTCAGATAGTCTTGGTCAGCCCAGTGGGGGCTGATCTATAACTCTCCGATGGTTTTGTTAGCAACATCTTAACCAGGAATAAATTTTTTACTGAAAAATGTTCTTCTTTTCCTTTTCTCTGTTTTTTTTTTTTTGTCTCTCTCTTTCTGTATTACATTTTTCTCTATTTATATCCTCCTCTTTTTAAAGATATTTCTTCTTTCTTCCCTTATCCTCCTCCTTCTTTTTTTTCTGCATGCCATTAATGTCTGCCGTTTACAGCCCATTTGCATCGTTATTTACCCATTTTGCTTTAATAATCCTGACATTAACTTGATATTTAACTTACATTTAATGCAGTATTCTGGAATAATTCTCTATTGCTTAGTCATTAGTTCGGATGTTCTGAACACTCATTGATCGGAACTGAAGTAAGTTATAATATGTCTTTTGTTCGGCAATAATAAAAACGCGTTAATTATTATTGGGATGAATCCCCCAAATCATTTTTACCGAATCATTTTTACTCCTCCACATTTTTACCCCTCCAATATAATAAAATCAAATATAGAACATATTTGTGGCTAATTGGTGCATATGCAAATTGGCTGAAGTCCATTCCCATGGTTGGCCTTCAATTAATAAACTCTTCCAAGTAAAAGATCATGATGCTAAGTCAAAATAACAACAAACTTTGGCATCAGGGTTACAGTATACTTAGAGAAATCAATGGAAAATTTGGTTTCAATATTAACATCATTTAGATGCTCCTCATCTGGTTCCTGGCAGTAGCAGCATTAGAAACTTTAAGTATAATAACTGCCCCTCTCCATCTTCCTTTGTCGGAGGTTGATTGGGTTTTTTTTTTTTTTTACTAGCCACATGTATTGTGAAAGCCGAATTAGTGACTATTAGAAAGCACACTCAAAGTCGAACCAGTTGAACTATCCCGCAAGATTTGTTATAGTGGTCCACTTTTCTTTTCTTTTTTGAAATAATAGTGGTTCACTTTATGAGCATGTTATTTGCATAATGGGTTCTAGTTTTGTGTTAGTTGGCTTATGCGTCCTGTTATTTTGGTAATGAACATTGTAGAACTTTGTATAAAGTTGACATTTGGCTGTCAAAATAATTATCTAATTAATCTGGAAAATGTTTATAGTCTTTTAGACTTTTGGAAGATTGAGTTTCTTTGAAAAACCTATATCTAAAGGTTAGGATTTACACAATTAAATCCATAATTTTTCTTTTAATTCTTTCATTCAGCAACCAATTCTATTTTTTTATTCCTCCAAAAATTGTAAACACAGATTCACTTGGTTGGAAAAAGCTATAGAAGAAAAGGATTTGACTGAGTATTCTTGAAACATTCCTTGTTTCTTTGAATCCAAATTGCCCATAAAATGCAAAGCACTAATGTATATTGCATTTGTAGGTGCACCGTTGAGCAAAAGTGTATAATTGACCGCAGTGGTATGCATTGTGATATTATTCGTGGATCCAAAGAGGACTAAATCCAATGAGTTTTAGCATGGAAAGAATGAAGTTCCAGCCCATTCTGTCATATGCTTTGCATGTGTATACCTTGAATGCAGCCCAACTCATTTTTTTTTTCTTTTTTTCTTTCTTTGTAATAAAGTTGTAGATTTCATTGGTCAAATAGATGTTGTCACTTGTTTGTTATAGCTCAAAGGGATAAGGGTGGTCAGGCAGTTCTTGAATCTGTTGACTAAAGCTCTGGATGCTAACTTGTATGTGACATTACATAAGCTTATTGGTCTAAAGTCTTGTGGGCTTTCAGGTGTTAAAAGGAAAATAAAATTACTCAAACTTATTTATAAAAACAACTATGAGAGGTAATCAATGCAACTAGAAGGACAAAATGTTAGAAACATTTAGCGGTAGATAGGAATGATTATTTAGTAGTTCAGGACTACGCAACTACAAATAAATGTGTAGTCTTCCTCTGACATGAATGGTGGGTCCCATCTAGGGCCGTCCCAAACTTTTTGGGGGCCTCAAGCCAAATCTTAAATTGGGGCCTTTTTTTTTTTTTTTTTTTAACCATTCAATACTAAATTAAATTAATATCTATGATTTCTTTTACTAGAATTTCATTTTTCTTGCTCTTTTAGATGCAAAATTATTGATCAAACTTTTATAATCAATTTTCTCTAACATATTCTTTTCAATTCATAAAATCGCTAATTCACTTAATCTTTCTTGTGACATAGTCGATCTTAGATAAGACTTTATCAATTTTAATTTTGAAAAAATTCTTTCTGCAGAAGCAACTGTTACGGGAATTGTTAATAAAATTCTATATGCGATGCATGCATTTGAAAAAGATTCTAGTTTTTTAATATAATTCAATATGTCAACTGGGGTGTTCTTGTTTTCTTCTGTTTGTATAACTTCTTTTAAAACTTTTAATTCCGAAAATAAATCTAAACCATCAATATCAATGGAATTTTTATATGTGAGAGCACTTTCGAGACAAAGACATTTATCTTGTAAACTATCATCGTCAAATGATTTTAATTTTTTCGAAGCTAAATAGAAAACCAAAAAGTTCTTCATATATATGAAACTGTTCAAACCTTTGCTCAATTGAGGAAACAGCTTAATCAACTATAAATAAGAAATAATCGATTTTAAAAGATTCTTCAATGGATTGTGTTATTTCGTGATCAACATTTTCATCAAAGTGTCTTTTCCTACAAATTACACGTTTTTCTTGAAAAAACGGTTCAATTTCTAATTCTTTAGCAATCTCTATGGCTGAACTCATAGCAGTTGCAAATCCAGTTTCTCTATAATTTTTGAAAAAATCTATAAGAGTTTTAATTAATTTATAACCACATCAATATGCATATCTTTAGATTGTAAAATTTTACTAACTGAATTGACCGCAAATAACACTTCATACTAAATAGTCAAGCTCAATAATAACTCAAAATCTCCAAACTCATATTTTGCTAAAGAGTTAGCTTCACTTCTTGTTTTAGAATCTTGATCACTACTTTCTACTAACTCTAACAAAGCATCCCTTATTTTTGGAGCTTGAAATCTTATAGCTTTAACACTTTCAATGCGACTTTCCCAACGTGTTTGTGATAACGGCTTAAGAGTGAATTTCAATCATTTTTTTAAAAAAAAAATATTCCATCTCTTTGTTGAAGAAGAAAATAATGTATATAAACGTTGTACCACTCCAAAAAAAGATATAGCTTTAGTACAAGAGTTTGTCATATCACAAAGTACTAGATTAATGTTATGACTACCGCATGGTGTGTAAAATGCTTTAGGATTAATATCTATGACAAAGTACTTTGTTGAAGAAGAAAATAATGTATATAAACGTTGTACCACTCCAAAAAAAGATACAACTTTAGTACAAGAGTTTGTCATATCACAAAGTACTAGATTAATGTTATGACTACCGCATGGTGTGTAAAATGCTTTAGGATTAATATCTAGAAGTCTTCTTTGTACACCTTGTTTATTTCCTTTCATATTAGATCCATTATCATAACCTTGTCCTCGTATGTTATTAATGTTAAGTTGAAGTTTCGTTATTACATTTATAAGTTCATTAAAAAGACCTAAACTAGTAGTGACATCTACTTTTATAAATTCTAAAAAATATTCTTCTATTTTTATTAGACTTGTTGAAATATCCACGCATCTTAGTACGAGAGTCATTTGTTCTTGATTACTTATATCAGGAGTGCAATCAAGTATAATTGAAAAATATTTTGCTTCTTTAACTTTTTTAATAATTTTACTTCTAATTTCATTTGCTATCATTTGTTTCAATTCATTTTGAATTTTATGACCAAGATAATGGTTATGAATTTCACCTTATTGAATATGATGAATATGTTCTTGTATCTCCGGATCAAATTCTGCAATCATTTCAATTAAACTTAAAAAAATTCCATTATTTTCTTGATAAATTTTTTCTTTTGTTCCTCGAAATGGCAAATTATTTTTACCTAAAGTCTTTATGATTGCAATAATTCTTTGTAATACATTTTTCCAACGATCCTTCTCTTTGTTAATTAGTTCTTGAACACTTTTATCAATTGTTTTATTTTTCAATAATCTTATTTGTAAATCACTCCAAGTGTTCATATTAGTAATATGCTCACTACTTGTTTCATGTCTTTTTATTTTACCACTAAGATTTCTCCAATCATTAGTTCCTTGATTAGCTAATTGATTTGTACAAGATTCTGAATTAAACAACTTACAACAAAAACAAAATACGCTATCTAATTCATTTGAATACACTAGCCATTTTCTATCATGTTTCTCCCCATTTGGTAAGGTTCGAGTGTAATATGTAGTAGAAAAATGCCTAGAGTTTCCATCTTTAGGAAATTCTGAATCATTATGTCTAATTGGATCCTTTTCTACTAACAAATCTCTCAATTTTGAGTCAATATTTTTCCATTGAGCTGGATCATAAATATTTAAAGGCCTATAATCAAGTGTTTCGTTAATATTTTCATTGTTATACTTTCATTATTACTTTCATTGTTATCTTTTGATTGACTATCGTAAGTTGATATATTACACTTTTGACTATCATTCTGAATATTCTCATTAGTATCTTTAGATTGACTAGCATTAGGATTACTTTCATTGTTATCTTTCAATTGACTATCATAAGGATTATTTTCATTTGTATCTTTTGATAGTATTATTGTATTATCTTCTAACTCTTTAAAATGAATTTCTTGTTCATTTGTTGAACTATCATCTAATTTTTCTGTGATATTTTGTTTATTACTGGTAACAAATTTTTCAAGAGCTCTATTTTGGGATTCAATCAATTTTTCTATTTTTTTTTTTTTTGATGATTCATCATATTTTCGAAGGAGCCATATAGTGAAAAAAAAAAAATAAAATAAAAAAAAATAACAACAAATAACTTTACAGCCAAAAAACAAATAAAGTAACAGCCAAAACAACATGTAATAATACTACAATAATACCTAACTAACAAGTAAAATTTAATAAAATTAAAATAGAAAAGTATAGAACAATAGAACCTGGTTACGCTGATTTATCCCAATATCTACTGATCTACATAAGATTAATACCTGAAGTCCTGAACAATGAATATCACAAATTCACAGTTTATTAAATCTTAATTTACAAACCTTAATTGCAAAGAAAAAAAAATTATTCAAGAGGGTAAAGATTGATATTATTACCTATTTATGTGTTGAATCCAATTTTTATAGAAGATTCTCAAGACTCAAATCCTCAAATTTGAAGCCAAGAAAAAATAAAAAAGATATAATATTTATTGAATATTGTAGATTTGTAGTGAGAGAAAGTAATCTTTTTAGAGAGAGAAAGTGAGAGGTGTGCGTACGGTATGAAGAGAGGAAGAGAGAGCAATACGTAGAGAGAGAGAGAGAGAGAGAGAGAGAGAGAGAGAGAGAGCAAATGTTTACTGCCTTACTGGACCACTGGTAGAAACGTGGAGAAAAAGAGAGAGAGAGACGTTGAGGCCTTAAAGGGGACTTGAGACGTGTCACGTGCGTATAGAGAGAGAGAGAGAAAAAATCTTGTGCTGTTGTCAGTTGTGCTGTGTAGCTGCTACTACTAGTGGTTGGAATTTTTTTTTTAATTATGTATTTTAATAACCTAGTGGGCTATATATAATGGGCTTTTAAAATTTTGGGACTTTCCCAATTTTGGGAGCCTCAAGTCATTGCTTAAATGGCTTTATGGGTGGGTTGGCCCTGGTCCCACCACATAAATATGGGTCCACTAATTAAATTCATGATATGACCCACCATTCATATGAGAGGAGAATTACGTATTTATTTGTAGTCCTGGATTACTAAATAATTTTCCGATAGACAATGCCATAAACTTAATGACAATTATTTTTACATGCTCTATCCTCCCTAATATTGTATTGCTCATTGCTTCCTCTACTTCTTTTGCTCATGGCTTCTTTTTCTTTTGTTTCAATTTAGTTTGTCTTTGTTTCTGAACATGGCTAAGCAAGTAGCAACAACCATGGATTCCCGAAAAAGAATGGGGAGAACAAACCTCTTGTAACTGACTTTAATACTAAACAAAAAGAATTCTGAATCCTAACAAGACTCGGTCATCAACAATTCTGGAACAACTGCCCTCTTGGAATTGACTTTGATAATAAACAAAAGCAATTCTGAATCCTGACAGGGACTCGGTTATTAACAATTCTAGAACCTGTTAGAAATAGAAAATCCCAAATTCTAATCACCAACACATAAATAGGTAATTGCAATTACTGAAAACCAAAGATTGGCTAAATAGTCAATACAATTTGAGGTCTAAGACAATAACTTAATAGTTGTGTTTAATTTATTCCAATATCCTAAATTATCAGATTATGAATATATGAAGAATATATAAGAATTGGATTTTATATAGATGATAAATTAATTAATTAAAAATCATTCATTCTTTGGCACATAAATTAAAAGTTTTCTTACAAAATACAAATAAAGTATGACATAAATGTACCATGTTTCATTTTTTTGATCTTAAATGTACCATGTTTCATACCATGTTTCATGAATAGAGAGTATGCAGTTTTTGTTTTTTCAAATACAATTTTTTACCTTAAAGTCATGAAGACGTGATCTTTTCAAAATTAATAACAAGATTACGATGTCCCGTGCAATTCAAAATACATTTTGAAATATTTTGTAGAGTATTTTTTAAAATAAGAAAAAGAACATACAACACAATTTTTCTTCTTCTATAAAATTAATTATTCATTCATATTTTTATTGGGTCTTTTTTTAATTGGGCTCGTGCCTAGGAAACCATGCTAAAAACTCCATGAGTCCTAAATTTGAATCCCCATAGATAAACCGACCAAACTGTTCCTATAAATACCCCACGCTTTAGTCTATACTAGTAATACTTTCTATTCAACTAACAACAACCATAAAATCTTACCTAATGCAAATATTTTTGGAAATACTAAATAGACAACAATAAATGTTGTTAAATGTGAGAGTCAGATTGTAAAATGTTTTAAGAGGAAGATATTGAAAATAATGTTAGTAATGTTACTTAATGATGAATGTAGCAACACCCAAACATAATTCCAAGTTTCATTTCTCTAAAAGGACTACATTGAGCATGAAAATAAATAAATAAATAAGGTTTGAGAGAAATAGAGAGAAATCATTTGCAAATTTGAAAAATAGACTATGCGAAAAAAAAATTCTTCACCCATTGGAAATGTTTTGAAACCCTTTCATTCTATATTATATTTATTATAGCACTTGTGTTTTATGGGGAGCAAGCAAGGAGAGAGTGGAATGAAAGAGGTACAGAAGAGGAGAAGGCATATGAAGTGAAGGAATAAATGTAAGGATACACTAATAGCTAAACTCATGAAAAAACTAAATATAAGATTAAGCAATTTGTCCCAAATTTAATCACCATTTAATCGGGAAAGAGTTTTAAAAGAAATGAAGTATCAATTAATCACTATTAAATTGGGAAAATTAGAAGATTGACAAGAGGAAGAAAAAAAAAAAAAAAAAAAACAATAAAGTTACAAACACAATAGTTTCACAATGATGAGATATCAAGATGTGAATGATAAATAATAAAATAATATAAGTGATGGACCTAGATGAGACATAATAAAAACTAAACAACTCAATATTATTGTGAAATTGTTGTATTTGTTACATTGCTAAAAAATAAATAAGAGATCATAGATTTATGGAGAAAAAATATGAAACAATAAAAGAGGGAGGAAGAAAGAAAAAATTCAAATGTAGCATGTAAATCAAGAAAAAACTTTAATTTCAAGGTGGCAGTGAAGACTGAAGAGGTTTGAAGGATTGAATGGGTTTGAATGAAGAGATGCTTTTCAAGACTTGGGCAAATATAAAAGAAATCCATATACCGATTAACCTAAATTAACAACACAAGAAAACCCATCACCCAAAATTTGAACACACACACACAAACAAACACACAGACATATATGAATACAAATCTTTTATCTCACTTTTTGTTTTCCATTTTATACTCCACTAATTACAACTCACCATGTATTTTTTTTTTTTTTTATATATTTTTATAAAATAACTAAGATTTAAAATGGAAACAAATTAAACACAATCTGACATATGGTATATATATAATTGATAAAATATAAATGTAACATAAAAAGTGGGATAGAAGATATTTTATTCATTCAGACAGATATATATATATATATATATATATATATGAGTAGGTATCGAGTCTTATACTCGAGTCGGGTCAGGTCGGAGACTAGACAATATACACCGAAAGAGATTGTCATTATGCCCCCAATCCCAATATTGTTTGCTACGAAATTGTGGGTCCCGATAGGCATGTTTGGTGCTGCCACGTTCTATCCCACTATCAGCATTCATAGTTTAACCAAAAAAAAAAAACCTCTCGTCCAAAATTTTAAAGTGTATATGTCTAGATTTTTTATCATATGGTCTTAGATGGTCTTATATGAAAGTATGTATGGGTGTATGGAAGATGTTCATAAATCATTACCAAAAAATATATATATCAAGTAACCGACTTTTGATAAGAAACAAAAACACTTTAGAGAGAAAAAAAAAAAACAATTCCTAATCCTAACAGGAGTGGTTATGAACAATCCGATTAGAAATAGAAAAATTCTAAATCAACCGACTAAGCTGTTATTATAAATACCACACCCCACGCTTGCTTTAGTCCATACTCTAAACTGTAGTAATACTCTCCATTCTCTTTTCTGTATTACTTGCTAGTTGCTAACTATGAATTGCGGCCAGAAAAGAAAGAGGGACAGCGAGCCCAAAAGGGCTCCCAATAGGCTTGTCGTGGACGATCTTCCGAACCACGACAACTCTCTAATCACTCTACACCCAGAAACCATGGAAACTCTCAACATGTTCAGTGGTGACGCAGTCTTGATCAAGGGCAACAAGAGGCATGACACGGTTTGCGTTGTGGTCGGCGATGGCGAGGTTTGCGACGTGTTCAAGGTCTTGATGAACAAGGTGGTGAGGTCCAACCTCAGAGTCAAGGTCGGCGATGTTGTTTCGGTTCATCTATGTCAAGATATCAAGCACGGCAAGAAAGTTCACGTTTTGCCTCTTGACGACACCGTCGAAGGCCTTACTGGGAGTCTCTTCGATGCTTATTTGAAGCCTTATTTTATGGACATGAATAGGCCGGTGAGGAAAGGTGATCTTTTTCTTGTGAAAGGTGGAATGAGAAGCGTTGAGTTTAAGGTTTTGGAGATTGATCCTGGAGAGTATTGTATTGTTACTAATGACACTGAAGTTTTCTGTGAAGGAGAGCCTGTGAAGAGAGAAGATGAAGAAAGATTGGATGAGATTGGTTACGATGATATTGGTGGTGTTAGGAAACAACTTGGTCAGATTCGTGAGTTGGTAGAATTGCCTTTAAGGCATCCGCAGCTTTTCAAGACTATTGGAGTGAAACCACCTAAGGGAATTTTGCTATATGGGCCTCCTGGTACTGGAAAGACATTGATAGCTAAGGCTATTGCTAATGAAACTGGGGCTTTCTTTTTGTGTATCAATGGGCCTGAGATTATGAGCAAGATGGCTGGTGAGAGTGAGAGTAATTTGAGGAAGGCTTTTGTTGAGGCAGAGAAGAATGCTCCTTCTATTATTTTTATTGATGAGATAGATTCAATTGCTCCAAAGCGTGATAAGACGGGTGGTGAGGTGGAGAGGAGGATTGTTTCACAGCTTTTGACATTGATGGATGGTGTGAATTCTCGTGCACATGTTATTGTTATTGGTGCTACTAATAGGCCTAATAGTATTGACCCTGCATTGAGGAGGTTTGGGAGGTTTGATAAGGAGATTGATATTGGTGTTCCTGATGAAGTTGGGCGTCTTGAGGTTCTTCGTGTTCATACAAAGAAGATGAAGCTCTGTGAAGATGTTAACTTGGAAAGAGTGGCTAAGGAGACTCATGGGCATGTTGGTGCTGATCTTGCTGCTCTTTGTACTGAGGCTGCATTGCAATGTATTAGAGAAAAAATGGATGTGATTGACATGGAAGATGAAACCATTGATGCTGAGGTACTCAACTCCATGGCTGTCACCAATGATAATTTTATTTCTGCTCTTGGAACCAGCACTGCCTCTGCTTTGCGTGAGACTGTTGTGGAAGTACCCAATGTTAGCTGGGAAAGCATTGGTGGACTTGAGGGTGTGAAGAGGGAGCTTCAAGAGACGGTTCAATATCCAGTGGAGCATCCTGAGAAGTTTGAGAAATTTGGAATGTCACCCTCTAGAGGGGTTCTATTCTATGGTCCTCCTGGTTGTGGGAAAACCCTTTTGGCCAAGGCTATTGCCAATGAATGTCAAGCTAATTTCATTAGCATCAAGGGTCCTGAGCTACTCACAATGTGGTTTGGAGAGAGTGAGGCCAATGTTAGGGATGTTTTTGACAAGGCTCGCCAGTCTGCACCTTGTGTCTTGTTTTTTGATGAACTTGACTCAATTGCCATTCAGAGGGGGAGTGGGAATGGAGATGCTGGTGGTGCTGCTGATAGAGTTTTGAACCAGCTCTTAACTGAGATGGATGGGTTATCATCCAAAAAAACTATCTTTGTCATTGGTGCTACTAATAGGCCTGATATAATCGACCCAGCTCTTCTAAGACCCGGTCGACTTGACCAATTGATTTATATCCCTCTACCAGATGAGACTTCAAGGCTTCAAATTTTCAAAGCTTGTTTGAGGAAATCACCTGTGGCAAAAGATGTTGACCTTACAGCTCTTGCCAAGTTTACTGCAGGGTTTAGTGGGGCTGATATCACAGAAATATGCCAAAGGGCTTGCAAATATGCTATTAGAGAGGACATTCAGAAGGATATTGAGAGGGAAAAGAGGGAAACTTCTGATGCTATGGCAGAGGATTCTGCAGCAGATGAAGTGGCTGAGATCAAGGCAGCTCACTTTGAGGAGTCATTGAAGTTTGCAAGGAGGAGTGTGAGTGATGCTGACATCCGCAAGTACCAAGCTTTTGGTCAAACATTGCAGCAATCCAGGGGTTTTGGTGATTTCAAGTTTCCAGAGGCAGCAGAAGCACCCCATGGGATTGAGGATGCTGACCTTTATGATTAGTTTTTAAATAATGTTTTATTTTCTTTGTATTTCGTATAATTCTTTGTAGCTAGACAAGTTCTTATCAATTTTAAATTTAGTTTTCTGCACCATCTTGCTCTCTGTAATGGACTTGAGCTTTGACAATGTATTGCAATGTCACTCTTGCCATAGTATTATTGGTAATAAGAATTTCAATTTTCAAGTTCCTACCAAAAATCAAATAACTTTTTATTTCTTTATTAGTAAACCATAACTCAATACTTCATATATGAGTGTTTCAATCACATAAAATCAAATACCTTATTTTTTACTGCTTCTCCTTGCAAGATATGTCATATCAACTTCATTCCTAGAAGATGAACTTCTAACTGAAGTTGAATGCAGAAACTTTTTAATTAAAGAAGCCGTTTGTAAAGCTCTTTAAGTGACTAGTTTTACTTCTCTCGGCTCTATCATTCCAAAAGAATTAAATGAAGAATGGGGCACCGGGCACACAGATTCTCAATATTGTTTTTTCTTCTTCTTCTTCTTCTTATTTAGGACTTTGCTTTCAAGAGAATCAGAATTCAGAATCATACAATTCTGTGCAACTAGAAAAGGTAGTATAGGATTTTAAATTTAGTTTTCTCTATCATCTTACTCTCTCTGACAGCTTTAACAATGTATTGCAATTTGCAATGTCACTCTTGTCATACACTCACAGTATTGTTGCTGTTGGTAATAATTATTTCAATTTTCAAGTTCTTGTAGAGAGAAATAGAGAGAAAGCATATGCAAATTTGAAAAATAGAGTATGGGAAAAAAATTCTTCACCCATTGGAAATGTTTTGAAACCCTTTCATTCTATTATATTTTTATCACTTGTGTTTTATGCGGGCAAACAAGGAGAGAGTAGAATGAAATTTAGAGGTAGAGAAGAGGAGAAGGCGTCTAAAGTGAAAGAATAAATGTAAGAAAACACGAATAGCTAAACTCATGAAAAAATTAAAATAAGAAAACCCTATTAAATAAACCTATCCAAATGAAAATCTCAAAGTGGCCAAAGGAGAAGTTCACCCACTAGATTTAGCAATTTGTCCCAAAATTTAATCACCGTTAAATTGGGAAATAGTTTTAAAAGAAATGAAGTATACCATTGAATTGGGAAAATTAGAAGATTGACAAGAGGAAGAAAAAAAAAAAAAAAAAGATCTATGGAGAAAAAATAGGAAACAATAAAAATTAAATGTTGCATGTAAATATGGAAAAAAAATAATAATAATAATTAATTTCATGGTGGCAGTGAAGAGGTTGGAAAAATTGATTAAGAGAGAAAGAGCCATAATGGGACATAGTTGGAGGCTCAAAGAAGGAAATCAAAAACTTCGGAAGCTTTAAATAGTTATATTATACATCATAATTAAGGAGAGTAATTGCTCTCCATGTGACATGCTTTGAGGCACTCTTCAAAATCCCTCTTATCTTTAGAAATTAGAATATTTAATTAGATAGATTATAGATTTCTCTTTCTTATAACAAGAAGAAGAAGAAGTAGAGATACTTCTATCCTTTAATGATTTAGATTTAGTTTCCATGAAGTAGGTATAATGGTGTCTAATCATTTAAAATCTTATTCTACCAAATAAAGAACGATACTAATTTTAAATGATGTGGTACTATATTCACCTTACTTAACTCTTACAGTAAAAATGTTAAATCCTATTTCACCAAATTCTATTCATCTCCTCATAAACGGAGGGCATATGGTTATGAATTGAAAAGGAAAAATAAAAATAAAAATAAAAAATCATTTCTCTCTTCCAAATGGACTAAAGTCATGTAATCAAGAGTTCTCATATGATCTTCCCAAGTTGGGTTCAAGTATTTGTCGGCACTTGGCCCGAACTCATTTCTATCTAAATCAGGAGGCTAGGTTCAACTTCAACTTAGACTTGACAAAATTGGACCCAGGCATGTTAACCCACCCAAACCCTCATGAAAAAAAGAAAAAAAAAAAGGGATAATTAGAATAACAACATGTTTTAGTCCGACCCATTATTGACACAATCCTGCCGAGTCAAACTTGGGGTGATCGTTCACCAAGCCTTTGTAGTAAAAGTTAAAACTTAATTTGTTTATTGGCTCAATTCAATATATGTTTGTATATTAAAGTTATATTTGATTTTTTTCTATATTGTAGATGAAAATACTAATGACATTACTTGTCAAGTTTATGTGTAGTTCTCAAATAGAAATATTTTTAGTGTTGGATTTACTTCTAACATTCCGTAGTTCTTTCTTTTTTCCTTCGTAAATTCATTATATATTTTATTCCTAATTATGAATATTTTTTATTTACCTAACATGTCATATTTTATTCTTAAAATCTATATATTTAAGTGTGAGTTTAGATTTTTTTTTTCTTTTAACATTTTAATTTATTTGCTTTTATATAACTTTACTTAAAGCCTCATTTTTTTTTTTTTTATAATTTTATTATTATTATTATTTTTTTATGTTCAACTATACTTTTATCAAATTTCAACAAATAAACCTCCGAAATAAAAAGCTAATCCAATTACAGACTTACTTATTGTTATTGTTGTAAGTGATTTAACTTTATTTAATGTAACATGTATGATATGTATACACAAATTCTTATCGGCTTTTGTAAAATTATTAGACTAATAGACGATTAGAATTAATTACTGGATTGCAAACTTAAGAATCCATGTATTATTCAACTTTTATCTTTAAACATTTTATATTAATAAAAGAATCACGAAAAATAGGTTATAGAGTATGTTTTAAAAAAAGGATTATGGTTTTGCCAAGTTGAACAAAAAAATCGGGTCAAACTTGAAGTTGCACGTTGGACCAGGAACAGGATTTGGCTATAAACTAAGTTGTAGTCAGTTTGTTACAATCATTACGTGATAACTAATAAAAATATCACATATATATTATATAAATAAATAAATAAATCATATATATAACTATTAAAAATAATCATATCTAAAAATATAAATAATAATTTTATTAGTAATCGGATTGTAACAAAGTTGACTACAATCTATACCTGTACCCAACAATATGTAACGCCTAGGGAAACCAAAGAGCAGGGCCCACAGAGGAGTGGGGCCCGCGAGGTCCGTATCCCATCAAGTGGCCAACCCAGGCCCGAGGTCACTCTAAGCAATTAAGCACACACCATCACCATCGTCCATTCCTCGCAACAAAAAAAAAAAAAAAACTCTAATTGCCCGACCAAAACCCACTCTCCCGCCCCGATGGCTCCCTCCGACGACGGCGAGGACCACGCCCCCGCCGGAGCTTCCGATTCCGATGGCGATGAAGACAAACAAGAAGAACTGGAATACGAAGAAGTAGAGGAAGTGGAAGAAGAAATAGAGGTTGAAGAAGGCGGCGATGATGATGTTGAAGAATACGAAGAATACGAAGAAGTAGAAGAATATGAGGAAGAAGAAGAAGAAGAAGAGCCAGAAGAAGAGGAGGAACCAGAAGAAGAAGAAGTAGAGGAAGAAGTGGCAGGAGGAGGAGGTTGAGGAAGTCGAGGAGATGGAGATGGATGTGTCAGATTCGCCAATTGAGGCCGATGAGGATCGTAACGGTTAGTTTAATCTTTAAATTTAATAATTTTCATATTGCATTAAGCTAATCATTCTGATATTGTTGTTTATACGCTTTGATTATGCCTAATCTTGTTGTCATTGTTGCTTTCTTTGATTTATGCTATAAATTTATGTTTGTGAGCATTTTTATTTCGGTGCAATGTGGTGAAAGAATGATTCTATTTCATATTGGAAATTTTGTGATTTACGTGTTTAGTTGAGAGAAGAGAGGTAATGATAGGGGATTATGGAGAAATTCTATATATTAGCTTTAATATTTAGCGAATTGATAAGCATAACTAAAGCATAACTAGCTTCTAGAACTGAATTAGGTATGGATGATGATACTTTCTCTGTTCTAATTTGATTCGTTAGTAAGTTTTACCACAATTTTGCATTGGAGGATCTAAAATGTTGTGCTGGAATGCTCTATTAGGCTTAAGTTCGGGTGCATCTTGGATTAGATAGTTTATTCTTAGGTGATTGACAATGGAATGGGCGGGGCAAATCTAATTACCATGATTAGTGAAAATTATAGCAAGAACCTGGATTGTCTGAATCACATACTCTAAACTCATCATTATGCGAGCCTTGCTGGAGATATGGCCAGTGCACACTTGAATTCACAATGTGGGCTGGCACTGATGAGTGGGCCTTATGTGCTTTACGGGGCAGGCTGTGAGTCGTGGAGTCCAAACTTGATCAAATCAAAGTGTAGTGATCAGGGGTAGCCTTCCAATGGTGGTGACGATGCTTCGATAGACGTGATTTTTTAGATCGCGACTGTGTCGCAAGTCTCGGGATAGGGAGATCGTAGTGAGTCTCTTGGCGGCGCTTCCTGGTGGTATGCGGTGGCACACGAAGTCCAAGGGAAGAAGGTCGCCGGTGGTTATCTACAATGGACTAGCAGAATTGCTGGTGTGAAAAAGGACTCAAGACCATTGATGTGGGTTGCCAGTGATTTTCTATTTGGTAGATCAGTTGCCGGCAACTCTGTGGTGGTTTTGACGAGCTCTTGATGCCAACCTGATTAGTGGTTTCACAGTGGAGGTCTGTGTTTATTTTTTTTCGAGTCAGGTTGAGTTGTGAGATCCACGGATAGTTTGTGGCGACGGTGGCTGATGGCTTTGCTTTGGCTGTGGCTGTCTGAATGTGTTGCAGCCAGGCAGATTTTGTGATTTGGTTTTGGTGGAAGCTAGAACGAACCTGGCTCTTATACCAATTTGATGCAGGACAACCCTAGGGCTAGGCTTCACCGCCTAGAGCAACCTGAAGGACTTGAAATCATCACCATGCCGATATTTTCAAAAGAAAATAATTCTTTTATTTCAATAATAATCGTCTGATAAAATTAAACACAACCTGGAGCCTTTTATAAGGCTTCCAGGAATACGAATTTGAATGAATTACTCAACTAAACATAATTTGAAACCTAATTTGAACGAATGGATAAACCTAATCCAAATCCTTATTTGAGTGAATTAATAGCCCTAGAAAATCTGAAATAAAATAGAAAATCTTACATAATAAATTTTGAAATAATCTTGGTTGTGGTCCCGCATCACTGGGCAAGAGGCTAAGGTGGTTGGTTTAATTGGGTGGAACTGGGTTGGTAGGTAGAAAGGAGGCTGGGGATAGAAATCCGATGGAGGGAGTTGGTGGAATGAAGGAGTCAAGGGCCATTGCAGCTGAGAGAATGGTGAAAGAAGTTCATTGATTTGGTTGTCACAAACAAGTGCTTCCTTCCCATTTGGGTGGTTGGAAGGAGTGTACATGTAGTAGAACTATTGAGCTTGCAGTGGTTAAATCGAAGTCACTTTTCCTAAGACTACTTTTTTTTTTGATAACCTTTGGTGTTCAGGCCAGCTTGCGCGCACCTCGACTAATCCTACGGGATCTGTGCACCACACTCTCGAAAATTTCCTTACACAAATCACAGTAAATCGCTGGCTTTTCACCAGGGGGTGTGGCCTCCAAGGAATTGTTTGTACCTAAGAGATGTTGAACCTTGGATCTTGAAGGGAGCATACCTCCAAGACTAAGGCCTTCACCACTTTTCCTAAGACTACTTTTTGATGAGATGAGCACAATTATAGGGTTCTTTTCCCTTGTCTTTTTTGGATCTCTAAAATTTAAGATCTACACTTTCTTTTTCCTTTCATGCGTATCATTTGTATACTTACCGTATACTAGGGCTACGCTCTTTTCATTTTCTTTTGAGTCTTTTAATGCATTGTCTTTCAAATAAAAATGTATAAGACCCTTTTTAATCTAAGCTCATATAAAACTAACAAAAACAGAGGTATTGACTTTTTGAGTAAAGTAAATGATAAGTTGAGAAAGTTGCATTGACTTTTCAAAGAGGACCATAATTTGAGACATCCCAAAATGGAATAGATGACCAACAGAATGGGATGGAGGGGGTAGTAAACTGTACTACTATGGAACATAACGAATTAACATTTATTTATTTTTTGTTTGGAAGTTACACACGCACCAATTAAGCTTGAACTCATAACCTCACCCTCCACCTTATTTTTTTTTATGAGGGGAGACAGTGCCATTTGGCACGTATGTGTAAAATCATTGTTTACTTATCACTACATTCCTGCCATATGGTATACTACTTTTAAAATAATTTTCATACTATATAACCATATCATTTTGTATTTATCCCATCTCGTTTTCCATTTCTGCGATACTCATAGCTTGAGAGTCATCCTTTAGGATCTAATCTATTATAGTATATTTGCTCTGAGCTAGGATGGTTCTTGATTTATTTTTTCTTCCATGTAGATGTTAGTCAAGATATGGAGTCCAAGGGGCCTGATGGGCAATTTAGATCGGGTTCTTCTACTCTAGAAAAGGCTGAAGTGAAGACCCCATCCGACACCCTTGCTGTGGAAGAAAGTAGTGGTAATTTCAATTTTTCTAGTCCTTCAAATGAGCCATTGACAACACAAAAGGAGTCAAGTTTGAACTATGAGGATATGAGGGACATGAAATCAGGAAAAGATCTGGTTACTGCTGAGGACAACATAAGCCAAGAAATGGTTGATGAGAAAGATGCTGAGGCCCTTCCAGAAGAGAAGGCCTCTAAAGACCATAGTGAATCGCATTGTGATACCAAGGATCATTTGTGTAATGAAGAGATTTTGGATGCTAATAGCAGCTTTCCTTCTAGCATCAATGGAAATGAGACGGCTGATGCCATCCCGATGAGAGATCACTCAGTTGAGGGGGCCAATGGTGTTCTGAATTCTGAGGAGGAAATGAAGCACACGGACTTGCAATCAGGGGATCACAAAAAGCGACTGGCATCAAGGTCTGGTGCAATATATTTTTGAATTTTTCCTATCATACAACCAAAGTGTTGGCTTAAACTGCTTATTATCTCTTTTGTGGTGGGATTTTTTCACAATTTCAAAATAACACTGGAGCCAGTTCCTACTAACCATTAGGTTTTTCCAGATTGGCTGCTCCTGATACAAGAACTGGAAGTCTGTCCCCTGGTGCTGAGATTAAGGAAGGAAACAAACGCCCAGCTGTTATTTGTGAGTTTTTTGCAAAAGGGTGGTGCATCAGAGGTACTTCATGTAGGTTTCTTCATAAAAAAGGTGATTTGAATGATACTGCCCAAAAGCCTGAGGCAGATGTAGCTGCTGTGAATTGGAAAAGAGAAGTTCAGCTTGATGAAGGTATATCATATATCTTGTGGAATTAGATGTTCAAGATCCTTATCTGCCTTGATGATTCTGATAAGCACCATTTCCTGTAACAGGTTTGAGAGATATCACTGAGAGATCAATGTCGCCTGTTTTTCCTGAACCACTGGCTTCTTCAGTTGGAAATAGTCTGGCATTTTCTTCACATCTGACTTCAGAAACAATCCTGCCTAGGGAGCTTGGAGAAAGCCGAAGGTGGAATGAGTTTCATGGACAACATAAGCTTCCTTTGCTTAAGAAAGAGGATTCATCTTTGTGCATTACCCCTGCCTCCCAGCAATTGCCTTCATCTAAAGATGATCCTAGCTTTGTCTCCTCATTTAAGGATGTAGGAAGAGATATTCAGAGACAAAATTGGCCTGCTGACCATGCTTCGTCAAACGGTACAGGCAGTTCTATAGTAAGGAACAGCTTGCTTCCTGAGTATGGATTTTCTTCAAGTGGCTCTGATCTGTTGTCTCGGAAATACCGCAGTGGGATTTTATCTTCTCATTCAAGCACTGTGGAGGAAATGACTAGTATTCGGAGCCAACATATGCACAATGATTTTACTTCACCATTTAGTAGCCATTCTCTGAATTTTAGCTCAAATACTTCCCTTCCAACTACTAGCATGTTGCCATCTCACCGTATCTCAGCCTGGACAGCATCTTCATTACCATTTACTTATTCCTCTTTCAGTATGAGTTCTCTTGGTTCTCAAAAGCTGTTGGATGGTGAGAAAGAGTGCCGTGCTTCTAGGTCATCTTCCTTGATGCAAATCTCGTCTCCCTTCTCTGCTTCTGAATCAGGAAAGTTACCTGTAACCAATGTATCGTTGCGATCTGCTGATCATAGAACAAAATTTTCTCCGAATGATTGGGAGCCTTCTGTACCTTTCCGACCATCTTTTTTTATTCCTCCTATGAGTATATCATCCCCAGGAAGCCAGTATGATCCTCTTCGTGATAGCACTGAGTCACCCAAGATAGGAGATGGATCCTTTAGAGTTTCTCTCTATGGTGAAGGGGCATCCATCGTGGATAAATCACATCTGCAGAAAAATGGTGATTCCGTATTAATTGAGACCCTTACCCCAGAATGTAATGATGATACGACTTCTGTATCTTCTCATAATAAATTTTATGACAATGTGTTGGACAAAAGTTGCCATACATGTGAGAGAGATTCACTTGCTACTGAAGCAGAGACAAGAGGAACTTCTGTTGTTGACTGGCTAAATGGGACAATCCCTATAGAAGAGAATCACTTGGGCCCCTCTCATGCCAAAGATACTACAAAAAGGAGCAAGGTCAATGATGATCATGCTTCCAGTCATCAAAATGATGGGTCAAGACACAAACATGACTTAAAATTAGGCAGGGCTAGACAGGACAATGAAATGGATGTTGGGCCTAAGATGGATGGAAATGTGCTCAAAGAATCAAAAGCACTGAGACATTTTCGTGCTGCTCTTATAGAATTGGTGAAAGAATTGTTGAAACCAACTTGGCGTGATGGTCATCTCAGCAAGGATGCACATAACATGATAGTAAAAAAAGTGGTTGACAAAGTTCTTAGCACCTTACAGTCCCACCAAGTTCCAACCACTATGGAATCAGTAGAGCAATATCTCTCTTCTTTCCGTCCGAAAATTACAAAACTTGTTGAGGTTAGTGTCTTGATTTTAGAAACAGTATATACTAGAAAAGACAGTTTTGGGAACATAATTTGTTCCTGGAATTTGACAGTGAATTTTTTATTTGCAGGGATACGTTGAAAAATATGGCAAATCTTGAGATGTTAGGCTGAGTGCTTTTTCTTTGTACAGTTTCATACACTTGCAATGAATTGGAAGTCATCAACAGTTTGTGTGAGGCTATATTTATGGAATTTAAACTGAGACAACATGATATGTGTTGGTTTCTCTTTCTGTGTTTTTCTTCATTAATTGTTTGTGTTTCCTGTCAATTGATCATTTTGGAGTAAACTGTACATATTATGTCTCTTTCAATTTTGTACTAGGTTGTGCCATGAAAGAAAGAGGTCGGACCTTGACGCGATGGAAAGTGCCCTCCGTTGTGGCATAAAAGAATTAGTTGTGTTATTTCCTTTATACATCATTATTGCCTAAGAGACTTGATGTTAAATTTAGTTGGCTTCTAATAACCCAGCTTAACATGTTTCCCACTTTATTTAAATGCCCATTTGGTCCTTTTCTAAGCCTTTCTATTTGGGGTCACTCTAACTGCTTTGTACTGATTTTAGTTTCCTGGTGTCAAGGAAAGATAGTGCAAAAGAGCTTATTTGTTGTCAGCAAAGCTGATGCCCTATGGTCAGTGGCAGAGCTAGAAATTAGTTAGGGGCGGGGGCATGATTGAAATAATGAATAGAGCATGACTAATTTTGGTAGACATTTACTAAGTAATATAAATGATAATTACAACATAAGCAATAATAATAGTAATATACTGGCAATAATTACTTTATAACCTTTAGCACAGTTAAATTTATATATTCAATCCAACTACCAATTATATGTTAAACTAATTATTTGATTAAAAGAGAAAAATTTTAAAAATACAGATGGGGAAATTACACAGGAACTTATTTGTTAACTAGTAATAAAAAATTAATGACTGTGGAAGTATTTATAAATATATGAAAGCAGATCAGATTTTATTTTTTAAAATTCCTCTGTGTATTTTGATTTGTTTTAATAAAATAATGCAATACTTTCTTTTCCTTGGCCTTCATATTTTGCTTCAGATTTTTAAACTCTAAGAGCTAAAGTAATCAAGCAAAAAAAAAAAAAAAAATTTGTTTTCACACAAGTCTGATTGCCAACAAGATAAAAACGATAAGAACATATGGATAAAAAATAGTACTTCAAATAATATATTGGAAGTTGACATATATTATGTTTATGTTGACATGTGAAGCATCTATCAAGTTTTCTCACTCATATGTGTGTGTGTGTGTGTGTGTGTGTATACAGTATACACACATATTCATAAACACACACACACACACACACATTCATAGGGTTTCATGACTAATTCTTTGTTTGATGTTTGTTAGGCTAGGATTGAACTCATCACCTGCTGGACACTATTTTTGCAAGTAGGATACTAGGTTGGAATTGCAAATGAGCTGGTTCCTTAAAAGTCATGTAGATTTTAAACTTCTGTATAAATTGAGTTACAATATTGCTGGCAGTGTATATGTAGTTTACTTCTGTTGCATAATTACTCCTGTTTATCGTGGTTTCTAGTAATGGTTTTCAGACTCCTGTGTATATGGATGGTATTTGCATGTTTTGCTACATCATTTTCTTGTTCAGATCTGGAGATATTTGTGGAGTGAGGTATTTATCCCATTTTTCTTGTGTCATGCCTTCTGGTTTATTAAGTTTCAATTTGAAACCCCAATGCATGTTCCCACAATATGTTTTCACAGTATCATTAATTATTTTACTCTATAGTAGTACCATGTGGGTATTATAGGTTCTGTCAAACAGGTTGTTTTTAGTTTATAAGCTGGTATTCATCAATAATTAAGAGTCAGTGATGATGTAGAATTTGTCTTGTGGTTTTTACTTTGTAGTATTTCCGTTAGACTTGATTAAGCATATTCATGATGAGGTCCCATGGTGTCAGTTATCCGTTGTTTACTTTACCAATTGTTTTCATTTGATTTATCAAAAAAAGTTATCTGTTGTTTACATTCTTTTTGTCTATAAGAATAGTAGGGACCATGTTAAAAGATGTAGGATATTTAAGGATCAAGAGGTAAATAGAGTATATTGGGTTTAGTTTTTGACTTTTGAGAAAATGCATTATATTGGATATACCTATAAGCAGTCATTCAGTGAATTGAGGAGGAAAGTTTGCCTTTAGAATGAGATGGAGAAATAAGTGTTCTAAAGAGTTGTGCCAACTATGAGCACCCATTAGAACTAAATGAATTATGTTGTATGAGGAGTTTAAGGTGTGCTTGTTTTGTAGCTCCATATGGTGTATACTGCCATAAAATTTTTCATAAAATAAATGCAAATGTAAGAGTATTGCACTTGTGATATTGCAAAAAAAAGGAAGCGAGATTGTAATAAAAAGAACTTGTGAAATTTCAGAAGTTCTTAGATAAAGAGTAAGTAGTGAAGGGAGTAGAACCAGTGAATTATTCTAAAGCGTGTATTGGTGCTTATATAGATATATAGGTCTAGGCCCTCTAGGGCTGTTCTCAGTAGACTGTTGGCTGTTGGTGCCATATATGTGAATGCAACTGAAATGATGTAAAGGTGAGAAGAAATTGAGATGCAGAAATGTGAAACAATTGGATAATTGATCATGTAGTTCTCTTGTCATTAATGCTTAAGTCATACAATCTTAGGAAAGAAAACCTATGTCTGAAGTTTTATTTAGTGCTGCCTACTGTTATACCTCAGGTTGAGTTGAAGCCTAATAACCTGCTAAGCAAAATCTTCACCCCAACTACATCAAACGATATTGAGAACTTGCGGGTTCTGGCTGATATTCTTTGCTGTCGTATAGGCTGTCTACCTATGAGCTACCTCGGCATGCCTCTGGGCTCCACATTCAAGTCCACTTCGATTTGGAATCCTATGATTGAGAAGATGGAACGTCGGCTGGCTGGTTGGAAGAGGTTATATCTTTCTAAAGGTGGTCGACTAACTCTTCTTAAGAGTACGCTTTCTAGTCTCCCTACCTTTTATCTTTCTTTTTTCACTATTCCTTGTAATGTTGCCAAGAGAATTGAGCAAATACAACGGAAGTTTCTTTGGGGTGGATCAGATCACACTTTTAAGCATTGTTTGGTGAATTGGGATACTGTGGTCCCCCTATTGCTAAGGGAGGGCTAGGTGTTCGTAAGCTGGTGCCGTTTAATCGTGCACTGTTGGCTAAATGGTTGTGGAGATTTGGGGTTGAGGACAATCGGCTTTGGAAGCGTTTGCTTGTTGCACGTCATGGGGCTAGTTGTGGGGATTGGAGTACGGGGTGGACTCATGATTCTCATGGCTGTGGGTTATGGAAAGGGCATCATGCTTGGCTGGACTGACTTTTCTGCTCATTTGAGATATAGGGTGGGTAGGGGAGATAGAGTTCATTTGTGGCACGATAGGTGGTGTGGTGATGTGCTTTTGAAGGACTCTTTCCCTTTCCCTGTTCTCTATGCTTGTGCCTCTAACAATGCAGCCACAATTAGTGAGGTTCTGGTCCGTGAGAATGGTCGGGTAGATTGGCGGGTGACCTTTGTGCGTAACTTTAATGATTGGGAACTTGATAATGTCGCTTCTTTCTTGGGTTTGCTTCAAGCTCATCTTCCTTCACGGGTGGTGGATGATGGATTATGGTGGAAGTTAAAGACAAACGGCATATTTGATGTACGATCCCTTTATTCTTCCTTTAGGGAGTCTCCTACTTTAGTCTTCCCTTGGAAATGTATTTGGCGTACCAAAGCCCCTCGGAGGCCTGCTTCTTTGTTTGGACAGTGGCGTGGCAGAAAATCTTAACTTGTGAAAATCTTCGCAAGAGAGGTTATTATATGACCAGCTGGTGCTGTATGTGTCGCTGTAATGGCGAGACTGTTGAGCACCTCCTTCTTCATTGTCCTGTTGCAGGTGCTCTATGGAATTGGGTTTTTCAGACCTTTGGGATCCATTGGGTTATTTCTGGGACAGTGGCTGATCTTCTGTTTAGCTGGTGGAATGGTTTAGGTCGTCTTTCATCGGACATTTGGGATTTTGTCCCAGCTTGCTTGATGTGGACAATTTGGAAGGAGAGCAATCAACGAATTTTTGAGGATGCTTTTAAAGTGGACAATCAAATATTAGAGGGCTTTATCCTAACCCTTTTTGATTGGTCTCAAGCTTGGGGATTTTCTAGTAGTACTTCTATTCCTGAGTTTATTTCTTCTTTGTTTCTTATTTCTCATGATGTATATTCTTGATGTGTTAGTGTTCATGCTTTATGCACACTACACTTTTTCTTAATAAAATTGTCTTTACCTATAAAAAAAAAAAAACTACATCAAACGAATTCCCAAAGAATTCAATTTAAAAATAAATAAAAACTTAAAAGAAAAGCCCTTGGGTTAATGGAACGTCAGAGTTTTCCAGGCACAATATGCGCTTTCACAGTTGGTGTAACTGACCGGCATTGCCTGCAAGGGGAGAAAAATGACTGGAATAGTTTCCTGCCACATGATGAGCTTTCTGTAGTGCGCTTCTTATTTGCCTGATTATTCACTTTGTGATTTGGTTTATCAGAGACTTTCATGCTACGTGTTGTCAGCTGATCTCCTGCTGCTGCTACGGGTTGCTGGCAATGAGCCTTGGGAGGACCAAGTGATCACATGAGATTGCTTTGAATGAAGCAGCAAAGCTTCTGGACGGATCCTATCATCGGAGATTGACAGATCAGCTGGGAAATATTTGATTGGATCAGTAGCAGCCAAGTCTGGTCTAGTACGACCAAATTCGAATTCTGTATCTTGCTTGCTGATTTGGTTGGTGTTGATAGTAGGTGAATTTGATTGCTGATCTTGAATACATACTAGGCCAGCAAAGGAGAGTGAATCAGCTGAATTATAATCTGCTGCAACATCCACAGATATCTTGTTTTGCCGTTGGGTTGCCATTGTTCATGTGACACACTCTGTTTGCCAGTGTCCAGAGCTTTTATATGTAAAAAACCGGATGGCTTTTTGGATGTACTAATTTGTTCTGCAGTTTTTTGTTATTCCTGTTCCATTGTTGCCGCCTTTTTTATTGTTTTTGTTTTGGAGGGGGGAGGGGGGGTTTGGGGAGGAGAGATCCATTCTTTCTAATTCCTATTTGTTGAAATTAGGATAAGAGCAAGTGTCTTAAAAAGTGCTAAATTTGGATGATTACAAATTACAGGAACGAGAAAAATCTTCATATTTTAAATTGTGTCCAAAATTAGGCTAATGAGTATGGATGATTACGAATTATGAGAATGAGCTAAATCTATACATTTTTATGAATAAGTCTAGTGATATAACATTTTTTTTGTTTCACAACTTGTTAAAGTAGTAGGTTGTGAAAATAATTGTTTATCATTATCAACATGTCACCTTTAACAAGTTGTGAAAAAATTATGAAATACATTGTGCCTGTAATAAAGTTGAATTTTTATCCAAGGATCTCCAACTTGTTAAGTATCAAAAAAAGGGGGGAAAATAAAAAAGAAGAGTGATTAATCTGATTGTTGTGATTGGACTATACCTGATGATGTGAATATGGAAGGTCAAAGTAAAATAATTTTCATGTCCTCATCATTACAAGCAACTTGTGAATTTTTGTTTACTAATCTCTTTGGTGGATATACCAAAGATTTGGGGTGTAGTCTTATGTTGAACCTGTTATCAGTTCTCAAACGTCAGACGGATTCCGATTATACTAAAAAGTAAAAACTGTGCTATTAAAACTTAATATGTTCCTAATACGTACTTCCAAATGTTGCCTGAAGTAACTGATACGTATGAGAATGACATGTTAAAGTAACTTCAATTAATGACCAGTGGAGGATTGACGTTGTTTACACTATTAACACAATGATCCATCCAAATTGTCAGTGGTAACATACTAGCACTGTATGGGTGACGGGTGGAAATTCCTAAGAAGGGTTTTGTATAAAAAAAAAAAAGAGTGATAATGATGGATATCATTATCAATGGACTGCCATCGTTGTTTACACGAGAGAGAGAAAGTACTTGGGCCAAGTAAATGTGTACTGCTCCTAGCTATGCAATCTAATTTAAACAAAAACACGTTCATGTCTTTGGTGCTCTCCGAAAACTGTGGCGAGACCAGTCCAATTAGCTGGACTAAAGCACGCAGAATCTATATCGCTGGACTGACCTTTCAATATGCAATGGCAGCCCAATGCTCAAAGTTGGGCCGACTATTCCCTAACTAAAGTAGGGTTGTTTGTAGTGTTGAGATTTTGTTAGGCTATTTGGGAATTTTCATATTTTATAGTTCTTAGGATAAAATTATATATACACTTTAGATGGTGTATAAGAATAGTGTGCATTGATAGTCTCCACATATCATTACCCTTCTAAAAATAACGACAGAAGTGATAATAAAATCTATTAAGACAAGAAAGTATCTTATGCATCAAAATTATGTATTCATCATCTCATAACTTGTAAATCCTACATGATTGTGGGATTCACCGTGAGCAAGGGTGGCCCTAGGCAAGGGCGAGGTGGGCGACCGTCCCAGGTCTCACCTCAAAATTAGGCCTCATCCTAAAAAATTAAGGCCTTATAATTTTTAAAAAAAGGCCTCATCCTAAAATTTTTTAAGGCCTTTATAATTTTGAAAGGCCTAAAAAAAAAAATATAACCCTATACAAAAAATTAAGAAAGGCTCATATACTTTAAACAAACCTTTAAAATAAGCCCAATAATAATTTATTTCTTCTAGCCCAAGTCCTAAAATTATGTAACCCTAAAAAAAGTAAAAGTATGTAAACTTTTCACTCTCTCTATAACTTAGCCGTCATCACGTTTATACGATACTTCTCTATTCTTCTATTCTAGTATTCTCATCTCTTACTCTCTAATCTCTATTTCTTTTATCACTCTCACTCTCTCTCTCTCATCTTATTCTGAAAGTGAAAAGTTCAAATCTCCATCAAGTTTGAGTTTTGATTTTTGAGGTATGTATTTAATACATTTTTTATATAATAGTTTATGATTATTTTATTTTTATATATAATTTTTATTACTGTGTTATTAACATCTAACATTTTTTTTTTTTTTTTTTTTTCCAGGTTTTATACATTGTTTCTATTGCCTAAACGGAACGGCTAAACTTCCTTCAAGGCTAAGGCTTCAGCCTTCAAATCAGGTTCTATTGTTTCACACCTAAATTATTCTTTTATTTTTCATTTAATTTATTGTTTTTGTTTTAGAGTAAAAATGAAACCTAGAAAATTTCAATCTGGATATGATAAACTAAAAAAAAGAAGAAGAATAGAGCAATTGACTCAATCTCAAAAAGGAGCTCTTGAAAAATTTATTGTAAGCAAACCACGAGATGTAGTTGAAAATTCAAACAATGTAATAGAATTAGATGATACTAATAAAAATGACCAACCAAGCAATGTTGAAGAATTAAGTGATAATAATAAAAATGAGGATTTAGTAGATGATCGACAGAATAATGTTGAAGAATTAAGCATTAATAATATAAATGAAGATTTAGTCAATGACCAACAAAACAATGCTGAAGAATTAGGTGATAATGACAAAAATGAAAGTGCTGAGGATTCAATTGGTAATGAAAAATTAGTCAATGACCAACAAAGTCAGTCAATTCCTTTCAATGTTTATGATCCAAGAAATTGGGATAATCTTGATACAAAGTCAAGATATCTACTAGTAGAAAAAGGTCCTATAAGAGATAAATCATATAATGATGTTAGTTTTCCTCTAGACCAATACTCAAGACATTTCTCTTTGACGCATTACACGCGAATTTTATCAAACGGAGAAAAACAAGATAGGAATTGGTTAGTGTATTCAAGGGGATTAGATAAAGTGTTTTGTTTTTGTTGTAAGTTATTTAAATCAGATCAGAATAATAATAGAAGTCAATGGCAAATGAGGGCTTTAGAGATTGGAAACATCTAAGTGACAGACTTAGAAGTCATGAAACAAGTAATGATCACATCATTAATATGACCACTTGGATTGATTTACAAAACAGATTGAAAAAAAATGAAACAATTGATAAACATATTCAAGAAAAAATTAACCAGGAAAAAGAACATTGGAAAAATGTATTACAAAGCATAATTGCTGCAGTGAAATATCTTGCTAAACATAACTTGGCTTTTCGTGGAAAAAGTGAGAGGATTTATCAAAATAATAATGGAAACTTTTTAGGTGTAATTGAAATGATTTCTGAGTTTGATCCAATAATGAAGGAACATATTAGACGCATTCAACAAAATGAAATTCATTATCATTATTTTAGTCATAAAATTCAAAATGAATTAATAATTTCGTTAGCATCTGAAATCAAAGGCGTAATAATTAAAAAAAAATTAAAAGAAGCAAAATATTATTCTGTTATACTTGATTGTACTCCTGATGCAAGTCACCAAGATCAAATGTCTTTGATAATACGATGTGTAGATGTTTTACAAAGTCCAATAAAAATAGAATAATACTTTTTAGAATTTTTAAAAGTGGACATTACATCGGGATTAGGACTTTTTCATGAACTACAGATTATACTAAACATCCTTGATCTTGATATTGATAATATAAGAGGACAAGGATACGATAATGAATCTAATATGAAAGGAAAACACCAAGGTGTACAAAAACGATTATTAGATATAAATCCTAGAGCATTTTATACCCCATGTGGTTGTCATAGTCTTAACTTAACACTTTCTGATATGATTAGCTCTTGTGTGAAAGCAACATCTTTTTTTAGTGCCGTACAATGTATTATTTTCTTCTTCTACAAAGCAATGGAGAATTTTACAAGATAAGAAACTTAGTTTAACGGTAAAGCCATTGTCACAAACGCGTTGGGAAAGTCACATTGAAAGTATTAAAGCAATAAGATACCAAGCTTCACAAATACGAGAAGCTAATTAATCAGCTGAATCAGCTGAAACTAGTGTAAACATCCGGCTCATATGATATGGAGAGCTGTTCCCCATTGCTTGATGTGGTGTCTGTGGAGGGAGCGGAATTTGCGTATCTTTGAGGGTTGTGAGCAGAATATGGCCAAGTTGAAATTGTTGTTCCTGCGCACATTATTTGAGTAGATGGCATCCACAAGATTATTTGGTTTCTCTTCTTTTCTAGAATTTATAGATTCTTGTTGCTTTTAACTTTGTATTCTTTTGCCTAGTATATGTCTAGTATGCTTGGTTTCTTTTCAATAAAATTTTTACTTATAAAAAAAAAAAAAAAATCAGCTGAAACTAGTGATGATTATAAAACAAAGAGTGAAGCTGAATCTTTAGCAACAAATGAATTTGAAAACTTTGAGTTTTTATTGGGCATGACTATTTGGTATGATATATTATTTGCTATTAATGTAGTTACTAGTTAGCAAAACATTGCAATCTAAAGATATGCGTATAGATGTTGCAATAGATCAATTACAAGGACTTATTTCATATTTTGAAAAATATAGAGAAAATGGGTTTACATCTGCATTGATTACTGCAAAAGAAATTGCAACTGAAATGAAAATTGATCCTATATTTCATAAAAAAACGTCAACTTCGTAGGAAAAAACAATTTGATGAGAATGATAATACTGAGATTGAACAATCACCTGAAGAATCTTTTAGAGTTAATTATTTTATATATATAGTAGATCAAGCTCTTTCTTCTTTAAAAAATAGGTTTGAACAATTTCAAATATATGAGAACATTTTTGGGTTTTTATTTGATGTGAAGAAGCTAACTTCATTGGATGATAATTTGAAAAAGTATTGTGTTGATCTTGAAGGATTTTTAAAACATGATAATTTTTTGATCTTGATGGTAATGATTTATTTTCAGAATTAAAAGTATTACAAGAGATTTTACCAAAAGAAAAAAGGACAGCGACTGATATAATTAATTTTATCAAAGATTTGAATTGTTTTCCAAATACATGTATTGCATATAGAATATTATTGACTATACCTGTCACAGTTGCGCCTACTGAAAGAAGTTTTTCAAAGTTAAAATTATTAAAATCTTACTTGCGATCAATTATGTCACAAGAAAAATTAAATAGATTAGCCATATTATCTATTGAACAAGATTTGTTAAAAAATATTAAATATACAAGTTTAATTAATAATTTTACAGCACAAATCATGCGTAGAAATATTCTTCAATGATTTTTATATATATATTTGAACGACCGTGCGTAGAGATATTCTCCAATAAAAAATAAAAAATAATTCTTTAATTTTTTAATAATATCTTTATTTGAACGACCGAGATTAAAAATTAAAAAAACAAATTTTAATCTTTGACAGTATAATACTATTGTAGGGTGCAATATTCCATCAGGATCTCAGTCCTCTACCTACACTCCCTAACCCGAAAATCACCATTATATCCTCGTTGTCCTAGAAAATTCTGAAGTACTTGTCAAAGACAAATCCTACTTTGATCACAGCCGTTAAAATTATTATGATAAATCACCACCGTATATTAGTATACAGGAGTACAAATGACTCCATTATTAAGCAATTAGAATCTAGAAATTAGAATCCCTTAATCTAAGGTGCGGGCCCAACTTGTCACATCCACAGCACATGTCTCCCATCATGATATAGAATTATAGACCCCATATTGCTCTGAGGAATAGGACAAAACAAAATTGTCTAATTACAAGGGCACACCTGTAAACCAATCCCCAACCTACTCCCATCTGATCTGCAAGAGATATTATTTTGCGGGCCCCTTTTATTGCTCAGTCTTCATCCTTATCCATCCCTTATTCTATTCCATTTTATTCCCACTCAACATTTTCCCACTGCCAGACTCAGTGACACATAAGTTCACAATATAAAATTGTTAACCCTATAGTTTCACTATAGACAAAAAAGATAGAGACACTTGGAAGTAGTAGAAAACCCATTTGGAAATTGTTATTTTAAATTGAGTGCAAAGAGATATTTAACCACCACCCTCTCTCTAGTCTCTATATATGTAACATAACACAGTCACACAAACCCTGATCCATCACAAAAAAAGGAGAGAAAAAAGAAAAAATATGGTTTTGCTAGAGAAGCTTTGGGATGATGTTGTGGCTGGACCTCAGCCTGAACATGGACTTGGCATGCTAAGGAGGCTCTCCACCAAGCCCTTGAACATAGGTAGGTACATACTTTGATGTATCTATGATATGGGTTTATTTTATTTGCTTATTACGTTATTAATTTATATTATATGATCCTTAAAGTTTGGTGTTTATATATGCATATTGGTGTTACTTAGATGTGGAAGGAGAGGGGAGCAAGTTGTTCCAAAGGTCGATGTCGATGCCAGCTAGCCCAGGGACACCGGCAACACCAACTACACCGACAACTCCAGTTTTGGCACGTAAGGACAACGTTTGGAGGAGCGTTTTCAACCCAGGTAGAAACATTGCCACTAAGGGGGGTGGTCATCAGCTCTTTGACAACCCACAGCCTAACTCTCCCACTGTCTATGACTGGTACGAATACAATATACATACATAACTTACATATATATATATCCAAACATTTGCATGCAACCAAAGATTAGTTGGCAGTTTATAAATAAATTTGGAATTTCAAAGAATAATAAATTTTCTCTATGGATCTAAAATGGATTTAATGGAATTGAGATTAAGCAGTAAATAAAAACCTAACTATATAATAGATCCAGTAAATAAAATCCTAACTATATAATATATATGTCTGTGATCACAGGCTCTACAGTGGTGAGACGAGGAGCAAGCATCGTTGAGGGAAGTGACTGGTGACCGAGGCTTGCATTGCACATGTAAATAGTTCTTTTGTTTTGTTCTTTGTTTCCCAGTGTCCAACTACGACGTGTCGTTTTCATAATATATAATGTGATTACGTGTCCTAAGTCGGAACTAGGCTTTGGTCTTTATGTAAGCTTGTGTGAGAGTAATGTAAGCCTGTAAAAGCCTGTGGAAATGGTGGCATGGTAATTGAATTTTGTATCTAAGTCATATCTGCCCTAGATGTTGATGATCTTGATCGATCAGAAGCTACTACTTTTCTTCTTAATAAAATATATCCTGTGTGTATTTTTTAGAATGTAATCTGATCTTTGAACTGGATATCATAATGAGGAATTGATGTTTATCCTTGTGGGTTTATTATATTGTATAACTTAATTATTTTATTGAGAAAGGATTTTTTTTTTTTTTTGCTAAATATAGAGAAAGGATTATCTTGAAGCTGAATATTATATTGTATAACTTAATTATTTTATAGAGAAAGGATTATCTTGAAGCTGAATTTTTTTGAAGCTGAATTTTATAAACGAGAATCTAATGAATATACATGGTAATGGACCCACATGTAATGGATAAGAAGGGACTATGAAGGAGAAGGACAATAATGTAGCCTTCATAGAAAGAAAAAAAAAAAAAGGACAATAATATAGCCAGCCACAATCAATGAATTTGTCCAAGGTGGGGTCCCGTGTCTATGATTAGATTATGCATATCTCTTATACACTTCATCAATAAGATAAGGAAGGGTAGTAAACTAGTAATGGATTATAAATACGACAAATATGATGTTTGACCTAACTCTGATGTGACTTTTTCATTTTTAACTTTGCATCTTTAATGTGAATTGTGATTTGTGAAATGGAGGACAAGAAAGATGTAAATACATGCATGGTAAAAAGTAATAACAACAGGTGAATTTAAACTAGTAGTTGTGAAAAATTTGAAGGCAAAGATTGACTAATCTTACATGTACCATCATATAAGTATGAACAATTTGGAACCTTGAAGTAATAACTAGACAAATCGCTGTGTCCACATATATGTTGGTGCATCTAATCAATCAACGTTGGGCCAGTCTGGAATCCCAAAGTATTTGTTAGCGTGTCATCATTATAAATATAAAATTCCAAAGTATGGAATCCCAAAAATAGCTGACCCAACTTAAATGAGATATGATAGCTTCAACACAAAGACAATCCTTCATTGATCATAAAATTTGTCTTAATCACATGATATCGATTCTCTTGGACCTACAAGCCTGCAATCATATTAAAGTATTACAAGAAGTAAAAAAGTTATATTAATAAATTTTTTTTTTTTTTGCTACAAGTAAAGAAGGACTAGGCCTCCCGGCCAAAAATGATTTCCTGTGACTGATATATACAACGCCGCTATGTAAGACCCATTCTTCCGGGCATTAAAAGGGTACTAATTACTAAAGTCTCCCAGGAATCGAAACTATGTGCCCTCCCAAATGGGGGATGAAGGTACCACTTGAATCAAAGATTATAAAAGAAGATTAGGAAATTTGATACACATCTAAATACATAAAAAAAAAACAATTAGGCAAATCAAATGGTGCTATGCACATACGGGAACAACATGGTCTATCGTGCTGATTTGAGCTCCAGAAAGTTTTTAAGGGACTACAATCTCCTAGATTTGAACATGCACTTTCTCCATGGGGAGAGGCAAACGTACCACTCGAGCCAAAGGGCTCAGTTGTGATTTGAGCTCAATAAATAAGTAAATACCATTATATCACACAATTCAAGGGATTATAACCACACTTACCCTAAAAAAATATTGTTAGGCAGAGCTATAGATGCTTGTTACAAGTGGTAACGAGCTTTCAAGTATGAACTTTCTAGTTTCTAAAATGTTCATTTTCTGTGTACTTTTAAATCTCGTAAAAGCTTTTCATTTTTTCAGTGATACACATCATAGTGTTAGCACTGAAACTAACAATATTGGAACTAACTAGATTCTCATTGTCAGTATACTATATACCACACCATGGCAAACAAGAGATGTTTGACCTCGTTCTTCATGACAAACCCATCATAAAATTTGAATCCCACGACTTCCTCTCATACGCCAGAAGCTGAAAGATCACAATAATAAGTAAAGGATCAACTTAGTATTTCAAGTACAAACCAAAAGATTGGCATAATTTATACAAAATTAAATCTGTATTCTATCAGCTGCATTGGTGCGTGTCGTTTGCACAAGTATCACATATAAAGGTAAATTTTAGAAGAGCTTACCAGATAACCACGTTCAAAATTGCCTGTTGTAAGTCCTGCCAGAGTTTCCTGCTCCCCTAAAACTCGCAACTTATCTTTGTCTGGATCAATTACATGGGACTTGGACAGTGGATCACTCACAGAGGTTGAAGGGTTGATTTTGGAATGCAATTCTTTCACCAAGTATAATACAACTTCATCATCTCGAGATGCAGTTTGGACAGCAACATACTGTTTAATAGGTAAATGAGAACCAGTTCCAGTAGTGGTACAGAAGCTTTTACAATGGGGTGATGTGCAATCAAATGAAAAACAAGGTATAGGGTAGAAAAACAAACACCTGGCACAGTTGTCTAACTGACAGGGTAGGCCTGCAGCAAAGGTAGGGCCTCTCCAAACTCGGTGTACGTTGTTCATCAAAAGAAACAAGCATAAGGTTGATAGTTAACTGAAATAACAAGGAACATATTTTTTCAAGTTCAGTGTGAGAGCTCAAGAAACACAAAAGGAGAAATGATGATATCATGACCTCAGCCATCATAAAAAGGCTGTGAACTAATCGTGACTAGTAAAGCCAAGAATTTGTGGCAATTTGAAGCCACACATGGAATTCACAGTTCCTTATCAAAGCTGAGACCAAGATCATCCCCCAAACAAAATCTACTTTACCTCATTGTCATTTTCTTCTAAGTTCCGCAGATAATCAACCAATTTTGAGAGGCGGCTGTTCCGGGCAATCTTACCATTTCCACCATTCATACTGCCATATCGTGTGTGACTCCGCATGCCACCTTTGCCCCAGGCAAGCCTTTCTGAACTGCCAACAAGTCCAGCAGATGCACCTATGGATTCTCTAGTTACTTCAGAATCATTTTCATCCCCACCTCCATCTGCACTAGCAGTTGCCGGAGAAGGCAGAGAAAATCGAGCTCCTCCCCATCTCTTGCTTCTTTTTGGTCTGACTTCCATGTGCTCATCAGCAGAAGATGAATCTTTGCCTCCATCATTACCATTTTCATCCTCATTGTCATCAGATCCTTGACTTTCAGCAGCATTTCGATAGTTTCTCCTTCCTCTCAAATGAGCATTTCGATAGCCTCGTGATCTCCTAACAAATGCAGCTGCTGTGGCTTTAGCTGTTGAACGCTTCCTACCCAAAGCTTCTGCTTGTCGTCGAAAAGTTTGGGCAATGGATGCTTGTATCTAACCAAATAAAGATAAATATAGCAGCCTTGAATCACTGACTAAGAGAGAGAAAAGACATCTAACAGCTCTGCTGGTGAACAATTTGAAGGACAAGCCTAACACTTGAATGATCTAAATCAATGATTATGTGACCATTATACTACTCTATCCCAAGGCACTGTCCTGATTTAAATTATAGAAACACACAAGTTAGGTGTTCGCATATTAAAAAATAAGGCATTTATCATCTAGAGTTTTAAGAATTTTCTGTCCCCGTGGTTTCAATCACAGAAGAATGCCATGATTTTACAAGAAAAACAAACCAAAAAAATTGGTAACCCCCTTTTGCTTTCTTTTGGTGACAGTCAGCACTTCCTGAACTTACGAATACCAAAATAAATGGATGTGTGTAGTAGGGCACAAGCCTTCAAAGCTAAACTTCAAAAAATTTACCTGCTTATTGCGAGCCCTTTCCTCATCATGAAAAGCCAATTCCTACAGCAGATGCTCAATAATGAGTGCTTGGAATTAGAAAATGATACAGTAAATCAGATTCTAAAATGACAAGCAAATTATTGGCCCGCCTAAATATACCTCTTCCTCATACTTATCAATATCTGGATACAAAGCTGAAATTAAGGCATCATACTTTGGATCATCTCTCAGGGAGCGACGACTAGCACAATGTGTCCGGCAGGCAGGGCATTCATTGTTGCTGCAATGAATACAATTACCAATTTGAATAAGAGAAATATTTTAGCATATACCTCAAAACTTTTAATAAATTTGTAAGATCACCCCAAACCAACACCACAGATGAAATTTGGTCCCAAGGTTTCAATGAATCAAATATGGATAAGAGAGACAGTTTGATGACATACCCCAGCCGCATAGATTTGTCAATGCATTCCCTGCAGAAGCGATGCAGGCATTCCATAACAGTTCGAGTTTTCCGAATGATCCCTATACATAAGAAAATAAAGAAATCAATGTTACCTTTTCTCACAATATTTAATACGTCTGAAGAAGGGAAAGGTGCCATGCAACTTAAAGAGAAAAAAACCTAATAGGCTAACAAGCTCATGGCCTGCACCCTCATTCTATATGCAAACTATACAAAGTCATAGCAAATGCCAAGCATGTGCTTCCATGGCTTAGTTGAGCTCAGTTGATTTAAATTATATACAACCATTACAAACACTATGTAAAATGATTACTCTGCAAAAGCATATAATGATAATAATTCAAAAGTGAAGAATCAATGACTTTACATCTATAACAATAGAATAGAAAATGCAATATAACCAGAAAAATGAAGACTTTCTTCAAATAATATGCAAAATTCAAGGGTGCATGAACCATGGTATTTTCTGAAGAGAAAATATACTCTCTGCGATGGAAGTCCAGTATCTAGGTCTCACTTAAAAGCAAGACCTTTGCAGTGAATTTTTTCAAGCCCCCTTGTAGACCCACATATCACTACTAAATATGGATAAAGACTAAAACACAATTAAGGAATAATAACAAAGCTCCATAGCACTAACAAGAAGTTCACCATTGTTTGCAGATAGAGAAAAAGACAGTCACACAAGTGAAAAAGATCAAGAACACATGCATGTGAAATTAGATACATTGATTTCCATGAGAATAACATAGGCAAAGAGTTGCTCGTCAAGCATCCGAAGCAAAATATAATCATTAACAAAGCAGATAACCTCCTAAATATATTTTCTAGTGAAGGGCTTTGGCAAGGAACTCTATAGTAAACAGAGTAGTTTCCATATATATACATCTAACATATAAGTTACTCTACAGTAGATTGGCAAGTAATGCCCGCAAGGTAGGTTCTATAGAAACAACAATGCCACAGGAAGTTTCTGTCAAATATTAAGTACCTGCCTATTAGGTAGGCCTTGACCGAATGTGTTAAATGGTCAAATTGATAAGTTATGTGCTTCTTATAAAACACCAAAAACAGTGTATTTACAAAATCTAATGGGTGTGCAACTAAAAACACATTGATATCAATATTGTAAAAAATAGAAAGTTCAAATATGGCAATTCTAAAACAGCACTCTTCTCCATGCTTCAATAACCATCCAGACATCTTCCTCTATTTATTTAGTTTTACAACAGACATATCTACCTATATATGTCATAGAAGAAAGCATATATAATGTTCTGGAAATCAAATTAATAACCTACCACGACATACAATGCCCCCGAATCTTTGGGGCATATTACAGAGGCAAATCATTATGCTCTTTTGCATTGCAGAATCACTTGGAAATGACTGTTTCTTACATTTAATAACAAAAATCATAAAATTATACCTAGACAGATTGGACATTGTACTTCCTTCCGGATATCTGACAGTTTCACTACAATAAATCTGCAAACAAACAGCAAGACAAAGTGTTACCATACAACCATAATTGAAGCATAGTTGGTTGTTGTATACATTTCTCTATTTTTCATACCCAAGTGTGTTTTATAAAACTTACTGCAGATGCATAAAGGATAAAAATTCATATTGATAGATAGAAAGAGAAGTTTGAACTTCGAATTAACCCCACTTTCCACCACACAAAGTGATCTGAAAAGGACCAACCTCTTCTAATAATTTTATTTCATTATTGAACCAATTACACTTTATTTTCTTTAATGCAACCAATACATGTAGTTAAGTATCATGTGGGCAGCCATTTCAAAATGCAAATAGATGTCATATTATAAAAATAACTGAAGAAAGAAGGGATAGGTTACTGCTTGTTACACTAAATCTCCAAAACCATATCAATTCCGTGAAGCAGCATGCAATTTGATGTATAATTTCTTCTAAAACAAAGAATTTTAAAGCTCATAAACATTGAAATGTTCCATATTGAAGAAATATCTTACATACTTTCACGGAAACAGTTTGTGAGGAATAGTTGTTCAGTAAGGTTCTATAAATAAGAAGCAGGTTAATAGCTTTGTATAAACAAAAGATTCGAGGTGCTATATGATCCTTAAGGTCTAACCAAAGCAGTCAATTCAAATATGTTAGAATAACTCATTGAGCATAAGGCAAATATCCTAGCTTCCAGAAAACACTGTTTAAGAAAGTCGAACTCCTTTGTCAAGGATGAATTTAGAGGAAATGCTTTCCTGAGATGCCATTCTGAACCACAGTAAGGAGCTGGGTGTTTCCCACAAATAGAATATTAGGGGCCCTAAAGCCCCTCTGTGTCAAACATGTAGCTGAACTGAATGTTAACAAATTTACACCGACAATTATTATCTTATGCATGTTAATACAACCAATCAGGATTTCCATGTAGACTTACAATTGCAGCTTGATGTTAAAAAAAATTCAGATTTGAAAGGCATGCACAACATTCTCAAAGCTGTAGCAATCTGTCATAATGTGTAAAATGAACAAATGCATGTAACAATCTGTCATGTGCAGTAGTCATCCTAAAGTATACAACCCATCTTAATTACTACATGAAAAAAGCAACTGACAAAGAAAATGTTGTTTCTAATCAGGTTCTCAAACAATATGATACCATTACAAATTCCAGTTTACTGAGATAAACACTGACTCTTCTTTCTGGCAAAACCATGAGGTGTACATGTTTGGTCTAGCATAAAACCCAAAGAGAAGGACTTTTGAATGCTAACAATTGGACATGTCAAATTAATACGTTGTGTCCCAAGATGTAGAAGCGTAATCAAGATAATATTGACCAGGTAGATGCATTCATATCAATTCTTTTCTTTTTTTTAAATAATAATTTAAAAAAACCTGTTGACTCATGTACAAAACCATGAAAATGTTGTTGTATATGGGTGATGCTCACACCTTAGACATCAATAAGAGAGCTCTTGGGGAAATGCCTATCAATTCACTGTTCCACAAGGTTTATTAATGCATCGATGTTGAACTATACAATTTACATGCACAAGATTCACTTAACCCACCTGAGGTTTCAGACGAATTAAATTAATGGTCAAAACAACAACCTGGGTATATCCTAACACAAAACAGATCACAGCAAAAAATCGCAGCTCCCAGAAACAAAAATCACAACGGTTCCAACCTTTAAGACTTAGTAATTGAAAAGTAAACATAATAATCAGCACCCAAGAGTGACACATATAACTGCAGGTACCCCAATTGTAAATAACCAACTTCTCTACCAATCTACGAAATCATATTCAGATTAAGTACATGTATAAACGTAATCAACACCATGATGCAAGTACAAGATCCCTAATAAGCATCCTCATGCAAAATTTCTCCACAGTAGCAAAATCCCAATACCAAACTCCCACAAAGGCTACCATGCAACCAACTCTCATGCATACATACCAATTCCAAGTCAAAATCACCACGACCCAGCTGGACCTTCATCGAACTCATCCATAATAGCAGACCAATACCCATCTCAGAATAACCACAAAACACAACGATAACCATTCTAAACTCACTCAAAATTATCACTCACCAAAACACACCCATGTACCACTTCCTCCAAAAAAAACACAACAAAGAAGCAGTACCACCATACAAAGCACACAGATCCCAGATCAAACACCACCATTCACACAACACCAACGAAGAAAACCCAAAAAGAGAAAAAGAAAAAAGAACAACTCTTTGAATGAATTGCACGAAAGAGAATAGTAAAAACAAAAACGTACTCGTTCTTGTTGTCCCCATTACTCGACGAAAGGCTTCGATCAGATTCTGAGAAAACAAAGAACATGGTTAACAAAATAACCAATCAAAATTCCTCTGAAATGTGCAACACAATCTCTCTTCTCTTCGTAGTTGAGCGAGGTTTATTGAATTTTAGGGGAAAGGTAGCTAAAAATGAAAAGACACCCACGTACGTACGTACCCTCTAGTTCCTCTTTGTGTTCATGTGAGTTACTCTGGTTGTGTTCCACAAGATCATCCTCTACCACCTCCATAGCTCGCTTCTGTGCCGGCATTGCTTTTGTTCCAAGCCAACAAAACAAATACAAATAAAATTAAAACAAAACAAAATTTAGCACCCAATAATAACCGAACCAAAAAAAAATGGTTTATACGGTTATGAAAAATTGGTGCTTTGGTTTTTTTGGTTACACAAAAAGAGAGAGATATGAAGGTGGTGTTTACTTGATAGAGAGGCGGAGGGGTTGAGACTTAGAGACTTTGAGAGGCTGCGAAGCTCGTGGTCTTTGCCAAAGTTTTTTTTTTTTTTTTTTTTGTAAATATTATTATTATTATTATTATCTGATTTTGTTGCTGGTGTTATACAATGCATTGCTGGTGTATGCAGAGAACAACACAGCTTGCTTAGTTGACTGACACGTGTGTGTGGGTTTTTTTTTTTTAAAGGTGTGCAATTGTGAAATTGTGTGGGGAATTAGAGGGGGAGTAATCCGACCAAGCAATATGATTAGTGTTGGATTCTTTGTTTTGTGTTCACAAAACCACAAACATAAAAGGGAATTGATTTTTGGTTTCCTTGCTCCTTTGTGGTATAGGCATCTTTTGCTCTCTTTTATCAATTTTATAACATAAATTTTGGAGCAATAGTAAAGACAAAGTATTTCATGTTTTTTTTTTTTTACATAATTTGTTATGTTGTTAAATTGTGATTAAAAGGAATATGGGTTCTCCTGTCATCATTTTTTTTTTTTTTTTCATTTACTAATCATTAACTTGTTATTTTAAGTAGTGAAAAAGTTTGTAAAATAATATGTATCTTAAAGGTATTTTTGTCATTGTTGGAAGATGGAAAAATTAAGGTTTATTTTTTAAAAGGAAAAGATTGATCGAACCCATGACATAGAGGCTAGAGAATGGGGTACGTGTCAATCGGGCAATAATTTGTTGACAGATTGAGGTGTTTTGGGGTGCCTAGTACACCTTTTGCCGTAGTGGGTTCCAGCAACTTCTTTTTATGCCTCTTCTAGTCTTCTCAATTGTCTTCAGATTACCAACAGTGATTCACTAGCGATTAATTATATCTTTTGGGTAATTTTATTTACATTTACTTACTTTTTTTTTTTTTTTCTTAATAACAAGTAGAATATAGAGGTTAAAAGTTAAAACCATCTTCAAATGTACCACGATCATCCTTAAACAAGTAAACAACTACAACAATTTAATAAAAATATAATCTAAAGTATTTGGGAGCTTCTCTTTTCTTATAAGAAAGTATTTGGGAGCTAGTATATATCTATTGTGACAAATTAATAACTACAACTCCAAGTATATTATATTTATCTATCGTGATACATGTGCTAGTAGGGTGTTACGTGTTCCCTTGGAATTAGTCGAGGTGCGCATATCTACGGAACGCAAGCTCAGACACCCAAGATTATCAAAAAAAAAAAGAAAAAAGAATTGTATAATTTTATGTTGGTATTCTTAAACTCGATTTAGGTTGGCCCCATACCATATAAGGATTGCTTAATTAAAACTAATAAATAAACATCAACTGCATGTGCATACTTTTAAATGTAGTGCATATTAGGATGCAGCTGACCAATCAAACAAGAAATAACAGTAATACCATTATCAAAAAATAAAGGCAAATTATATAATACCAACGGTCTTTTTTTTTTTGGGGCATGTGAATAAGAAATTTTATTAAAAAGAGCGAGGTTAATCGGCACATCAAACTCTTTAGACAATACCCTATAAGTGATGGAGGAGATGAGATGGGGTCCCAGGTTTTATAAAAGAAGGCCTTTGGGCCACAGAATGTGCTAACCCATTTTGGCTACTGGGGGGAAAACTAAAAATCAAAAGTGGTAAACTTAGAAAGAAGTAAACAAGTATCAGTAATAATGGCAATGCAGTCCCATGGGGGCAAGGTGGATGGAGAGTTGAGAGAGTCGATAATGAGCTTAGCATCACCTTAAAAGATAACATAATTTGAGATTAAGGTTAGCTACAGAAGAAACATCCAATAGAGTTGCATGCACTTCAGCCCTGACAGAGGAAATACGCTATATATATATATATATATATATATATATATATATATTAAGTATGGCTAATACGCTATTACATTCTATCATCATAAGGATAGAGACAAGTATAGTTCTCCACACTTTTTTGCAGTTTGAATGAGTGGGATAAGTTTTATACATAACATAAACGAGGCCAAATTGACTCCATAAGACATTATTTTGTATTAGAAGTCACAACTTAACAATATAACAAGCAAATGACAAACCAAAATACCTCTTAATTTTAGATGGACTATTAATCTAATGACATTTTTACTTTTATTCAATCTTGTGAAAAAACAAGGGTTTAAATAAAATATTCAAACTCACTAAAATGAATTAATTAAACCTCATAGTTTAGATAACAAGGGTTTATATAAACAAAAGATGATTAAGAAAAACAAATTATATTTTAAACCTCATAGTTTAATGGTTTTAAATAAAATCCCACACTTTTAGAAATTTCAAATTAAACCCTATACTCTCAGAAATGTTTCATTTCAAACCAACCCATTTTTTATGATTTCATTAAAAAAAGATACTAAACAAAATAACCTTGTGTGGTTGTTTAAATATATGTATCTATTATATATGGACATCATTTCATTCCAAGCCACCCAAAGTCATTTGGTTTAAGCTTTTGCTATTAACGATTTCACGTATAATCAATTGATGGTTTGAATTTAAATGCACTTCAAAGTTTAGGGTTTCAATTTGAAACGTGTTCTAAACTATGAGATTTAAAATTTAAATCCTACAAAATTTGATATCTCATAAAATTCTTTATAAACATACTAATTATATGTTGCATTATATATTTATTTTTATGGTTATACATATTTTGTAGTATATTACACAAGATTTTGTAATGATAATAAATAATATAAAAAAATGAATATATTCCTACCATATATCAATTCATATACATGTATTATTAATATGAGTAACGGGTTAAAAAATTGATAAATAATTGGTTAAAATGACGAAATTTCAATAAATACTTGATTTGTTATCAAGTACCACCATCAATCCCACCTAAGAGACAGCTGCACAATTCAAACAAACTATACCAAGTAGACCGAAAATCCAAAGTAAAGACAGCCACAGAATTAATGAGGCAATAGTGAAATTTAGTTAAAAATCTATATACGGCTAATACCTGTATACCACTAATGTCATTCCCTAATTAGGGGATAAAGAAAAATCTATATATTGCTTTTAAAAATATTTTAATATATAATAAAATGAAAAGAGAAAATTTTCGCAAATTAATGAATGACATGCGGGGCGCTCTGCTTGTGGTTGCGACGGCAATGACAGTTATAACCTACCAGATGGTGATTTTGTTACCCGAAGGAGTCTGGCAAAGATCAATGACAAATGAGAGTGCATTAATCTCATTTTACGCTTGTAATACAGCAGGATTTACTGCATCGATGTCCGTAATTCTGCTGCTTATTTCCGGCATTTCCCTGAAAAACGAGTTCTTCCTAGGTTTGCTAATGTTAATTATGTGCTCAACACTGAGTTCTCTGGTCATAACTTACGTTATGGTGTTATAAATGGACATTATTTCATTCCGAGCCACCCAAAGTCATTTGGTTTAAGCTTTTTCTATTAATGACTTCATGTATGATCAATTGATGGTTTGAATTTAAATGCTCTTGAAAGTTTAGGTTTAATTTGAAATGTGTTCTAAACTATGAGATTTAAAATGTGTACCCTACAAAATTTGATATCCCATAAATTCTTTATAAACATACTTTTGATATGTTGCATCATAGGTTTATTTTTATGCTTATACATATTTTGTAGTATATTACACAAGATTTTGTAATGATAATAAATAATATAAAAATTGAATATATTCATACTATATATCAATTCATATACATGTATTATTAATACGAGTAAAGGGTTAAAAAAATCAATCAATAATTGGTTAAAATTACGAAATTTCGATAAATATTATTATTTTCCGCATAAACAAGATTTAAGTGAATTTTATTTCCAGCCTACTCTTTCTATCACTAACTTATACTCTTTTTATCACTAACTTCGTTGTCACGTTTCCCATCATCGTCGTTGAAATTCAAAACTAAATGATTTACCGAGTTAATTTAGCTCACATCATATAGTTCACGTGCTACTCAATCTTCCATTAGCATATAACAGGAAAAGACATATATTGTGTTTTTTTGTTGAAATCCATAAATATGGTTCATCCATTGACTAAGCTCCTAATAATTTAACGGTTAAATTAACAAGTCATGCGTTCCCGACCCACCAAGCAAAACAGAAAGAATATCCTTTTAGGATTAAACTAAAAGGATAATAGATGTTATCGTTAAAGTATTTACATTTGTGTAAGAACATAAATGTTACCCATATTTATATTATGCCTTTGAGGACCAAATTGAGCTTTGTTTAAAGGTTTGATCTTAATGAAATGTTTAATGCCTAGTGGCTGATGAAGGATCTTGTGACAACATTTGAAAATATTTTAGGATTAATAGTTCTTGAATGTGGCACATTGTTGGTGATGATCAAACATAATACATGTACCTATTAGATATGAATATTATTTCATTCCAAGCCACCCAAAGTCGTTTTGCTTAAGCATTTTCTATTAATGGCTTCACGAATAATCAGATGATGAGATGATGGTTTGAATTGAAAGCTCTTGAATTTTATATATCTTGAAATTATTTATAAACATACTCTAGAACTTAAGCATTAGATGTTTATTTTTATGGTTATACATATTTATATTACACAAGGTTTTATAATGATAATCTGGTCGCTTAATCTTCTACCGGCATACCATGCAAAGAGGGGACACCTAGTACATGAAAGATAACTGCTACTAACACCATGTAAAATATTAAGTATTACTCCAAGTAGTCTTCAAGCTGAGTTTGTGAAAGTTTTTCTATTAGAATTTCACCAACTAAGATAAGATTAGTTGAGGTCAATGTGAAATATAAATAATTTTCAAGATAGAAGAAAACAAAATATGATTATTAGCTTTTAAAACTAGTCATATACTTTATTCATAATATACATATTTTATTTACTTAATAATACAATATTAGTAAACATATAGAAACTACCTTAATTGGATTTTCCAAACATGAATATCAAAAAATAAAAAAAATTTAAAAAGTTACTTTTTGTTTGAACCATCAAGATGAAAAAGTTGAAAAAACAACTTTTAAACTCAATCTTCCACATACTATGATACTATTATCTATGCAATAGTATCTTAATCCTAGTTGTATAAGCTCATCTTATAAGATAATATTTTCTTCTGAGTGTTAGGCCTTGCCGCCTCGTCCATAGGTCCTAAAGGCTTATCACATTTGAAATGGCGGACAAGTTCTCTAGAGTCGAGCGACTGACATAATAAATTTCAACAAATTTGGTCTTATTTTGTCTCAAAAGTCTTGTAACGTTAAAGACACTATCAATTTTACTACTTTTTTTTCTTCTTTTTTTTTGATTGAAACGATAGCTTTTTAATTATTAAATATAATCAGACTGTACAAGAGAAAAAATGCTAACAGGGCAGTCTTCCAACCACACCTGATTTGAAATTGAGGACGCAGCCTCTGTAGCCAAAGCTAGAACAGCTTTGTTACAAACATTTTTAACAAGAGAAAAATTGAGAAATTCAAAAGAGTCTTTCCAAGCAAGAATATCATCCACAAGATTACCAATAGGTGCAAGACACGGGCCATTTGAATGCAACAGGTCCACCAGTTCATAACAACCCAATTCCATCTCCACGCATCTGATTCCAATGTCATAAGCAAATTGAATTGCATGCAAAACAGCCCAAGCATGTCTTTGTACTGAATCACTCCCCTCATGAATTTTCATACTTTGAGCTGCTATGACTAAACCTTGACTATTCCGTATCAGAAAACCCACGCCAACACCCCTTTGCCCATTAATCACATGTAAACCAATGTTCATCTTGTATCTGGATATTGGGGGAGGTTTCCATTTATCATTCTTGCCCATCCTCATGACCACATTATCAACATCCAGACGAGCATCCAACTCCAAAAAATCAACCGCCGTACCAGCTGCTTTCTGACAAATATCAGCTACATTGCAAACAACCCCCTCACAAAGCAAGGCGTTTCGTGCGTTCCATAACTCCCAGGCAGTGGTGAACATGATCTCAATTGATGGGGATTGAATATCATTCAAGGCACACGAGATAAAATCAGCAAATGACATATGAAAATCATACCTAGGTGGGATAGGTACGGTACTTGCCAGCCAAACACGTTGTGCAAATTCACAATTCCAAAGAACATGATCAGTAGTTTCGGCCTCGTCTTCACACCAAAGGCAAGAAAAAGTTTGTGTTACACCCTTATCAAATAAGTTTGTCTGTGTTGGTAAAATATTTTTGCAAGCCCTCCAGATGAACATCTTGACTTTCGGCTGCACTCTAGCATTCCATATACCATTCCATAACTTTGTATTTAGTGATGTCGCAGAAGAGGTGGATGGTTCTTGTTGAGCAAGTTGGGATCGCAGCAATTGATAAGCACTTCTGACTGTAAAATTGCCCTTTTTTGTTCCTGTCCATATCATTATATCACGTGGTCTTCGTCTACTCAAAGGTATCTGTTGAATAGCTTCAATATCTCTTGGAAGAAATATTCGCTCCAACTCAGGGACATTCCAGCTCATGGCTTCATGATCAATAAGAGTATCCACTGTGGCATTCTCATCCAATCCCCTCACAGGGCTAATAACCCGATACGTAGTAGGACATGGTAGCCATGGGTCCTTCCAAATTCTAATCTTCTCTCCCGACCCCACTCTCCACCTCATACCCATAATCAAAAGGTCCTTAGACTCACAGATACTTCGCCAAATAAAAGAAGCATTGCCTCGAACAGATGCTTCCAAAAAATTATGATGAGGGAAATACTTGGCTTTAAGAAATCTATGGACTAAAGATTGAGTTTGTTGTAAGATCCTCCAACCTTGTCTGGCTAAGAGAGCTTTATTAAACAAATGCAGATCCCGAAACCCAATACCTCCCTCAGATTTGAGTCGAAATAATTTTTGTTTATTGAGCCAATGTATTTTCCGCTCTCCACCCCGTTGTCCCCACCAAAATCGAGTAGCCATTGAAGAAATTTCAGCACATAATCCAGCTGGGAGTTTGAAACAGCTCATGGCATATGTTGGTATGGCTTGAATCACTGCTTTAATTAGAACTTCTCGCCCAGCCTGTGACAACAGTTTTTCCTTCCACCCTTGTAACTTGCGCCATATACGACCTTTAATGTCATTAAAAGCCTGTCTTTTTGATCTTCCAATGATAGGAGGTAATCCAAGATACTTCTCAAACTGTGTATTTTGAGAAGTACCAAAGAGTGACATGATCTGATCCGTAATTTCATTTCTTCGTTGTATTACATGTAATTTTTTCCAACATTTACAATAGGATTCTATTCATCTATTTTAAGAACAATAGTTATTGTATGGAAGGACCACATATAAATACAACAATAGGAATAAATAATTTCTCGAAACGAAGAGCCCCTTGATTCCAAACCAACCAGTAGTGTTTTATGTAAAGGATAAAAATGTGACCATGTAGAATTTATTTATTTTTATTGGTTGAATATGTGATAAAAATGGATGAAATTATGAAGCAACCATGACTACTCGGGGGACAATTATTATATAATTATTTGTTTAATTATTAAATTGATGGGAGTCGAAATGATATGGTAAAAATATAAATTACACATATGTGACCTGTATTTAGCACTATAGCAAGCCAAAACGGTACAAATTGGGCATGGCACAAGCCTTGAACTTAAGTTTAGCACTATCTTTTAAAAATGGGTATAAAAAAAAAAAAAAAAAATTCTAATATCTAAGCGCAACTAGTTTTAGTAAGCCTATTCACACAAAAGTTAGCTTCTCTATAGATGTGTTGGAGTTTGAACGGCTCAAACTCCCAAAGTAGGCACATGTAGTCATCCACGATAGGTCTCAAGAAATCATTAGCAACCTTATTGGATGTTATTACTTATTAGCTCAATCGCAACTAATGAATCTATCTCAATTTCTAAGTAGGAGATTCATGAATCCAAAGTAATTATTAATTATTAAGCCATCTCAATGTGATGATACATATGGCTTGGGTGAAACTACTCAGTCCTCTAAATTCCCTAATCACACCCATACCACGAGAAATTGTAACATCCTCAGAATGTGGTACTCCCTACTCACAATGGTGATGGATCTCACTCATGGTACCACACAAGATGTGAGGGAAGACCGCACTCCCAAAGAATATAATAATTTTTCTCTCCAACCACAGACAGAGCTTGTGAGTTGTGACACAGACATTACCTCAGACCATGCGACGTGTCTTCGTAATAAGGAAGACCAGCCAAAAGGTTATCCTCTACAAATAACATTAGTACTTTTATTTTATTTTTTTTGGTGAAAGGGACATTAGCACATTTCAATATGATGGATCCCACCTACCATAATTGATCATTGTAGTTGAAACATGCGTTCAACTAACACCTAATCATATTTGGTTGTATTAAAAAAATAAACATCAACTTCATAGTAATGTTTTTTCCCACCAGTACAAACAACAACGACAACAAGAAACTATAATTTGTTTTATTTTGTGACGTTTCCATTAATTTTAATGAAATCTGATAATCTAAAAAATTGATATTTTGTTCTGATATTATCTTAGTATTTATCATATATAGTAAATGGCAGAAACCACTTGACTTTAGAGACCACTTGACTTTAGAGGCTTGATGCTTTAAGCACGTACCAACGGGGATTGCTTCAGGTTGATTACTGCAGTGAATCTTTTTCCAATTTTTAAAAGAAGCTGTCTTGTCATTATGTTGATATACGTGGTCTGAAGTGAGAAAATGTTTGTTCAACTTCAATCTCATTACAATCCTATCCTAGATTGTAATCTTATGTCGTAGTTCGTCAAAATCTTTACCTTCTTTTCCCCCGAAGAATTGTTTACCATGACAATTGAAGTCGAGGTAAATAAAATTGGGATACAAATAGTCTTTTTCTCGAGGCAAATAAAATTGGGATTGAATTTTTTTATTTATTTTTATCAATTTTTTATGGTAAGTTTACTAATCATATCATCAAATTTGGTTAAAGTTAATAAAAATGTTCAATAGAGTAAATTACAAGGGGGTAAATATTACAAAATAAAACACAAGGTAGTTCATGATAACATAACACATACCACATACCTTATTTTGGCACTAAGAAATGATTTTTTCAAATCTAGTTCATCTTGGACCAGATCTAGAATTATTCTCAATAGATTTTATGGTATAGACGCTTACGACCTTCCCCTCAAAAATAAATTTAATTCAATTGCATTTCACGCTCCAAATTTTTTATAATTCAATCAATCTTTTTTGGGCGAAAGGGAGGAGATATCTATAATCTCTCTTCTTAATTGTGTGGGTGTACAATCCTCTTGGGGCACTTAATTCTTCAAGTGAGTATAACTGTATAATCTATCGGATTACGATCCTCTAGAGTTTCTAAATACTCTACTGCATAGAATTCTTTAAATTCTTATGATTCTTTTAAAAATAAAAGGTCAAGATTTTCTCACATCGTCTATCCACTAAAACAATCCTAAAACTTATTCACGTTAACTCCTTTACAGTTATCAATTCTATTCCATGGACAAAATGTTTTTTAAATTGTTTGAGTGGATCGATGATATGTCAAAATCTTATTATTATTATTATTATTATTTTATTATAAAAGAAATGTTAGGATGTAAAGAACTCAATGTAGTTGAGTATTTTAGGAACTTTAGAATATCTTGATCCAATCCGTCCACCTTATACACATTGATGATTGAGTAATTACATGGATGAATTTTTGAGAATGATAGGATTGTCCCAAAGTGTTAGATAAGAGATTTTTTAATTAATTAAGATAGAAAATTATAAACTAAACATACACACACACCATATATATGAGAGGAGACGGAGATTGAATCCATGGCCAACTAGATGGAGAATATGGAGTTTTTTTTAAGCCCTCAAATTACCAGATGTGCAAAACTTCTTTCATAAATAGTCAAAATAAGAAAATATTCTAATGTGATGATAGGAAAAATATTAAATTGTGAGGATTGAGATCCCATGGGTAATGCATGGGTTGCAATTCCTATGAAAGGCTAAGATTAAAAGTTAACTTTTAATTTCAGCCTTTGAATAATAAAAAATAATAATAAATAAAATGATAAAAGAATAAAATCGTAAAAGGTAGAAAAAAGTTATGTTGAAATTAGAGGAATTGCAACCCATGCAATACCTTTGTGATCTCAATCTAAATTGTGAGGCCTTATTTCTCGACAATATGACATCATCAATGATTGCATCGTTGACCTTTGACAATTGACATTAATTTTGAAAAAATATAGAATATTATTATTAGTCACCTTGTACCAATCTAATTATATAGAATTTTCGATTTTCATGTTAAAATTTTCATTTTTATGTACCATTCTCCAATGACTAACCCAAACACGAAACTAATAGTGTAGTAATAAATCTAATAACACAATATTTTCACAATTCTTTTTAAAAGTATAAATTCTCTAATAATTAAGATATAATAAAAATGATATTAATAATAAAGTAATATTGTTCTTATAAATATCTTGGTACATATAGATTTGCTCATAGTCTAGTGGGCCCCGAGTGGATTTTTTTTTTTGGGGAAAGAATTGAAAAAAAAAAAAAAAAAAAAAAAAAAGAAAAAAAGAAAAAAAAAAAGAGCTTGAGACTACCGAAGTTCCCTATCAACGTGGTCCAAACTCCAAAGTCCAAACAATTGTGCTTTTCTAAGGCATTATAAATTAAAAATATGATTCGTTGAGTCTAGTCATTTCCTCTGGTCTTCAAAGCACCTAAAATTTAGATCTTTACATGTTTAGTTTGTTTTCTAATAGATCGCAGATCGCACTGCTGTTTAGAAAGTCGGTAGTGCCTACTAGTCATTTGGCTTAGTGGTACAGTCCATTTCCCTAAGGGACGTGGTTTCGAACCTTCATTTATATAAAATTAGTGTAGTATGTGTGTGTGTTTCTATTATTAATTTAAACAAAAAAAAGAAGAAGTCGGTTTTCACGGTTTCGGTTCATAGCTATTCAACACAATTGTATTTTGTATAGCACAACACTTCCTATATTATCATATTTCCACCTTAAAAACTTTTATTTTTTTTAATATTTTCGGGTTGGCATAATTCCTAACAGTAATGCATGAAAACAAATAAAAGCATTTGATAATGATTTTATTATGTGGTTTTTTTTTTTTTTAGAACTCAGAAGGAGGTAAACCTCTATCTTGTTTGTATTGAATACTTCTTAATTATATAGTCTTACTCTTATCAAGAGCATTGTAACTTAACTTTTTTTTTTGCTAAATGCATTGCAACTTAACCGATTAACACTTTTTGGTATTTTTCAAATAAGACATTTAAGGTTAAAATCCTTCATCTCTCAATCATTGAATTATAAAAAAATAAAAATAAAAATGTAATTTAATTTATAAAAAAATTATATTGTTAGAAACATTTGCATTTACCAAAATTATCATAACTCATAACCCATTTATTGTCCAATAAAAAGGAAAAAGAAAAAAACATGTTTTTTTTTTTTTATCTTGGACAAGGTTTGGTTACAAACCAGTTTGTAGCTCGTTTGCTACAACTCACTACGTGGCAACTTATAAGACTATCCACATGTATTATTTAAAGAAGTCACATGACTCATTAAATAGGTCATGTGACTAAAGTACATGTAAATCATCTTATTAATTACCACATAGTAGGTTATAACAAGCTGGCAACAAATCAGTTTGTAACTAAACTCTATATCCTTGTATCTCGCCTAACAGTATTAACAAAATGACAAGTTATCAGGAGCTGTCCAAATCAACATCAATTCAACTACCACAGTGGATAAACCTACAACCCCCTCCCCTCCCAAAAAATAAATATTGGTACCATAATTTTGGCTATTCTATTTTATTGCAAAATGTCTCCATCCGCTGTATGGATATTCTTCACTCTGAATAGGGGATTTGGAGCGGATTTTTAACGTCTAGCCCCGCCTTGTATATGTACATCTAACATATATATATATATATGGCTGATATTCATCTCTTTTTTTTTTTTTGATAAATTTGCTGAATACATCTAAGTGATCTAACATGCTTATGTATACATGTCTTTACCTTGGTTATATTATTGTTAAAATTAAGACTCTTTATGAGTCACATGTTGTTTAATCGGTAAAGTCTCTTAAGAGATTTAAATTCGAATCTCATCTATACTAAAAAGTAATTGGTGACTTGAATTGATTATAGAAAGCAATTATCATAAAGCACCATAAATTCAAATTTATAGTATCTATAAATAAAACTTTGACTCTTTTGAATTCTTATTATGTTTGATTTTTAACTCATACTTTTCGAGAAGTTAATTTTGTGGTCTATAACATTCCCAAGTGGGCTATTTTGTCTAATAAAATGGAAAATATTATCATCTCCTCCATTCCTGATTTTTGCACGTGATTACAAAAGGAAGTTGACCCTTGTTTCTCTCTTTGATTTTTGCTATTTTCTACTAATGAGATGTTTATCCAACAAAAGAGAAAAGAAAAAGTCTCAATCCTTGATTTTTACCTTTAGTTATTTAGCTATCATTTTTTAAAGCCTCACTTTTTTGTTGTTGGTACAATTACACTTTTGTCAACCTTTAATAAATTATTGTGAGTTCTTATTAACTCATCTATACAAAATCACATTAGGATGAAAAATTATTCAGTAGTCCTAGACTATAAATAAATACGTAATTTTCCCTCTCACAGAGTAGTGAGTCCTACCATTAAGATCTTGATGTGATTTAAAAAACAATCAATAATCACAGAACAAACGACATAAGTTTCAAATTCTATTTTACTTATAAAAGATAAAAAAAAACCCCTTAAGCCAATAACTAAATAAAAGTTTTAACTTTAAAGTAAAAAAGTTAATCCCAAAAAGCTAAGCAGGAATGTGTAAAGTTTTATCTCAAATCATATCATTTAGCAAAAAAAAAAAAAAAAAAAAAATCAAATGATATCTGTATTTTGTGTTTCCTACGTCGGCATGTATGTAGAAAAGATAAAAGTATAAACCAATACCAACTAACCACCAAGTGCGACCCGGGACAGAGAGAGAGTTGGTGAAGAAAATGAAGTTGAACAACGCTACTATTGAGGAACAAAACCATTAAACCCCACCACCATTCCTACCTCAATTTTTCCAACTCTAGCTTCGCATCAAAATAAGGTATTTTTTTTTACAACTATTAATAACACGAAAACACACACACACACTTTCTAATTATAGAATTGTTATTCTTGGAAATCAGTGATTTATTGTGCTGTGGTATCTGATAGCTTTACCGATTTCATTTCCACGATCCGGTTCGTGATTTGTCTTTTCTTCTTGTCGTTCTGTTAAATTGCTTTTGGATTCCATTTTCATTGATTTCGAATTCCCAGCTTGGATCTGTGTCAGTTTATGCTCCTTGTGGACTTTGAGATCCATTTATTCTTAGTTTTTGTTAAATTCTTCTTTTTGTCTGTTTGACTGTCGAGAAAACAGAGGAAACGAAGAGAAAAAAAATCAAAGTTTTTAAATTCTCCACAGTTAAAAGCTTTGTACTTGTTCCAACGGTCAGTTTGGTCATTTTGAAGCACATAGCTTTTTCTTTTTTGTTGGTTCTAATTCTATGTTTTCTGAGCAACCAAACAGAACATATTTGGTTTTGAATTTTGAGAGTCTGATGGATCAGAGTGGTTAAAAAAGTTGTTGGGTGTGAAATTCTTGGGTAATCTGGTTAATCTGGTTAATCCAATTTGGTAAAAACTGAGTGCCCAATTGGGTCATTCTATGTATCTGGGAAAAAAAATGAAATCATTATATCTGTTTACACCAATATCAATCAATTTCAGTTGCTTTGCTTAATAACTCACGCTTTTCTTATTGCAGATTACAAGAATTTGTTAGGGTAGCTGTGAGAAATCTTTGTTCAGCTTAAAAAGATGGGATCAGGGTCTTGGCACGTTGAGAAAAGAGACACTTATAGAAGTGAGTCGTTCGCGAGAGACGTTGACCATGTCCCTGAAACTGGGTGTCTCTCCATTGTTGTGCTTGGCGCTTCTGGTGATCTTGCCAAGAAGAAGACTTTTCCGGCACTCTTCAACCTCTTTCGTCAGGTTTGGCTGGACCCTTTTGTAGCATTTTGTGTGAAGTTTTCGTGAATTAAACTTATTGGAGGTTGTTAATCGATTTTAGAATCGAGATAGAAAATTTAATCTTTTACTTCTTCTATTGGAATTTCGATATAGTTGGTCATGGCAAATGTATAAATGGACTGATTTCTAGTGTTCTGTGTTCTCATTTGATGGAATTCTCTTACACCTCTGATAGGTAGCTGAGAATTCTGTTTGTTAAGACTACCTAGGAAGTAGAGTTTGTGGTTGTTATTAGGAGCTGTGAACTGTTATACTCACTTTGAAATGCACCGGGTTGTCTCCAGGGATTTCTACAACCCAATGAAGTTCACATTTTTGGCTACGCAAGGACTAAGATTTCAGATGATGAGCTAAGAAACCGCATACGGGGGTGAGTTATATTTCTGTGGTTTGTTTCTACGTTATTTCTCATAATTAAAATAAATATAATGAGTAGAACAACAACAGTTTCGAATCGCTACATAATTTTGAATTTTTATGTGACTTATCAAAAAAAAAAAAGAACAACATTTGGTGTCATCATCCACATTTTGTTCCCTGCTTGCAATTAATTTGATTAATATAATATATAAATAAAGCTTATTTGCTTGCTCAATACTTTTTTTTTTTGATAAGTAAGAAAGCTAATTGAAAAAAGCCCAAGTATACTAGAAGTATACAAAGGGACACAAAGTGCCTCAAAAAGTACAAATATCAATCAACTCCACGAGGGAGTGAATAGAAAACACTTCTAGCGCCTTGCTCGATACTTAGAAGGAAGAACAGAAATGTACCTGCTAATTTTTTCTTGTTTTGTTCACTTTCATTTTTCTTTGGAATTTTTGTTTTTTTGATTCTTATCTTATGTCTTCTCACTTCCTTTTCATTATTTCTTCATGAAAATATTGTTATTTGTGGTTTTTGCTCAAATAAGCTGTTTCTTTAAATGTTTATTTCAATTGTTTACAAGAATAGCAAATGAAGAGGATTGATTGACATGTTATAAATAACTGCAGATATCTTATTAATGACAAAAGTTCTTCACCAGAGCAATTGGAGAAATTATCCAAGTTTCTACAACTGGTTAGTACAAAACTTATCCTGCATTAACCCCAAGGGGTAGCACAGTTGGCTATGAAGCGGAGGTCACCAGTTCGAATCTCCCTCCCCTTGGAGCCAAAACTTACTTATAAAAGAAAATCCCTTATCCTGCATCATTTTGGAATCATTTCTGTGGTGCACCCACAAGTAACACGTGATTTCTTTAATTTATTTTTGTAGATAAAATATGTAAGTGGTTCTTATGATTCTGAGGAGGGTTTCCAGCTGTTGGATAAGGAAATTTCGGGCCATGAAGTATCGAGAAATAGTGTGGTTGGATCAGCTCGGAGACTCTTTTATCTAGCACTTCCTCCATCAGTTTATCCATCTGTCTGCAAGATGATCAGGAATCACTGCACAAATAAATGTTAGTTTTTCTAACCCATATTTGGTTTGTGGCTGGAGCTATAAATAAAGACTGGCTTTGGTCATTTATTCTTTGAAGGTGCATTTCATTCAGATTGTTGTTCAAAGATTTTGCATGAAAGTTGTTTTGGGAAATAATAAACAACATTATATGTTGTGTAGACATAGACAATGAACTTGTCTGCCTATATACATTCCTAAATTTTCTTTGACATGCTTCTAATTAGGAGCTTATAGATAAAAAAAATAGAAAATATATGGATGCAGCTGAGGAGCCATTGGTTGAAGAAGACAGGGCACTATCTGATCTGCATCAACTATGTTTTACTCTGGCAATGCTGTAGAAGTTTCACTTTAGGCTTCTTTTATGCCCCTTTATGTAAAGTTGTGTCCCTTTTTTATGATAAGTGAGTTGTTGGCCCCAACTATAGGGGGGAGGGGAGATTCAAAAGCAAATTAGTGTATAAAATGTGTCTGTTCTTTTCATTCCTTTTTTATATCACAAGCACATAGCAATTTCCATTCTGTCATTAAGTGCAACTTTAGAAACTATTTTTTTTTTTTTCTGTCATTGGATTTACAAAGACGTTATTACGAGTAGCATTGTGTTATTTCTAGCATTACTCTGATGGTAAGGGGAAATTCTGAAAGATACATTAATTTCTGTTTTCATAGCAGGCCACGAGAAAAAGAAAAGCAGGCTTTCCATTTTCCCCTTTAATGTCACAATTCCATCTATGTGGTTATTTTGTCGATTATTTGCATGCTGTATTTGCTTAAAGGAGTATATTGACAATTTGGCGATTTTAGTTAGTTGAATCAGGCATGATGGCATTGTGGTTCCTGAATAAGATGTATTCTTAGAATATCTGATACAGACATTTGTGAATGATTTCATCAAATATTTTTCAGCTGATCTTGGTGGATGGACGCGGATTGTTGTTGAGAAGCCTTTTGGCAAAGATTTGGAATCTGCAGAGCAACTCAGCAACCAGATTGGAGAGTTGTTTGAAGAACCACAAATTTACCGTATTGATCACTATTTGGGAAAGGAATTGGTGCAGAATTTGGTAATATATATAAATATATATATTTTTTGCTAAATATATTGATAAATAGATCTTAGTTAGTGTTTTTTAGTTTCGTGGACTCTGCTTATTTCTGTTCTTATATTACATATGCAGTTGGTTCTTCGTTTTGCAAATCGCTTCTTCTTGCCCCTTTGGAATCGTGACAACATCGAAAATGTACAGGTGAGAATCCTTATTTCACTGATAATGTTCGAAACTTGAAAGTTACTCACCTGAGGTGAGGCTGTAAAAGTATATTAATAGTGATAAAGTGGGAACTCTTAATTCAGGTGATAATCTTGTTGTTCCCTAAACTACATGTATATCAATCAATCGGCATCTCAATTTTTAATGTTGACTTTCATTTATCACCTACTGTAG